>CARXXK010000002.1:37165469-37714244 GCA_949089665.1 Macrosiphum euphorbiae | reverse complement strand
CATACCTACCTTAACATCCAGTAAATATCGAAGCATATTACGTTTACCCAGCAATATGATGTCAAATATGTAAATAAAGTAAAATAACCTAAAATTACACTTTAAATTAATTCAAAATACATAAACAAATAAAAAATAAATTAATAGTATATATTGTATATAATGTGGAATCAAAAACATGAATGCCGGTAAGACAAATTTGATATATATTTAAGCCCCTAATCCACTCTCCAACCATTAATTAAGGTGGTCCTAATCTGAAATACTCTTCGGAATCGCCAGAAAATACTGTTTATAGAGGGATAGAAAGTAAAAGAAATTTAAGAAAGATAAGAATAATTGTATTGATATGAAAACATCTATAGGTACGCGCCACCTACAAGAAAATGTATCCCTGTAGTAATTTCGTGTAAACTAACGAAACAAACACAAGTTGTTGTAATTTAATCTCAGAAACAACTTGACTGATTTCAATAAAAGATACTATATTTCTTAAGACTTGAAAGGTGTTTTAGATTTTTTTAAACCATACTATGCCTTTGGAGTGGCTCAAGCATTACGCATGAATTTAATTTGGGCTCACAAGTTAGATAACTTAAATTGGTTCAGCTGATCGAAAATGTGCTATCTTGTACGTTTGTAAGAAGTAGAATACGTATTCGGATTTGGCCACGTATCCAGGGGGGTCCATGGGGTCTGAAATCTCCCCCGAAATTTTTGTCTACCGGCATATAAAAAAAATAAAATGTTTTATATATCAATTAAGCATAACTATTTTACTAACATTTATTTCGACCCTCCCCCCCCCCCAAAAAAATAAAATAAAAAAAATAAAAAATAAAATCCTGGCTACGTGCCTGTTCAGATTTAAGGTCATCTTAATGTATGGGATTTTCTAGGAATTATGTACCTATTTTAATATTCAAATGCGCAAAAAGATAATCATCAAACTCAAGTACAACAAATAACTACCTACTAATATTTATAATATAATATTTATATTTAAGAAAAATCTGTTCTTTATACATATTTTTATTTATAATTTATTATTGACACTTCGCAATCAATCAAAAAGAAATTGATATTTTTTCAAGTATATTAGATGTTGAGCGGAGCAATTAATGTATTGATTTTATAGTGACACTGTTTTTTTTTTTTTTTTTTTATGTCTGTCGTTACTTTTGGGGCAGTAAAACTGCTTCAATTTTCTTCAACGGTATCTTGTTCGATTAGAAAGTGAATCTAAAGCTGGTGAATTTGGGAATTAAAAATTCTCAATAGTTTTCATAATCGCCGGGAAAAACAACATAAAAATTAAGAAAAAACGGGAATTTTTACACAAAATCGATTATGGTTTTTGGTGTAACTCTAAAACAAATTGCCGTAGGTATAAACATGCAATTTTCACTGGTTGTTTATACTAGCGATTTCTATACACGATAAATATTTTGATTTGTTTTGAACTGCTTAATTTTGAAATCCCATTTTCAGTTTCCAATTTTTTATTTTTTTTATGGGAATGTCAACAAAATTTTATATGTTGGCTAAAAAAGCTTAAAAATGTAATACAAGGCTCCTAATATATTGTTACATTATAAATAAAAAAAAAAAAACGGCTAAGTTTATGTCACTCTGATGTACAGTATAGGTTACAAGTGGGCCATTTTATAATGTATTGTATTAAACTTGAATTCAATGATATAATATCATTGTATAAGAAAAACGATTCTGAGAGGAGACGGTTTGTCAGTCTGGATATTTTATATTGTTACTAGGAAAAAAAAGTCCCGAAAAAAATGAATGAAAATATATCAAAATTGAAGTATAAATATGTTAAAATTGTATTGAAAAATTCATTAAAGTTACATAAAAAATCATATGATATCATAAAATATAGGATGGAGCTTACATACCTAAATAGTGCATAATATATTATAATATATATATACATTTAATTTTCAAGTTCCTTAATGAAGATCATATTTTGGGATTTTGCTATAATTTAGTCATTTACTATTTAGTTTTAGTGTAATGATAATATGGTAAATTATATAGATAAATATAAAAAGTTTCATATTATAAATTATTATATTATATTATATATTATTATTATATTCAACATAAATTGAAAGGTAATTAGCAGAGGTAATTTAAAAAAAAATGTTGTTTGTTATAATAGGAATTCATTCTGGATGGTTTTTCAAATATAGTTGACTAATAAATATACACGAAATTACTATAGATACTTATAACTTGAACTTTGATAAGGAACATTACATGAAAACAAACGTTTTTTGGTATAATAATAGTTAATAGGTTATATGTATCGGTACCTATAAACAGGCCTTTTTAACAGCTGTAAGACATAACATAAGAAAGAGGTGTACCTAATTATAATATTACATTTTTATTATTTTATAGCATTACGAGGAGTGCCGTCAGCGCTCCGCACGGATCTTATACGCGTTATTAGCGTTTTATTATAAAAGATTATTAGTTATTATATCATGCAAGTTAAATTAATATTATAATATTATTATTTTTTGTTCGTTTCTATGGTAATAAACAAAGCGTTAGAAATTAAAATCCAATTATTAGCGGTTTTTCGTTATTTTTCGGTGGTTTTTACCGTGGAATTAAATAACTATTGATAAAATCGAAAAATGACCTCTATAAAGTACCATCTTAATCCAATTTACTAAAATATAAGGTACTATATGTTGAAATCGAAGAAGTCCTTCTGGTAGAAATATTGTATACAGGATATAAAAAAAATAAGAAAAATAAACACCATTGTAAAACCACTAGCTTCCTCGCTCCGCTCAGAATCTAAAGTATTAAAAATCCTTAGTCACATTTTTTTAAAAAGCATTTAAAGTTCAAATCTTGACAAAATACTGAAAAAAGATGAAAGTTAGCAAATTATTTTGAATCACAAAATATTTCTTTTGAAATCTAAAATTTGAAAGTACCTATTATACAAGATTCCTCATAAGTTTGTCTACCTTTATCAAAAAAAAAAAAAAACAGTTTAGCCATACCGAATGGAATGCACAACGGGCTGTTTATGTCGTCGATTGTCATTGCTTGGATTGCATGGCAGAAGTACGACACGAACTGGCAGGCCACATAGCACATGACGTAGTAGCCGTGGACGTTCCTGAGGTAAGGCAGTGTGCTGTACACGAGCAGCGTGAGAGCCAGGCACACGACAGACGGCATAAAACTAGTCGCGAAGACTAAGCGCATCCAGATGCTACGATTGCTCGGGGATTCGGATGGCTGGGGATTCGGTGTCTTCAGCGCATATGAACGCCAGTAGACTGTCGGCCATCGATGGCCCGGCCTCGGCATAATACTCCAAGCAGTATTTCGTGACCGGTACGAGCTTGTCTTCGTCGGTATGGTAAAGGCTTCCATTCGTGGTCAACTTGAACCCGTCGTGCAATAGTTTCACACGGGAACACAGGAGATCGACGTGGTACAGCAGCACAGTGCTGTTCGACTGGCCCACAGGACGGCCGTCCGCGTCTGTTTCATAGGCGGACAGCGTGGACGGCTTCTCGCTCTGCTTCCAATCCCGACTGCTGTGTAATATATTATACTGGTTAGTGTAATTAGAGGGATAATGTTTCGGTGCAGGAAAACGTTTACTGTTAATGGTATTTATAATGGCAATGTCAATTCTAATGTTTACTTAGCAAAACCAACTCTGTGTTGTTAAAGGTAAAAAAGTTGACTGTGTTATTAACAAGTTCACTGTCCGAAGACCAATATTTAGTTCATGGTTTATTTATTGATAAGTCCCCATTGAAAATTGATAAATTATTTAAAGCTTATCATATCACCAGTTCAACTGTGTTATTATGAATTTCATAGCATGTAGTCCATACAAATAAATTTATATGGAAATAAATGTATAAAATGAACCACATGTGGGTCATGGACTGATCAGAAAAGTTTAACGTGGCCCACATATAGGTCAAAAGACTGACAATTTCGATTTAATTTAACACATGGACTAGTGAACGTGGGTTTTTTTTTACAATATTTCAATTTTTCTGCGATTTAATTGTTATTTTTAAATTTTAGTACCTATTTTACATATAATATAGTTTACCGTCTTTATTTGGTAAGCTTAATAAAATATAATCTTCCAAGATCTGACTTTTTGAATAAAATTTACTATTTCATACATAAAGGCTAAATGCACGATGTTTAAAGTTTAGACTACAAAGCTTAATAAAATTATAAAAATATTGCAACACTTAAATGTATGTATAAATGCAAATAAGAACACTTATGAACAAACTATAATAAATTATAATTATCATTTATCAACCATACATAAAACTAGAAATCTCAGTCTTAATTTATTTGTATGAATTTCGACTGGCGCATTGTTTTGGAAAGAGAAAAATCTATTGCAATTTACAATTATACTAAAAATTAATATAAATTGGATTGTCAGATTTATTAATGTTTTGATAACTTTAACACCATAGCACCATAGTATTGTTTGTGTGAACTGTGAATACAGAATAATACAATTATCAGTTATTTTATCTTGTTGGCCAAAATGTCAGGTCCGTGTCACTGTATGTTATGTTGTCAATTAACCGAAAACATGCTCACTACTGCATAATACTTCTTAATACCGTGATATAAAGTTTATACTGTTCTAAAATAATTTCAGTATACAGTTAGTAAGTACGCTGTATTGCATACAATTCATGAACACTAAGTTTTTGCACGATTATGTTAATTTTGGTCAATAAAATAATGTTACAGTTGGTTTTATTATTTTCTAGCGTCAGTGGTTGGGAGTAAAGTGGTCACTGGTTAGTATGATATTACTTCTTTCTTGTCCTGCTAAAATAGCATCTTTGTTTTATTACACTTCATTTCCAGACACGTATAATTTTGAAAACATTATTGTTTTTTTTTTTTTTACAAATCATATAGGACTATTGGGTGTACCTATAAAGGGTGGGCCACCGGAATATTGACAAAAGTAGACGGGTTTTTCTCAACGTTGAATGTGAGTAGTTTAGCTCATTCGATCCGTTAGATAATTCCGTTTCGTTGTCACTATGGAGGAGTGGAGTGTCGTTCACCGTGTGTTTGCGTACAATGCATTTGTGAAAAACAATAAATCGGTAGTTAAGGTGCAGCGCGCATTTAGACTTCACTTCAGCGTCGTCTGTATTGGTGCTGCTCACAATGGGAAAACAATTATGAGGTGGTAGATAGTTTTTGAACGGGGACAGTTAATAAAAAAAAAAAAATGGTCCCAAACGTACTGTAACAACTCCCGAGAATACGGAGTCTTACCGTCTGAATGCGCGATGCACGCTGCACCTTAACTACCGATTTATTGTTTTTCACAAACGCATCGTACGCAAACACACGGTGAACGACACTCCACTGTTCCATAGTGACAACGAAACGGAATTATCTGACGGATCGAATGAGCTAAACTAGACCTCCCTACTCTCATTCAACGTTGAGAAACACCCGTCTACTTTTGTCCCTATTCCCGTGGCCCACTCTGTATATCTATTTTATAATATAATATATGAAAATAAATGTACCTACACTAAATAAGTGAAGCAAAAAATTCATCGTTTTTTCTCAATCGTTATTATGTTGGTACTTGTATTATGTTTATTATATTTAATATTTATGTACCAGCGAAATACATGAATTTTATTTTTATTTTATTTTAAATGTTTTTTAAGATTATCATAGTTACAAAATCGAAACTGAAAAACATTTAAAATTAAATGGACTTATTTAATAAATGGATATATGTATATTATAATCTGAGACATGTTTACGATTCAAGTTCAAACCAGTCATCCCAGGTGTCATAATTTATAATATTACATAATATGTATACAGAAATGTACTGTTGTAGAAACCTTCATAATGTAACAGTAAAATTGAGCCAAAATTGTTTTCAATTTATGACCATGTTATTTATTAATTTATAGTCCATACATTATACCAATCTTAATTTAATAGCAAGCAAAACAACTAAAATACAAATAAAGATAGCAAAATTACAAAAGCTAAAGCTTTTTTAAACTTGATGCACGTTTTGTGTGAAGAAGCGATAAAAAATAAATTTTACTTGTCTACCTATGTAACAGATTAAATAATTTAAAATAGTGGAGTTAACAACTGAGCATTTATGGTCATTATTTAACATTTTGACAACATTTATCAAATTAAAAATTGATAAATTATTTTATAGTTAAACATTTATAAAATTTTCAACTTTTATAGGTAAGGATTGAAAATTAATAACAAGATTCCAAGTGAGTACATTATTCAGTAGGTACCCAACAAATCTAAATAATAAAAACCATATTTTTAAAAGTTATGTTTTTCAAATTTGGACGAAATTACATAATATTTGAACCTTAGAAGAACGGTTTTAGTTTTGTGTTTTATTTTAAAAATATTATTCGTGGGTACTTGAAACTTCTAAAGTATATTATTATATACAAATATGATAAAAAACAAACAATATTATTAATTAATAATTAGTTAATAACTTAACTAGTTACCATATTAATAATAACAATATAAATATAATTCTATAAAATATCCTTAGTTGACAAACCATCTCCACTCAGAATATTTTTTCGTGTATATTTATAATATTATATCATTGAATTCAAATTTAAAACCATGCATAATTTAGTCATCCACTTGCGTAATACCTACGCTACAGAAGAGCGATCCACCCTCAGCCAAATTATATATGTATACTGTATAGGCAGTCTTGTAAAGTATTCGAATAAATGTATTTGAATACATTTTTTAAAAAGTTTTCAAATAAGTATTCCGAAGAACTTTATTTATATTTTTTATTCATTAAAAAAATAATTTTTTCCGATCTAGAAAAATAGTTTTAAATTTGTAACAAGACCACATATTTTAAAACATGAACATTAATTTTATTATTTTTGGAAGAAAAGTAATATTGGCCCATGATATGTTTATTTTTTAAACACCAATTTGTTGTATCCCGTATACTGTATAAGCCGTATCATATGTGGTCAAAATGTATAAATAACTTATGATTACGATCTATTTTTAATTATTAATTAATACATGTTAATTACTAATCATTCAAAAACTGACAAAAACTAATTGTAAAAATATAAATATTTTAATAGTATTCTAATATTTTTAAAGTATTCGAATATATATTCTAAATATATTTTTTAAGAACTATTCGAATACGTCTTCAGAATACCTTAATTCTCATTTATTCAAATATGTATTGCGAATACAAAATAAAAGTATTCTTTACAAGAATGTGTATTGTGTAGCACCTTTGATAAATAAACATTATTGGATTTGGGTGCCACTTTAAATGAGAAAATAAACAAGTACCCGGCAATTATAGCACAAACACATCAAATTCATTGGTCAATAGCTATAATCTAAATAATACTTAGGTTTCATAATATTCATTGACCATCAGACACCCATCCCCTAAATTAGGCCCGGCTCTTGCCAAACTTGAACCATGTTCACGAAACCACTGTGTATATACACACACATTCAACATTTTGCCAATCAGGATAACTCTTAATCTCCACCATTCCTTTCCCGGCAAATACCCACAGCACCAGCTGAAGTTGTCCATACGCTCGGTATAACCATTTTATAATACATTATATACTTATACAATATACATGGACCGCCGTGGACTTACTCGTCGTCGACGACGATTATCTTGTCGAGCTTGTAGCATTTGTTGACACACGTGTAACCGTCCTGGCCGCAGTACTGGTCGCGTGGCCGGCACGTCCTGGCCAACAGCTCATAGGACGGCGTCACGTCGAAGCAGTAGCCCGGTGGCAACTCGACGGCCGACGGGTCCGCTTCCATCTCAACGGCCGTCACGTCGACTAGCACTTGAGTGGCGTTGCACATAGGCTGCTCATAATCGTAACCCACCATCATCGCATCGGCCACCGCCCGGAATCCGACCCGCAATATCTGCATCATCCGCCGCAGGTACTCGTCGCCGTCCGCCCCTGCCGGTCCGCAGAACCGCACTTCCGGATCGTACGGCCGACCGGGTGGACAACACTTCCGGACTGGCACGGCGGTCCGGTTGTCATCGCACGTGCCGCCGCCGATCGCTTCAACCGTGTGGAATGTCCGATTTTCGTTCTGGCAATATGCGACCCCGCCGCCTCTCGCGACTGAACTACTGTTGCAACAGACCACGGCGTCGGCGGCTGACCAGTCGATCGCGACAACGAGAAACGCGACGATGGCAGCGAAACACGATCGGATGGTATTCATCGTGTACGCAAACTGTTTGGGCGGCGTCGTTACATTCACTATCCCGACTTTCGGCCGCCGAATATGTCAGCTGCGATGGAGACCGGTTAGGTTAGGTTAGAATTGTCAATATTATTATTAAATATACCTTTCATGTCCGGCAGGGTTATCGCATAAATTATAATCACAATAAAAACACTTAGACGTAGGTACTCCGTAAAAAAACGGCTAAGTAACATTAAAAACAGATATTTAAGCATTATAAAGATGTGATATCAAAAATAAATGCTAAACTAATTGAATTGAAGTACATATTCTTTGTTTCAATAATTTATTTACATTCATTACAGTATTTTAAATTATAATGAACTTCTAACGCCTTTTGTTTATTTTGTTCATGTTATTTTACGTGCTGTGTCATGATACAAAGTATATAATTTCTCGCTAAACAAATAAATTATTGAAACAAAATAAACGTTCTTTAATTCAATTTACTTGGCATTTATTTTTGATATCACATCTTTATTATAGTGCTTAAATATCTGTTTTTTTCTTTACTTAGCTGTTTTTACCCGGAATTTTACGAAGTTTTTTTCTGTGATATCACCAATTTTCTAAAAAAGTGTGAGACAACATTTTTTGAGGAATTTATTATATCATCCCTTGTCTTTTTTTTATTCAGTAAGTACTTTTCCTTATTTTGTATTTTGTTTTTTTTGTTTGCTTTAGTTGGCATATTTATAACTAAATAATACCAATATATTATTTTACATGATGTACGAACACAGTTATAAGTAACAGTAATAATACACTAATATACTAGCTAATACTAGTCATAATTAAAAATTAACCAATTACATGTTACATGTGAAATCTCCCTTTAAAATGTTATACGCTTAATATTTTTGTATGAGGGGTAAATTATAGGTGGACAACGACTGTGCAACTGTGAAATCTCCTCGTGATATGAGTCACGATAAAATCAGAGTGTGTTCAAAGGGGACATCCTCGCCTGAACGTTGTGAAATTACCGCGGTGACAAAAAAAACGAACTGTGAACATAAAAATGTATACTACTCCGTTCAGAATAAAATTTTTACTAAGTTATATAGTTTTGACCAAACTGTGAGAATCAGAAAATACCAAACCTAGGAAAACATTCACTCCTGAAAGCTATAACAGATTAAAAGCTGAAGGATGTTCATATGAAACAACTACAACATGTAATATTCAAAATTCCAAGGGAGAATAACTAATTGGAAAACCACATACTGTAGAGTGGAAAAATAATGATGATAGTGATGGTGTGGTATTTGAAAAATCAAAAACCTTGTAGTGTTGCAATTTTTTAAATTTATTTTTATGTTTTTGAATTTAGATATTATGGTAATTCAGATATTATAGGTAGTTCGGATAATATACTAATATTGTTCATTTGGGAATTATTAATGCTGAGACACCAATGGTTACTAATTGCTGGTACCTATTGGTTATTACATTGTTCATATGTGAATATTAATTCATTAGATAAGTTTATTATTTATTTGTTTAGATGAATTAACTTCAGAAATATATTTTACTGAATCTAGACCAGATATTACATTACAATAGACTCATCTCACATCAGTTAGGTAATGAAAGATATTTAAAACCAGTACAACCAGGCGTTGTATGCGGCAACTAATTAAATAATAATAATAGACATTATCATATTCGTAATAACAGGCCAATGAAGCTGGGGCAGAACTTAGTGAAATAAAACTTAAGAGGACGTCACACCACTCACTCACTCCAGCATGTGTTGTATTACAAATATACACCATAGGTTAGGTTAGGTTAGGTTAGGTTAGGTTAGGTTAGGTAAACTGTAAGCTAAGTAAGTGATACAGGCATGTCAATACAGAGCCAGGATTTAATGATGAAGTATTATCATTGAAAGTGAAAAATTCACCTCGCCCAATTTTTGTTGATTTGGTAGTTGATGAAATAGCTATACGTCAACATTTAGAATATGATGGAAGTAATTATTATGGTAGAGTAGACATGGGAACAGGAATGAATAGCGATAGCTTAAAAATAGTAAGGGAATGTTTGGTTTTTTTAATAGTTTCAGTAAACAAAAATTGAAAATTTCCTATTGGTTAATTCTTAGCTAAAAGTTTAAATAGTTAACAAAAAGTTGGACTACTTCATTATGCTATACATGAATTAAATACAACTGGTGTTAAAACCATAAGCTTAACTTTTGATGAATGCTCAAGTAATGTAACCTCTGCACAGCTTTAGGTTGTAATTATAATATTAATGATTTAAAAATTGATTTTCTTCTGGCTGTACAAACAATAAAAAATATTGTAACGCTTTTTGATCCTGTCCATAATATTATGACTTAGTTGATTAGAAATACATTTTTAGATTTTCAAAACAATGAAATTAACTTTGGGTATGTCCAAAATGTATGATTTTTGAAGGAGGAGGAAGGGTGCCATCTTGTTAACAAATTAAGAAAGCAACATATTTTTACGTCTTCAAACAGAAGATTGTAAGAGTTTTTATTTTTAATGCCTAAAAACTACCCATGAGTCAAGGGGAGACTTGATTTGTGATCTAACAGCCTCACCGCAAGTAGGTCGTGAGGCCCAGTCGGTGGAACAGGTAGGCTTTAATACTCACAGTTATTACTGAAAGTAAAAGATTTAAAATAAATAAAATATTAATAATATAAAGGGGATAAAGGTGATACTATTAAAATAATAAAAGTGAGTTTTAAAGTAATCAAGCAGTTTATATTTTACACGGTGCAACGATTTGCAAATAATAATAATTTAAATGGCAATTACAGATATAATAATGATTTAATTATAATATAATTATTTTCTGACTTCAATACACTTGAACTGAGTTGTATCAAATACGTAGGTATATAAGTATATTATATTCAAATATCAAATGTCATTGCAAATTTATTATATTCAAATGTCGAAAATCGAAGCATTATTTCGACTACTTATCGTGTACACAGACACAAAAAAAATAAAAAATAAATATAAAAACACACATCATTGTAAAATCAATACATTCATCGTTCCACTCAGAATCTAAAATTAAATACTGCAAAACAAAACCTAACGATTAACAAAATATACCTATATTATATATCATTAAGCAAAACATAAAACAAAACGTAATTTATAGAATATCATTAAACGAAAAATAACTCAAAAAGTAATATATAGAATATCATTGAACGAAAAATAACGCAAAACAGAATATTTTAAAATCTATTTATTTTAAAGGTCTATTAGTTTTGTAGAAACGTTTATTTCATGCAAAAAAAATCTAAGAAGTGATTACATTATATTCCACTTTAGTTATTATTTTTTAATTTAACAGGTATTAACACCAGGTTATTAAATAACGATAAACGCAAAACTTGTATAATATTTTAGTTCTAAATAACGACAAACGCAAGACTTGGATAACGTTTTAATTCTGAATAACAATCGGTCAATTGACCACTTTTTTACTAAATTTAAAATTAAATTAAATACATAATTCTAGAATATTTATACATTTGAATCGTTTTAAATATAAATAAAATATTATTTCATAATTACAAAAAAAAATGTTCTTCAAAATTATTTCCTATTATGTATTTATTGGCAATGTTAAGATAGAGAAAATCGCTTCTCTTGAAAATTCAATATTTTGACAATAGTACGTTTTGGATTTTCACTCAATTATTGTTATCAATATTTGATTAAATTGATCAGAACATATTTGTCATATTCCTAAAAAAAGTTAACAACACCTGAAATACAATATATTATGAATACTGTATTACGATATAAATTGTATTACAACCAAGGTTCATAGCTTCAACAATTTAAAAAATATATTTTCTGGAAAATAAACATTCAAAATTAACAGAATTGAGAAAATAAAGAAAAATAACAGTTGGTTTTAAATTAAAGTAGAGGCAAATGAGTTAAGTTAAAGTTAAGTTAATTAAAACTCCGAAATAGTAAGTTAAGTTAATGAGTTAAAATTAACTTAACTTTTAACTAAACTTCTAACTTATTAATCGTTAATGCGCAGCCTTGAAAATAAGTAGGTACATACATATTACATATTGCATATTAGTGCGTTTCGCGTATTTATCAGGCGGGTTGTACGTTTCTATATGTACGAGTAGGCACCTATGTTTTTACATAATATGTTATTCAATTAAAACCTATACTTATAATTATAATAAGTTGTCCAGGGAAACAGAGAACACTTTAAGAAACCAGCACACTATACATTTTTGAATGCAGTTTGAATAGATCATTTATCTAGACTATTTGATTAATAAATTCCCTTAACTTCCATTTTTTTTTTAATTTATAAATTTTGCGTTAAATTTCTTTCGATTTAGAGTTTCTGTATTGATAAAATATTTACTGTCGAACAATTTGATTTCAAACATATTATTAATTTTATAATAGTTCTCATTCAGCCAATTTTGGATTTAAAATACAAGTTTAAACATCAAAATGGCTTAAAAACATCTATGAATGCGAATTTATATTTGTTTTTCAGTTAAAAAAAAAAAATCAACTGTACAATGGTTTGTATAAATTATTGTAGGTAGGCATGATTGTTGTTTATTAATATCTGTAGTCTGTACCATTTAAGTTTCAGGAAAAGAAATTATTCAAAATATTATTATTCAATTAGTACCTATGTTAATAATTATTCGTCGTGTTCAATTATTCACTTAATATTTATTAATGATTTTACATAAGCAACTATATATAATATATTACAGGTAGTGAATTTTTTACTAGTAAATATTTACTTATTCGTTAATCAAAAACGTAATAATCAAAAACGTTTAAAAACGTTAAACAAAAACGATATTTTTTAAATCAATAAACAAAAACGAAAACGAAAAAATTAAAAACGTTTTCCATCCCTGCATAAAACACATAATATTCCGTAATTGACTATTCGTAAAGAACTGTTCTTAAAGAAGGCGAGTTCTGGAATGAAGAATATAATCTGAAATGTGTCTAAATTACACTTGAGTACATCTATATAATTTGTATCACAAATTTGTAAATTTATAAATTGATTAGGTACATTGTATAATATACCTAATCAATATTACATTTTTAACAAGAATTTATAAGCTATTAACTACGAGTTTAATGTTAATCGAAATTGTATAGTACGTACTTACATAAACATACGTGAAAACTCTTGCTAATACAAGCTTCAGTTTGGTGCTGATTTCAAAGTTCTTGGTTCAAGCGGGTGGCCAACTTCATAAGTTCAAAAATGTATAGCGACCGTTCGAATGACTTGCAAACTTTAAAAAGGGCCTTACAAATACTTGCTACTCATTAGCTTTCGTTTGATACTGATTTCAAAGTTTTGGGTCAAAATGTGGATTGGTTATTTACGTGAAGTTGCCTAAAGTTGCCTGAAGTTGAACTTTTAATTTTTTTGTTTCAAGTTTGGATTTGCAAATTCTAAAAATAGACTTGCAAATAACTTGCAAGATATTAGCATAGATTTTAAAACAATTGCAGTATTTAGGTGTGCTAACTTCACAAACGTAGCACAAACAAATAGAAAATTGCAGCACAAGCCAGCACAAACGAAAACTCCTGTCTTAAACTCAAATGTTTAATGTGCGTGCCGGGGACATGGTATAAATATTAATATACCGTAATAATGGAAATATAATATTTCCATAATCCATACATTTATTTTTTGTATTTTTTATTAGCATCGTGTTATAGAATTTCGTTTGCAGGCATGCGGAAAAAACCACTATGCGTTATGACTCGGACGCTCAGTAGGTATAAGTTCTTATAGATATAGCATACTTTTGACGGGTAGGTACTGTATAATAGTTATATCGTATATTCGTACATCGTAATAAATATTCATTAGTACAGAAGACAGGTAATAAGGTACATGATAATTATTCATCATACCTTAAGTTATAACTGGTTTTCAATGTCTCTTGATGAATCTGTTTAGTAATACACTTTAGATAGCATGTTTTGTACACTTATATACTCGATAACATCAATATTAGCTATAACTAAGATTTAATTTTTGGAATTTTATCGTTAATACTACAGAAGTTATCCATAAAATAAAAAGTAAAATTGTAATAAAACCGTACAAATTTATCAAAGTTACCCCATTTTACTGTAAACAATTACAAACTATTATCACTTTTTGTTTCGTCTTTTAAAAAAAGCATTGATTATAAATACAAGTCAATAATAGTATTTATAATCAATGCGCTAATAGGTACTTATTAAAGTTAGTTAATAGATACCTTGAAAATGTATGTACGTGTCTACAATGGTCTATGTTAATATTTTGAAGCGCTACAAAGAAAATATATACTTATATAAATATAACACCTTATTATATACATTATAGCCTATAGATACCTATTGTATAGGTATATTATATATTACATAGAATATACCTATTGTATAGGTAGGTATATTATAATATATTATATAGAATATATATAAAATGTTTGTTTCTGAAATATACTTATTTATGTGAGTATATAGGTACATTATAGGGTTTAGATTGTATTTGCAAAAAATATTGAATCCGCTGTAAATTTATTTTTGCTATATCTTGAAGGATATGGTTAATCTTATTCTCATTTGTATTATATTATCATAAATCTTAAAACTATGGTTGATCTGAACACGGAAAAAACAAAACAGTTGTTACTTGTTTGTACTATAAAAATTGTAGAATAGACTGTACGTTATAATTGCTATAAGGATAGCTATAAGGTTAGTCGGTTTTACTAAAATATCATAGTCAAGCTATTATAGTTATGCGAACTGAAATATGCTATTTTAAATATATTTTTTAGTTAATTGAAACTTTAAAAACTCCGTTAACTATAAAATATAGTATAGATTACCGTAACAAATAACTATATTTATATAGTCATATAATAAGTAAATCATTTTAGTTATTTAACCTAGGTATTAATTAGTTATATACTTATATCTACTATAATTTGTTTAACTATAATATTATAGTAATTTTTTTCCCCTTGAATAGTGATTTAACTCTATATTATGTAATATTCGTTATGTTATTTTTACTAGGTAAAGATACAAAATAATACCTAATTAATGTAACAATATAATAATTGTGGCTCAAAATGTATTTGTGTAAAAATTACATTTTAATTTATTAAAAATAATAAAAAGTGAACAGCCCATAAATTATGCATGCTAATTGTGTATAAACGGTAATTAATTAATAATAATTATGATACCTAGATTAAATAATTATTGAATAAATAAGTATATAAAATATAGTATATGTATTTAATTATCTACTTACAGGAAGCACAAAACTTGTTGCATATATTTTATTTAAAACAAAATTTTCGTAGTTTGGAAACGAATAGAAGAGAACATAAAAATTCAAGAAAAACATCAACTAAGCAATTTAACATTTATTTTGTAATTTTATTAAATATGATTTATCAATTTTAGATTCTGAGTGGAACGATGAATGTATTGAATCTACAATTATGTGTGTTTTTATTTCTTTTTGTGTCTGTCATCACCTTTTAGGACATTATAAATGCTTGGATTTTCTTCAACAGTATCTTTTCTAATAGGAAAATGATTCTAGTTGATACTTTGGGGATTCAAAAGTAAAAATTTCTCAGTAGTTTTCAAAAGCGCAGTGAAAAAAAAAAAGAAAAATTAAGGAAAAACGGGAATTTTTACGCAAAATCTGTTTTCGCGAAATTTCGAGATTTTGGTTTTTGGTGTAACTTCAAAACAAATGACTTTAGATAAGTGAAATTTTCACTGAATGTTTATATTAGCATTTCCTATATACCATACAATTTTGACTCTTTTTGAGCCGTTAACGGACATTTTCAGTTTTCAATTATTTTAGTTTTTTTTTCTATAAATATCAATAAAGTTTTATCTGTTGTTCCAAAAAGTGTAAAAATTTAATACAAGGCTCCTGATATATTGTTACAATAGCAGTTGAAAAATATTAAAAATACATAGGCACAATTATTTTATAAGCATTTAAAGATCGAATTTTGACAAAATTTATCAAATTTAAAATTGAATAATTATTTTGTAGTTAAAAATTTATAAAATGTTCAACTTTTATATCTAAGGATTGAAAATTTAAAACAAGATTAAACGTAAGTAGTTAATTCTGTTAACAAAAAAACCAAAATATACATTAGAATAGTTTATTTTTATAGTCATTTTAAGTTCAAATTCGGAAGAAATTACATAAAAAAAACCTAGAATAACTATTTTAGTTATTTCGTTGTGATTGTATAATATTATTCGTGGGTACTTGAAACTTCCAAAGTGTACTATTATATATCTATGATAGTATCAGGGTTTGTTATTGATGTATAAAGTGTTATAAGTACCTAATGGATATTGTGATATGATTAATTTGGAATTTATTATAGGTCAACTTTTCTTAATACCATAGATAAGTATATAATATGCCTTATACCTTGATAGACATACCGTCTCCGCTCAGAATCGTTTTTCTTATACAATGCTATTATATCATTGAATTCAAATTTAATATCATCCATTATACAGTGACCTCCTTGTAACCTACTGTACAGCAGAGCACCTTTTTTAATATAAATATTATACTATGTATTTAGAACAAAGATAAATTATTTGAGTAAAATAATCCATAACTAAAATAAAATATGATAGATCGTATTTTTTGATTATTAACTATTGTTTTATTTTTATAATAATTACAAAAAAACAAATACATAATATTTAAAGGCACAAAAATAATGATTTTTTTTATCCCCTAAAGCCTGAGTCTTAATATAATATATAATATTATATATTCTTATTGTAATTTAGAAATCATTATAACTTTTATGAGCACTTCCCAGTGCCACATTTATGACGACCCAGAGATAGTGTTAATTTGTGTCGATTCACTATGATCCATTGCACGTCTAAACTTTTTGCGTAAGTCCATAATAACTTTACGCTTGGCCACAAATATAATAAATATGATAACTCCTTGTAGACTGGTCATTGCATCAGAAAAGTTCCATAAGATCCCCTCTTCAATTTGGAATAAAGAACATAATATCCAAAAAAAATATGAGGTTCCCATAATCAGAAATAGTTTGAGGCTCATTAAAAATCTGTCAAAAATAAAAAATAAAAGTTATATTAAGTCAAATGAAAAGATTTTAAATATTTTTTGAGCAATAAATCACAAATTGTTTAAAAGATTTATATATTAACTAGTGGAGAAGACGGAAACTACTAATTTTAAATTTATCAAACTTTTAGATTATTATAGTAATAACGTCTTTTTAAATAAACATAATAACGTATTGTTCTATAGTACAATAAATATAGATTTTTCATCATTTTCATATTTTTTTACTTATAATTCGACTTGCCTCGCAGAGACTAATGTTTTAAATATTTAATAATGTTTAAATTATGAATATGTTGGTACCCTAAGTAGTTAACAGACTATATTGTATTAGGTATGTGCCCTATGTGAATGGATAGTACCCTACAATATTCTTACTTTTCTTTGTAAACATGAAAACTTTCAGCTTTTGAATCTGTCCCTTTGAATCCGTTGAGCTCAGATTTAATTCTTAAAAAATAAATAGCAGTTAAGAAGAACATAATTAAATTTGCTGTCACCATAACAGTGGAGGGTAGCAGGAAGAAAATGAAAATACCATAGCCACTTTTATCTGGAAAAATATTAAATATAAATTAATAATTATATATTTACAACCATGGAATATACAAATTTAATATAGAAAACCAGTGACACCGATGTTCATTCAAAGTTATATCTCAAAATGTTAAACCTTATACAAACACATATACCTACTGATGATTATTATTTTTTTCTACTTTATCAATCCAACAAAAACATTTTTTCACAGCCATAAAAATGACTAAATAATGTAAAAGTTAATTGTTGCAAATAAAATATATGAGTAACAAATATTTTTTAATCAAAATTAAATTAATATTTTAAAATTGTAGCTAACAATATGTACCTTTTATTCTTTGAACAATAATTATCAGTTAAACTAGTTATTATAGGTGTATGTATTTGTGTTTTGTGTGAGTAAATATAGAATAATTAAATACTAATAATTTATTAGTATCGTATATTAATATTGAACTTAAAATCATACCATAAATTATTACCTTCAAGTCAAACATTTAAAACAAACCATATATACTAGATTGTACCTATAGGTACCACAACACTCCACCGACCAATCAAAACATGTTTAGCGGCAGCTGTAGCTAGGGTTTGGCTCCACTGAAGAAAACGAACGGAACTATTAAGGTACCTAACAAAGGTTTGTTTGAATAAAATAACTACCAAATAATTTTTTTAGGGGGTAGTAAAGCAGTTTAACATCAAATTAAACTTTTATTTTTATTTCGAGTTTAAAAGTTAAGTTACTGCAGTCTTAAATCTCAGTGTATTACCGCTCAGTGGTGTAGTATTTTGAACTGTTCAAAGGAACAGAAAATTGGCTTAAGGTATTGATTAAAAATAATTTAAAAGAGCATTTTAATTTAAAACTTTGATTCAATTCTGAGAATACTTAAATAAAGAATATCTAAATATAGTGGCATTCAAATTGTTGTCACTTCGTGGATATAAAATGTCCATGCATTATTAGTTTTTTGATTTTGACTATTTTTGAGGAGGAATCACATTTGCATTTACCTGGAATGATTGCTAACTGATTAGAGTAATTTAGAAAATATAGTTGTGTCATATTCTAAACAATTTTGTATTTAAAGCAATAAGTATTCGTAAAATAATGATTGCCAAATCTGCTAAATGTTAATTTTTGTTCACGAATATATTTTTAATAACATACTTTGTGCAATGTAAATATAAAATATCGATTTATTTAATAGCTAATAGAAAATTTTTAAGAATTTTATACAATATATTTTATGTAGTATGACATGTCGGAATATTATTTAAACTTCGTTTCTTAAATAAATTTTAAAAACGCATTATTATAATTTATATTTTTTTTAAAACTTATATTAGATTCATATTATGGTTATTTTAGTCTGGGCAAAGTCTGCATTCTTCCTCAATAGTCAACATTAATTAATGGTATAAATGTGTAATATATTAGCCAATAAACATAATAACCTATATGCCTATAGTATAATACAATTTTCACAAATATTTTAAGATGATTCGCTTATAAGATGTACTGTAGTTTATAAGTTTATTATGCAAATACCTACTTGTTTAAATGCAAATAAACCCGTCCCCCGAGATCATACAATATGATAATTAACAGATGTAGCCGTGGGGTTTTAAAATGTCTTGAAATTTATTTACTTGAAATATTTCAATTCAATGAAAAATAAAATGTTTATTATATCTAAAAGTTATTATAGTCGTCAACTTCGAAGTGAACATTTTTAAAATTTGGTTTATTGTATGAAACAAAGATAATATGTATCATATTTACATATGATTTGTAAGTTGCTTGACAAATCTACAATATAACAAATTTAAACATTTACAAACACATATAGACCAACTCAACATCATGGCAAATTGTTGAGAGCCATGGCTCTGCGAATGCATATTTTATTATATTCACAATGTATAGACATAAACCACTCTTAAATCTTAATAGTCGTGAGTGACCTTTTAAAATATACAAAATATGATCTAAGTATTAAATAAAAGAGTCCCAAAAAATATAATAATTACCTACAGAAAATACTCTATTATTTCAGTCACTGTTGAAATTGTTTTAACTTTATTTCTAACCATTATCTTTTGGAAAACTGACGGTCCGAATACAACAATATTTTAAAACTCATATAAAAATGCTTTTACTCTCAAAATAATGCCAGGAATATTTTTCAGAACTACAAATAGAGTATATAAATACGAAATAATAAATCAAAAAAATAATATGTTTTTTATTTCTAAGTGTGTAATCAATATACGAGTATTACCTATTTCTAATCATCTATAACCGAACACGTTTAAAAGAAGAAAATATTTTTTATAATTTCATTGAAATATTTCAAGAACAGTGAAATTTTCAATTTTGAAATATTGCAATTGAAAAATTTCAAGTGAAATATTTCAAATTCAGAACCCTAGATGTAGATGTAAGTACTAAATCAAAATTGTGTGTCAAACATTAATCATATATTTTACACGTCTTCTAGGTAGAAATATCTTATGGTTTTTATAGAATATACAATATAGTTGGTCCTACTAGCAGTGTAGGGTGCAGAGCCTGTGCTGCAAATGACATTTAAATTTTCAACTGCAATGACATACACAATAAATATTTTAACATGATCTAATTGTTAAGCAGACAAATATAACAAGTCAGGAATTGTTACTTTAATTTGTCAAAAACAATTCATTCAATTTTGGACTAGTAATGTTTAACATAATATTGAATTTTTAATCTATTTATAAAAAAATGAATCTATCCAGACGTATTTTTTGTTTTTGAAAAACTGTTTTTAACTTATGCCGTTGTAATCACCGATGATATGTCGAGACGTCATAATATTATTTTAGTTTTATTTGTGTCTACAGACTTATGAGTTTCTTATTTTACTTTAATTGGTTAATAGTCAGTTCAATTAGAAAACATATTTCAACTTTGGTTTGATACCTTACAGTACTATTATTTTTTTTTAGTAAACATTTTTGATTATTATAAGAGTAAAAAATATTTTTTATTTTAAATTTTTTAAATTTTTATAAAAATGGGATTTTAATTTCTAAAATTTTGTTCATCACCATGGAAACAAATAAAAATATTAATATTATAATCTATACAGAATGCACCAATTCTATATGACTCAAACTTTGTTCAATTCGGTTTTTTGTGTATGGTGTTCAAAATTTATCTTAACTCTTCTGTTGCCTGTGATAAAAATTCTGACTTATTCATTTAGACAATTTCTAATGTTTTTATAGCTTCCCGGGATCTATGTGTTAGTTGTAAATAATTATTAGTGTGAGTAAAATTAAATGTGGGTATCGGCATGTTGCCTATCTCGTACACGCATGCACATGTCAATAAATCGATAACCATATCAATTTCAATACACAAATTTTACATCAATATACTTATTGTTTTCACAAAATTAAAGTTAGTTAACGTTGTCTGATTTCGATTTTGAAAAAAATATTTAAATTGAGCAGAAAAATGTCTGTAGAATGTAAGAAACATTTTCCGTTTTTAATATTAATTTTAATTTTAATTATGATTCGATGTAGTTTATATTTTCAAGTTTTCAATTACAGATCACAATAATATAAAATTTAGTTTTTACAAAGTGCTTCGTAGGATCTATAGTCAATTAACTGGTGAGTTCAAATTTTTTTTTCAGAATCAACGACTTTAACTAACTTTAATTTTGTCAATACTTTAGGTCTTTTCAGCTAAAATTGACGGCAGTAGCGAGGCCCCTTAATAAATAAATAAATAAGTAAATAATTTGTAATATATAAATAATACAAGTCTTGTTAATAATAAAAAGGTAAAAAGGGACTTCCAATATGAGTAGGTATAAGTACTTGGGTGTGGCACATATAATGCAATTAAATCGGCCACATATAAACGATTAATATTATAATATAATTCTCATATAAGTAGATCACATAAAATATAATAAGACGTTGTGCAACAACAATTAAATACACAGCACATTACAATAATTGAACCCCATCATCTAAAACATGATGACACAACAATTAATATGTACACCAAAATCAATCACATAATATAAAAATAATTGAATAATCACATCCCGAATTACACAGGTAATGATGTAACAACAATTAGAATATACATCAAAATCTCCCCAAATTATATAAAACACACACACACATACATATAGGATAGAATAGTTCACAAGACGCATCCATACACACCGTAATAAAACAATACGAATACACTACAAAGAATAGTTACACCCTATACACGGATAGTGATGCTGCGACATGCGACGACAATTATGATACGCTCATATAAGTAACGCCCACACCAAAGACACAACAGCAGACAGATCAGAGACGGCGTTCAAGGAGCGGAGCGAAGAGAAGAGGATTGACCAATGTCGCAGTATCATCATATAGCCACATAGCCGCAATACCATTTTTTCTACGCCACACATATACACATAAATCATTTTTTCATCTATTCACCAAGTTTTAACTTAACTTATATTTTACACTCGCGTCTCACAAATATCCAAACACCTAAGTGCTAACTCATATTGTTACGTTCATATTTTTACATTTATAACTGAATCAAATACGTGTTAACTTTATTAAATTCCTTTCCATATTATTCTTATTTCCAACATAAAAAAGAATCCATACTTCAATTCAACCTAAAATCATCAATAAAAGAGGTAATAAATAACGTGCATCTAATCCACAACTCGAGAGTCACAGAAGACAAGCACATTCATATATCCAAACAAGGTAAGTGCACACATATTATGATTAAAGCATGTACTTAAATAATACACACATATACACATAATAACATTTAGTAAAGGGAAATTCTATAAGATAAATTAGAGGCTGAACATATTAAAGATAATCACACCCCACCAAATAAATAAAAACGTAAGATTCATTCTCGTGCCATCGGGCATTACATCTCTCTCTCTAATAATACAGCCCCTAAACCTCTATTCTTATATTTTACCCATTACAAATTTATTAATAAATTATATTAAATACAAATTATAAGTATGATCATTGATTATGTATTATTATGTATGGTACATATTTATTTTTCTTAGTTTTAAAAATTTGATATCTTTAATAAGCATAATATTTTTTATTTTTTTTTAACCTTTTTACACCAATTATATATAAACTTATTTAATTGAAACGAAGTTTTTTAAGGCAAGATGCAGGCTTAGTCGGGAAAAAAGGTTCCTGATGCAATACTATTTTTTATAATATATTAAACAGTTATTTTGTAAAGTGGGAATGTGAATCCCCATAGTGTCGGGGAAAAAAGTGGAAATCCTCAAAAGTGCTGGGCGCGTATATCCATGCACAACCAGACACAAAAATCTATACCACGGTCCTTATAAAACATAAACTTTTGGTTACATCTTATATATATATTATAATCTCCTTGCATGACGCGTAAACATTTTTATTTCATGAAATTGTTTTCGTAGTATAATCTGATTGTTGCATATATTCCTATATAGTGCTTTACCTTTGCCGTGATTACATTTTTTGTGTATCGCGTTTGGTATAGACTAGGTAATTGAAAACGGGTATAACGCGATAGGATTTGAAACAGCTTAATTACGATTACTATTAATAAGATCTGCATATTATGCATTTATAATTATTATAATTTATAAATTATAACAATTTGGTGACTTTAATATCAATTTTAACCATAAAAAATCGGCAACTTTTAAAGCTTTCCTTATGGACACATTCAATTTACATATGATAAACAATAAATATGATAAAAAGAATCTACAAGACTACAACGAGGGATGACACCACTAACCACAGACTATCGAATATCGATGCAGTATTTTCAAGATATTTGGAAAAAATTACATCACAAACATACGTTACATCACAGGCTTGTAATTTTGATTATTGAATATGATTAATATAATATAGTAATTAAATAGTAATAATAATTATTTTCATTTTCATTTATTTTTCACATTTACTTTTATTTTGAATGGTTCCACTAAAATGTATTTATAGTCTATGATATTTGTTGGAAAAGAAACTTTTTTTACAGGGTGTCCCATGACAGCACTCAATTTTTTAGTTTTTTGTATATCAAAGTTTTGGTATAAGTCTTAAGTACATTTTTAACTATTTATATCATTAATTTATTAGAGTTTATATTAAATTATCAACTCTTAATATGTTCATCAAAATCTTGTATGTCCACAGTAAGAATATATTATATATATTTTTTTTTTTATTGAGCTTATTAAGCCCTTAACTATGGCCATTACCTTTTTTTTGTTTGTAGGTGGGGGGACGGTTGGAACGGTTCTATGAAACACGTTTGTATGTGCGGCAATGATTTATAGGTGAAAATCACCCATCTGGGAACTAGCAACACCGGCCGATACTTACACTCTGAGCATTTTCTCAGATGTGTGAAAGGACCCCGCCATACCACACCGTGCCACCATGTATATTATGTTATAATTGCCACTTATAACAACTCCCATTTAAATTTAAAAGAAACATTATAATTACGTTAAAAACATTTTTAAGAACTAAAAGTAATACTTTATGTAATTTAAAGAATATTTTACAAATAAATATGTTGCAACTCTAAAAAACAAAAATCTTCAACACAAATTATTTTGTGTAAAATAATTTATAATCTTAAAACTGCTCTCCCGTAAAATGTTGTGTTTGTGACATACAATTTTTGGCCTCTTATAGCGATCGAATCTTACATGTTTTTAAGCCGGTACAGTTATCTTATGGTTTTAATTAAATATTAATTATTATACAATATTCCAGTTTATTACAAACATATAGGTGGTCCTACGAGTGCAAAGCCTGTGTAGATAACAGTGGCTGCACATGATAATATTGACATTTTCAACCGCCACATTTTTTTATTGGTTGATTAATATATAATTATTCATACATCATTAGAAATTTATCTTATAACTTATATATGTTTGTTATTTCATGATTTATTTTTCTGACCAAGAATTCGGTTATTATAGTTGTTAGTTCGTAGTTCTTATGATAATGCTCGATAGACTTCAGCTCACAATGTAGAGAAGATCTTCTTTAGATCGTGATACATAGATATTATATTATCACTATATCACTATTCATTGGTACACATATCAATCGAATCAAATTTTTTTTTAACGCCCTTTATGCTTGTAAGAATTTTAGCTCGTTAGCTCGTTAGCTTTTAAAACTGTTAAATTATTGATAGGTATTGATCTTAATTTACTAGTTTATTAAAGCCTAAAACTATGACGAAAAATTGGACATCTGTTATGACAGTCTGTTTTGATGGTGCATGTGCCATGCCTGGTAGTACATTTTGGAACAGTCAAAGCTAAATATAAGGTGGAAAATAAAAATATTCTAAAGTATGTTCATTACTATGCTCACTGTATTAATATGCCCCTAGTAGATCATTTATGTGAAAAGGTAAATAGCATCCTCTTTGAAAAATAATGATGAATTAGTTTTTTGGTACTAAACAATTTATTTATATTATTATCGAAGGAAGTACTCCAAGACATGCTATTTTAGAAAATATAATTGCATCATGATCATTCGGTCATAAATTTACAAAAATTGAAATCATTGTCTACTACTAGATGGTATTGTAGGGCCAAAGCTGTAACTTCTGTAAAAACAACTATGCATCTATTTTAACTATTTTAACTAACAATTATACAAATTTAATAAACTAGATGTTTATAAAAATAAAATAAAATAAAAATTCCAAGTAGGAAAATTGAATGAAATGTATATAATATATAATATATGTTTGTGAATGCACAGGGGAGGATTGGGTAGTCTCGGCTCTTCGAAAAATATTTTTCTACCTGCCCATAATTGGCCATATATTAATATTAATAAATTATAATGACTTTCTCACATTTGTTGATAGTATAGTAATATATAGCCGTCATAAAAATTGTAATGCGGCATTGCTAACATTTTATCCTACCAGCCCAAAATGTCAGCAGTCCTTCGAGGAATGTATGTGTGTTTTGTATTAAACGTGTAGTTAAAGTTGTTGAACCTGAAGTGAAATCCTGGGACCGCCTAAGATTACATTATATTATTGTGGTCATAAAATATTAATATGTACGCCGTGCTAAAATTTACAATATTCAAATCTGAGAAAAGAAAAATTACAAATGAATTAATTTAAAAATAATTGTGTGAACTTACTTTTAAACCAGCAAACGGGGTCCCCAATATTAGGTGATAATTTCATTAGCGTTTCGTTTTGTGAATGTTGAAATAAATAACCGGTAGATACGCAAATACTCGAAAATCCCCAACAGTAAATATGGTACATAATGGTGCGTACTGATATTGATGTATTTCTGTTTATTGAAATGTTGTACCTAAATTAAAAATGTGTTGAAAATATTATTTGCAGTTATAATATAATATGAACTGTTATAATTTGTACTTTTAGATTTTAAAAGCATCCCCTTATATTATAATAATATGATATACCGAACACTGGTATAATGCATTAGGTAATAGGTATCTTCTAACTATATAAACGTGAATTGAAAATCTCTATACAGGCTAAACTCTGGAACTACTTATTAGATCTTCTTGATTTATTTTTTTAAACTAAAAAGTATTTCAAGGAGAAGGTTTATATAACAGAACATTTTAGGATAATCCACTGGAAAAGTAAGAAATGTGGATGTCAAAATAACAACAGTAGTGCCATCAGTCCAGAAAAAAATAAACTGAATAATAAAATAAAAATTTAGTTTATTGTTGCAGATTAAAACAATAATAGTGTAAAATAGGTACATTGGTTGCTATTAATTAATAGGGCATGTTTGTTGGTTTTTATTACTATCTTTTGTCAATATATATGTTGCCGGAAATGTTGACATTTAGGAAATGATGACAATTCCTAGTAAATGTTGAAAATTCCTAAAATCGGAATGTTAATTTACTTTGCACACACTTACAAGTCATTTTAATGTCCTCATGTTAAATTGTCCCTATTAATTCCTTAAAACACGACCGACTGGACCCTTAACTGATTATATTAATCCACCGTTGATGGAATTCAATAAAAACGACAAACTTGGTACAACTTTGATACTTTAGAGTTAAATCATACACTTACGTACAAACAGCACAGGATCCGCGATCTACCACAAGTAGATTCCCTACCTGATTATGTACTGCTGCGAATCAGAATTTTTGGTGTATAGACCAAATATTAAATAACCAACTGAACAAAGTTTGAGTAATATACAGTTAATACATTTAACGGGCAACGAAGTGCACGTGATCAGCTACCTAGTAATACTTTATAAGTTAGATAATGAATTTGAAATAAAATATTTTGATTTTGATTTCAACTTTGCTAATTGCAAACTATTAATTTTAGATTCTGAGTGAAACGATGAATGTATTGATTTTACAATGATGTGTGCTTTTTTATTTTTTTTGTGTCTGTGTACACGATAAGTAGTCGAAATAATGCTTCGATTTTCGACTTCAGTATCTTGTTCGATTGGAAAGTGAATATCGTTGGTGCATTGGGGAGGTCAAATCAATTTAAAATTCCAAGTACTTTTCAAAAGCGCCAAGAAAAACAAAAGAAAAATTAAGGAAAAACGGGAATTTTTACGCAAAATCGATTTTTCAGAAAATTGAATTTGGTTTTTGGTGTAACTTTAAAACAAATGACCGTAGATACATGACATTTTCACTGGTTGTTTATACTTGCATTTTCTACACACGATAACATTTTCAAAATATTTTAATTTATTTTGAACTGTTTAGGGACATTTTCATTTTTCATTTTTTTTTAGTTTTTTTTCTAGAAATATCAATAAAATGTTATTTGTTGGTCAAAAAAACTTGAAAATTTAATAGAAGGCTCCTAGTATATTGTTTCAAAGGCAGATGAAAATTATTAAAAATCGTTAGTCACAGTTTTTTTTTTATAAGCATTTAAAGTTCAAAAATTGACAAAATATGGAAAAATCACGAAAATTATCAAATTATTTTGAGTTAAGAATTCGTAAAAATTTTTCTTTTTAAATCTAAGATTTGAAAATGTAATACAAGATTAATCATACATTTTTCTACCTTTATCAATAAAAAAATCTCTACCAGACAGTCAAATTAAATTTTTATGAGCGTTTGAAATTCAAATTTTTACAACATTGGATGTTCACTCGATTTCTCATGTAGCGATTTCCTTATTTGGTTGTTATTCATAAACGAATAACTATAGATACATGAAAATTTCACTGAATGTTTATATTAGCATTTCCTATACACCATACAATTTTGAAAATATTTTGACTTTTTTTGAGCTGTTTACGGATATTTTTATTTTTCAATTTTTTTAGTTTTTTTTTCTATTAATATCAATAAAGTTTTATCTGTTGGGCCAAAAAGTGTAAAAATTTAATACAAGGCCCTGATATATTGTTACAATATCAGTTGAAAAATATTAAAAATACATAGGCACAATTTTTTTTTATAAGCATTTAAACATCGAATTTTTCAAAATCTCGACAATTATTAATCATCGTAATTAATAAATTATAAAATGTTCAGTTTTTATAACTAAGGATTGAAAATTTAAAACAAGATTCCACGTAAGTAGTTAATTCTCTTACCGAAAAATCTAAAAAATATACAATCACAGTTTATTTTTATAGTCATTTTATGTTCAAATTTGGACGAAATTACATATTAAAAAACCTAGTTATTTTGTTGTGATTATATAATATTATTCGTGGGTACCTACTTGAAACTTCTAAAGTGTACTATTATATATCTATGATAGTATCAGGGTTTGTTATTGATGTTGATGTATAACGTGTTATAAGTACCTAATGGATATTGTGATAATGTGATATGATTTTGGAATTTATTATAGGTCAATTTTTTTTTTAATACCATAGATATGTATATAATTTGTCTTAAACCTATACTGACATACCGTCTTCGCTCAGAATCGTTTTTCTTATACAATGATATTGTATCATTGAATTCAAATTTAATAGCATCCATTATACAGTGACCCACTTGTAACCTACTGTACAACAGAGCGACATCCACTTACCCACCTTTTTATTATTATTATTATTATAATTATTATCATATAGCTTAAAACCCCATCATTGCTTATAGACGCATAACAATTATAGGTACTAATTGAATACGTATATGTACAAGTAAATAAATTCATTTTTCGATTAAAAATTCGCTTTTACATTTTTACGATTTTAGTTTTGATTTCAGCCTACGAGTCATAAGTATGATCGTTTCATATAATATCCTTGGATGTTAAACGGTTCTAAGAATACAAAATTTCCTACTGATTAACAATTATTAATTGTTTGACTTTTGTGGAATTTTAATTTTTAATTAAATTTATTTTTACAATTTGTATCGATTTTTAAAAATTATCACACGATTATTATTTTGATTTTAAAAGTTTCAATTATGATATTGTTGCTATTGATTTCATAGATTAATTTTATTTATATCGATAATCTAATAATAAACTACCTATATAGCAATAATTGGTATTATAATAAATATCCTATACGCATAATCTATACTATAAAAGTCTAGATTTTATGTTGGCTCCGAAATGGCTTGACCGATTTTTCTGATTCATTTTTTGTTATGTTCGTAATCGTCAGGACAAAGTTCTTATGAAAGAAAACTTTATGAATATTAGGAAATCTGGATGTCAAAAATACAACAGTGGCGCCAACTGTACAGGAAAAAAATTAACTAAATAATAATATATTTTTGTTTTTTGTAAGGTTGCTATTGGTTATGTTGTTGTAGTTTTAGACACTTTTAGTTGTTAATTTTGAAGAATTTTATTGAAATAAAAAGAGGAAATGACTCAAAATCTGGACTTCTTTTTATAGTATAGAACGTCAATAATAAATTGTTAAAATATAATATATAGTTCTAAATGTAATATCTATTAAGTGTGGCATACAGGTATCTAGGATTATTGCCCTTTCTTACGATACCAACTCATTTTGGTGCTAATGACTTGTTTCTTTTGTAGGTAAGTACATTACTGGGTAGGAATTTCACACACGACTTTATTTCCTATAATAATTGATATTTATATGCATTTTTCCGATTATTTTTTATTCCAAACGATTACATACCTTTTTTAATATACGATCATATGTGGTTCTTGACAAGTCCAGGGGGGACTGAAAATACTTGTAAAAAAAAAGAATATACATATCTATTTTCAGGGCCTGAAACCGTAAATATTTTTTCAGATTTTGATTTTGGTTTTGGTATCGATTTCGGTTATTAACGGTTTTAACCGGTATTCAAAATCGGTATCAAATATCGGTTTCAAGCCCTGGTTTTTTTTACTGTTGATGGGACCATGATCAGTAATTTTATACATATGAGCTTTTATTTACTTTTATTTTATACTTCATATATATAGGTATGTTATGAAATAATTTCATTTATAGATTATCAATGTTTTACGTTCTGAGGACTTAGAGTTTCTTCAAATTTAAACATTTGCACATGCCAGGGAGTGGGGCCACCCACCGCCGTCCACCATAACAATAAAACCGACACTGGTTAGATATGACAGTAAAAATACCCGTCCAAGGTATAATAAATATTAAATTAATTTTATGAAAATGTTTACCTACACTATAATATAACAATAATATTATGTAATGCACAAATATGCAGTGAGTGGTACCATTTATGTTCCCAATCCACACTCGTAAACTTAAAGAATTATGGTGATATAAAACGATTTATAAGTCTTATCCCGTAACAGGATAATAATTCTAATAGAAAATGACAAGTTTTAGTTATTACTTATAAGTTCAATGGAATCGGGAATTTTGAAAAGGCTCATAACTGAAAATTAAAATTTTTCATTAAATACAAAAAACCGAATTTCTTTTTAATTTTGTTTTTTATTGTAACAATTTTTTATTCTAAAATTATTGACTATTATTTGATAATATTATGCCTACGTCATATAATATCCTCGAAGTGAACATTTAAGTAAAAATTTAATTGGAAAAGTGATTCATTAATTTTTCCGAGATGAGTCATTTTCAAAATTTACTAGGATTACAGGGATTTAAAATTGAACCAGATATGAGCCCTTTTCGCTCATAAAATATCGGTCTATATAAGTAAATGAAAAAGACACAGAAACGTATATTTTGATAAAAACTCGTGGTGGGTCCTTTTCGAAATTTCCAATTCAATTATAATTACTTATATTGCTTACTTATTTGTAGCTAAGAAGCTTAAAACACCACATGAATATACACATTATTGTTTTACACATTTTTTAAAAATATTATGTAAGAATATAATTTACATACCTTAACATCCAGTAAATATCGAAGCATATTACGTTTAACCAGCAAAGTGATGTCAGAATTGAAAAGAATGTAAAATAACCTAAAATTACACTGTAAATTAATTCAAATTACATAAACAAAATATAAAATAATAATTAATAGTTAATAAAATATGGAAGCTAAAACATATATGCCGATAAGACAAAAAATATCGGAAAAATTCATATTTATTGTTGTTTAGTTTTTAGATGCATGAACGGTTAGATTCGTGAAGTTGCCCCTTCCCCACATTGCAATATTCACTTCAAACTTTAATCCAATATTTTTGAACTTATTTGGATCTAATTGAAACTTAATTTTCCGTGTTTGAAACTTCATACTTTTAACAGTAAAATGTATGTCGGTTGGCCCATTTTAACTATAATTTATTAAGTTCCGACGATCTTCATATATAGTTATATCTTATTACCTTCTATTATTCCCAAAGTATTCGAATCTGTTATTACGCCGGAAATTATACTGATCGTTAACTTTTACATTTGCTAAAACAGGTAGGTATGATTTTTGCTGCAATAATAGATTCGAATACTTTGGGAATAATAGAAGGTAATAAGATTGGTCGGTAATTGGAGATATTAAAGACATGTCTGATAATGATTTTAGTACAGGGTGAATAACACTAATTTCTCATGCATCAGGGAAAACGTAACAGTAGAAACAGGTATAACATATATAATAAGGGCGTAGAAAAAAAAACATAAGTACAGATTTTGAAAAATATACTTGGAATTAAATCAGGTCCTGGGCATGAGCTAGAAGACAGTGAGTTAAGTGAATTAAAAATATCAAGTAGGCTATTGTACAGGAGTGCAAAGGAGATAGAAATACTTTTGGTTTATTTTGCTGGTTATAATTTAAATTAATATTATTGTTACCTATTATACACATTAATAACAATAACTATTATACCTAAATTATAAAAACATTGAACTAAATATAGCCTTAAAATAATATAGGTAGTAATGTAACAATAATCAGTAGATCATATTGGTTGGTAAATATTATAATAATTGATAGTTAAGATAATAAGAAAAAAGAAAAAGTAAAAAGAAATATAATAATATATAAAATTAAAATCGAATATTAAGATTTGTAATAGTTAAACATTATAGAAATTAATTTTCATTATTATTATATTTCCTATGAAACAGGCATACACTATGAATGAAAAAAAAATAGTGAACAAAAAATATTTTCATAATTTACTACTAATAGGAACACTAAAATGATAACAGCTTTTTTTTAATTATTTTTAATTTCAAACACATGTTAGTGAAATAATAGTTTTGAATCAAAAATTACACCAATAAGGTATTTTTTAGATGTCCGATTGAATAAGTGATTAGATAACTAATCATTGATAGTTAGATGAGGTTATGTTTTTCTAGAAAATATATAGAGTGACATTTATTTAGATTAATAGCCAATCCATTACAGTTAGGTACACCAATTGTTAGTATTATCACTATCTAAATTATTTTGTGAGAGTATTGTATTTTCTTGACTATTGTTTAGTTTTAAAAAAGTGTTGCATCATCAGCAATGATCAAAATATAAGAATAATTTAAAGCTTAAAAAATATCATTAATAAATAAATTAAAGAAAAAATGTGAGAGTTGGTCACTTTGGGGAACACATGACGTAACGACATACTATTAGAAATAAAATTGTTGTATTTAATAAACTGTGGTCTACTAATTAAAATTGAGTGTACCTAATCAAGATATAAGAGAATAAGCAAAGACATATTTTTCGAGTTTCAAAATTTAAAGCAAGTGGTAAATTCGATCAAAGAGCATTAGTCTTCTGATTATTTGAAAATTAATTTAAATGGACATTTTATAATTTATCACTGATCAAGTTGGTAATTGTAGGGTTTTTTTACAAAATTAATATTTTTGTAGGCTACTTATACTATATGGTATTATAAAAAAGAGAAGAAATAGTTTAAAATTCGTAATTGATGTTCAATGCATAACGTGATATTGCCACATTTAACGTCAAAGCAAAACGTGGTATTACATGTTCAATCATATTCAAGTCAAAACGTATTATTGCCTATGTTATTTGTATTGAGACATACTTGTTATCATTGCAAAACGTGGTACTGCTTATATTACATTTTTCTTCAAAACGTAGTATTGCTGGCAATAATGCGTTTGGCATCAACAGAAATAAGATAAATAAATTTATAATTTAAATAATTTTCCCTTTCCAAAACCTGAAATACCAAGTTTTGGCCTATGAACACTTTTTTAAATTATTAAAACTAAGTTTTAAACTCAAAATAGATTAATTTTGACACCGCCAATCGTTTTTTTTTCTTTTTCTCATTTGATTAAACCAATTACAAGTATTAATTCATGTTGTAAAACTTGATTTAGTTTTTCTTAATTTGTGAAAATTTTGATTTTTGGCAATACCACGTTTTGGATTATCATCCATCAATTTTAAAGAAGTTGTAATGATAGATGTATAGGATGATAGTTATATACTATAGATTTATTTATTAATCTTTTTTTTAATAGCATTTTTATATTTTTGGGGGATTTAATATCCTATCTGTTAGTTTTTTAACCCCGGATTTGTTATACAATAAATACTTTGACTTGGATGTTTTTTTTACAAAATATGTCCTTGAAATGTTTTCCCAAAACCATTTATTACTTATTAACCAGCTGGTGTCTTTAGAATCTTAGATATATTGGTATATTGTGTGGTATGTAAAAATGTGGTATTAATTAATCAAATAATGATAACAGTGTAGGTAAGACATACCGTATAGAACGCATATGTGGCCTTTAAGGTCTTCTGTAAACCACTGGCTTGCGTACATGGACGACGACACGAGCTCGCAGATCATGTAGAACTTGACGTAGTAGTTGCGGCTGTTCTGGAGGCTGGGCAGTATGTTGTAAACGAGTAGCGTGAGTACCAGGCACACGACAGACGCCATGTCACTAGCCCGAATGAAAATGTACACCCAGCTGTTCCGTATGTCGTCGCCGCACACGAACGCCTGCAGGACGGAGTCCACCTGTGCACTGGCCTCAGCGTAATAATCTACGCAGTACAAGACGTCCGGTACGCGTTGGCGGTCATCGGTAAGGTAAAGGCTGCCATCCGTGGTCAAAATGAACCCGTCCTTTACCATTTGTTTCGTGAAACAACGGGGTTCGTCGTTGTACGGCAGCACCGTGCTGTTCGACCGGCCAGCAGTACGGCCGTCCGCGTCAGTTTCATAGGCGAACATCGTGAACGGCTTCTCGCTCTGCTTGCACTTCCGACCACTGCATAATGTATTATACTCGTTAGCGTAATTATGGGGAGAGAATGCTCCAGTGCAATGTAACGTTTACCAGTTATTAAAAATATATGTTATAAATTATATAAAAAAAATTATAGTGTGATATTATATAAACTATATTATTTGTTATAAAAAAAACCTGTGAAAGTATAGACTATGCTTAGAAGGAATAGTCGTCGAGTGAAGGTAGTTAATTATTGTCTATTTGCAAGTGGATGTGTTAAATTTGATTTCAGTGATTTATCGTTGATTACAATAAACGATTCTAAGCAAAGACAGTCTGTTAGCCAATATTTAAAAAGATATTTTATATTTTAAAATTAGTTATATGGTAGGTTTACTTACCAATACTTTGAAAATGTTATATTATCAATATTGGAATTTCTATGGAAGAAAAGGTTCCTCATACCTACGTTTTTTTGTACCTAATTAAAATTTAAGTTTAGTGTATATTTATTTTATTATCCATATACAGTTTCGGCGAGTGTTTGAGATTCAAATTTTCTCAAAATGGGATATTTAAACATAAAACAATGATTTTTCATCAAACAATTTTTATTATTTTGCTGCAATTCAAAAGCCAACGGACAATTATTTAATTTAATGGTTCAATAAAATATAATAGTTCAATCATGGGTTACAAAATCATGTCCAAGTGTTCATTTACTTAAGTAATTGTTCAACAAATCGTTACACGGAAACCTTGTCGTTATACGGAAACCGATTTTGCAGCTCGCGTGCATGGCCACCCATTCACACGGCCAATTTTCATTTTGCGATAACACAGCTTCTGAGATTCCCAGGACTTAGGTCTTGGGCTTTTAGGAACCATGTTGTCCATACGAATCTAACGATTCCCTCCTCCCCTGGAAATCCAAAATTTTGGAAATTTCCAAATTATCAAACTCAACATATTAGCGCGTCTCACACGACCTAGGTGGCTGGCAGTGGTGTTGGCAGTTTCGTCTTGCCGGGACGAATCCGTGAATACCACCCACGTACCTCTGAGGGAATCACAGGGTGAGTAACAATGTTTTAACACGTGAATATACATATAAACTCACGGAGGCGATACCTGTTTGCGTGTGCAAAACCCCGATAAGCCACCGTAGCATCAGGTGGTGCTAATTTTGACATGGATGATTTCAACCTTGAGCCTACCTCCAAGATGGAGGTAGAGACTGCCGTCGCAAAAAATGCCATTCTGGCGACTGCCACTTTATCGATTTCGGTTACCTCTATGTGGAGGTTAAAGAACGAATGGCAGGTGGCAAAGGTTAGAGTACCAAGATCCAACAAACCCACCGAGGTCAGCTACTTCAGGGTTGACTGGACCAGCTGCAGGTTCAGAATCCGCCACCCAGATGCCACAAAATGCTTCAAATTCGGTTACGCCCAGGGCAACTGCTCGACTCCAGACTTGAAGGACGCATGTCGGAAATATGGGGAGAAATCCCACAAGGGAATGGAGTAACCTCAGGCCTCAAAGTGTGTAACCTGCCATCGAGCTGGGCTTAAGTGAGACCCGCACAGACCTGGATCAGCAGCCTGCAAGGCTAGGTGTGCCACCGAGGCATGGCGCTCTGGCAACCGACGCAATGATTAACTTCATCCAAGTCAACCGGCGGTGTCGGCCGTTTTGTCTCACCGGGACAAATACATGGATACCACCCGCTTACCTCTGAGGGAATCACATGGTAAGTAACAACGCTTTAACATTTATATAGACTATAGGTATAATTACTCACGGCGGCGATACCTGTTTGCGTAAGTACCGCGCCTCGCGAAGCTGCGGCTATCTCACAAGAGCTACAGGAGGAACCCCGCTGGCGAAAGGGAAATACGACACTACTACGTGCTCAGAAAACCCTACACACTTGCGGACAATGGAGATATATTCATGGTCACCGTAGATGGTGATATCTTCAAACTGGTTCAGAAAGATCGGGGGGCGCAGACCAGGGACGAACCCGGATCTTCGGGTAACGCCCCTAGGAAGAGGTCTAACTGCGACGGTCAGTCATCGATGAAATTCTATGGGCGTGTCAACTATACCCAAATCGACACTACCGTCAAGGACACCCACAGGACGGTAGCCATCCAGCTTTCAGAGTTATCGTAGGATACCCAGAGCAGCAATCGTTATCAGCATATTTGGACTGACTCAAAGAGCCCCCAGAACCGTGACGTGCGGTGTCCCTTAGGGAGTGGTCCTAGGACCCACCCTGTGGAACGTTGCCTACCAGGACCTTCTTAGCATGTAGGTACCACCGGTCATTTACCTTTTAGGTTTTGCAGCCGGTTTGAGAAAAGGACCCTCTGAATGAGATGTCTGGTGGCACTTAGAATTATATTTCATCATAAACAATGATTCATTGGTCATTGAATTAAAATATTTTGAAAATTTATTCGTGTATAAAAAAATAATAATTTATGTAAAAGTAGAATGTTTCAAGTAACAAAAATCGTTTGTAGAGAAATCGGTATTTTATGTGTGAATATCAATTATTATAATTTGAGCTTCAAACACTAATAAAAAATGAACTTGTATTTACTTTAAATTTTGTTTTGTAATTTCAGAAAGAAAAACTTATATGCATCTTGTTTTAAATTTTCAGGACTAAAATGTTAGTTTTTTTTTTTCGTGGTGAAAAGTGAAACAGCTAGGAGGAACATTGAATCTGAAATTTGGTGAAAACTGACTTGTAACTTGGAAATATTGTGAATTAATACATAAGTATAGGTTAGTATAGATATCATGATAAAACATAATAAAGTATAAGGTTGTATAGGTATTATGAGATGATTTAGTTGTTGTACATTCAATCAGTCAAACTATTATGTTAGAGTAGGTATCTAGACGAAATAAAAATATCTTGTATCACAAGATCATGAAACATGATAACATTTTTCTTTCCTCTTTGTCTGGAACTTCGGAGTATTGTAAATGTTTACCGAAAATTTATATTTCTATATACAAAGTATAATAATAAGATACAAAATAATAAATACCTACTAAATACTATATTAAGTTTACCAACCAACAATAATATTAGTATACCTTATACATATTTATCAAATTATTTTGGTACAGTATAATTCCCTGTGGATTCAAGACTTTTTTCTTATTCACGTTGGTTAACCCTACGATACATATTATAGAGAAATTTAATATAGTAGGTTTATATAAAATGTGGAATAATCATTATAGTTTTGTCTTTTACAATAGTTATAAAGTAGATCTTGTAGAATATACATACAATGGTGGTAAAAGTAGTCCGATCTCTATTATTATTACGATCAAGAAAATAGGTTTGATATGGATTCAATAATTTAACAAACACTATTGGATAATATCGCATTCAAAACAACAACTATTCATACCTAGTGTTATTGTATTATGACAAAATGCAAAACGTTACTGATAAGTGATAACCGTATGCATAGTACATTTATGTAAAGCATAGAGACAGATGAAGATAAAGAATATTTTTGATATCTAGATAAAGATAATTATAAAAATTATTATCTAGATAACAAAATAAACATATTTTAATTTTTGAGTACCAATAACTAAAAACTGGATATTATTAGTATTGATAGGTGAAGATGATTGTTTGCTTGTAAATAAAATATCATCTTCCAAGATCTGACTTATTGAACTAAATTTACTATTTCATAAGTAAAGGTTAAATGCATGATGTTTAGCCTATAAAGCTGAATTATTATAAAAATATTTAGCACTTATTTTATATATAAACGCAAATAATTGTCAGTTATTGTATCTTGTTGGCCAAAATTGCAAGTCTGTGTGATTGTATGTTATGTTGTTAAATAACCAAAAACATGCGCAGTGCACACTTCTGCATAATACTTTTTAATATCATATTATGCAGCTTATGCTGTTTAAAATAATTTCGGTATTCGGGCAAAGCCGATCAAATCTATGTATATAAAAATACCTATAGAACATTTCGTTGAAGAATTCTCATTTCTTTATAAAGTGGGTTTTTTCGAATTATATAGGGACATTTTTTTAGATACACTCAACACTGGACATTAAAGACTTATTATAGAAAAAAAAATAATAATTACATACTTAATATTATAATGTTATGTTAATTTAGTAAGATTATCATAGTCACAAAATCGAAACTGAAAATATTTAAAATAAAATGGACGTAGGTATAAAATGGATATAATACAATAATCTGGGACAGGTTTTTGATTCAAGTTCAAACCAGTAATCCCAGATGTTCTAACTTATAATATTATAATTCTGTGGAATGATGGCAGAAGCTGCAATATGTACATTATGTTAATTTTTTAATTATCATTTAAATAGTTTAGAAATCGTATATTTCAAGTGGTGAAAAAATGTGATATGTCTCTCTTATATGTGTGGTGCCATTTATTTGCAAAGACCAAAATTGATATGTCATTATTTGAAAATAGGTACATGTTGGGGCAAAACTAAGTTTGTAAAATGTAAATATCAGATGCTCCCATATTTATACAGAATATAATATATCTACACAAATGTATCGTATTAACCCTCATAATGTACCAGTAGAATTGAGCAAACATTTTTTAAATGTTTGACTTATTTATTTATTCATTTATAGTTTATACTTTATACCGATCTTAATTTAATCAGGCGAAACTAAAAAAAAAATAAAGATAGCGACATTTCAAAAACTACAGCTTTTTAAAATTATTGCACATTTTGTGTGAAGCAGCGATTAAAAATATTGATAAAAATATATTTATCGTATCTGCCTATATGGATTACAGCACAAATATTGAAAGGTGCCGTATTTAATAGTAGTTTTTCAAATTATCATGTACTTACCCATAATACAATTCATACAGTTTTTATGACCTTATGTTTGAAAATCTAACACTAGATTCTCTCAAAAGTTATTTACTTAAATTATAACTTTCTATCCTCAATTTAAGTATTTAAATTTTTTTTAGATATTTATAGGTATTTCTGTAGTGTTTATAAAATGTAAGGTCCGCTAAGATACTTTACAATTTGATACAAGATCCGACATTAATTTTTCTCTGTGCAGTTGAAATGTATTTAAAATACATTAGGTGTACTTAGGACTTGCCAATGAAATACAAAGTTCCTCAAAAATATTTCATACTGGAACTAAAAATACATTAAATAGACATTGAAGTTTAAATTTATACAACATTAGATATTTAAACGAAGAATAACGATTTTAAATATTTTAAGTTTATTGGGTATTTATACGTTGGGTATACCACGAACCTCACACCGTTGACCAATCTATGGAAAGTTTGAGTAGACTAAAAGTGAATAATAATCTAATATAATAATAACATTAAACACATAAATATATAGGTTAGGTTAGGTTAGATGTAATGTTTTCAAAAAGAATAAATTCAACCTTACAGCAGAGCAGTTACTGCAGTTATCTAATTCCTCACTTTTATAATTCTTCTCGTACTTAAAGACCCAAATTCATCCTAATAATGTAGGTAGCAGCTTTCATTGACACCCGAATAGGGGGGGGGGGTGCCAAGAGGGCCATTCACCCGGGTGGGATTTTATCTTGCGGGCGCACTTGGTAGCTCTCAAAGATAAACATGACAAATACCTTACAACAAAAGGACAAACTCCGTGGATGCTTTCTCCGTGTATAAAATTTATTGGTCAATATACCTATAACCTCCATACTACTTAGGCATAATAATATTTATAGAAATTTTTACAAAATATATTGAACCACCCAACACCCACCCACTAAATTAAGTCTGGCACTTCCCAGACTTTAACTTTGTTTTGGGCACTATACCGTGTGAATATATATACAAATTCCAAATTTGGCCAATCAGGACCACTTCTAACCTCCACCTCCACCATCCTGTAATGATAGACACTCTTCATAAATAGACTAGTCTAAAAAGAGTTTAATCATCATAACCCTAACATATGCCTATATTAGATTCTGATCGGAGCGAGGAAGCTAGTGGTTTTACAATGGTGTTTATTTATTTTTTTTATATCCTGTATACAAAATTTCTATCAGAAGGAATCCTTCGGTTTCCACATATAGTATCTTATCTTTTAGAAAATTGGATCAATATTTTACTTTAGAGAGGTCATTTTTCGATTTTATTAATAGTTATTTAATTCCACGGTAAAAACCACCGAAAAATTACGAAAAACCGCTAAAAATTGGATTTTAATTTCTAACGCTTTATTTATTACCATAGAAACGAATAAAAAATAATAATATTATTATATTAATTCAACTTATATGATATAATAATTAATGACATTATTAAATATCTAGTCTGACAAACCGTTTTCGCACAGAATCGTTTTTCTTATACAATGATAGAATATCATTCAATTCAAGTTTAATACAATCCATTATACATTGACGCACTTGTAATCTACTGTACAGCAGAGAGACATCCACTTACCTGCTTTTATAATATTATATACAACCACACAGATGTTCATATTATAATCTGTGGTCATAAACTATTATAACCTAGGTATTTTTTTGTTAAATAAACTGTTTTATCTGCTCGGACGATACCCAACGACCATCGGTCCGATCCACACAACAGCACTTTCAATGCGTATACCCTCTGTGGTGTACCTACGTGATGGGGGATATAATACATGTTCAGTATACCTAATATTTGTGTGTCTTGATTAATAATTGTACTTTTTATCTTTAATATATTAATTGTGTTCTCGATTAATACTAATAGTTATAATTAAATCGACTTTAAACCTATTTATTTTTCCTTCGCACATCGATTAAATAACAAGTCTGGAGTCGAATTAGGGTAAGTTATTATAATTAAATCCTTATATTATATATATGTGCTTATACGCGTATACACACATATATACATATATATGAGAAGGGGGTAATTTAGAATGTGTGCGCAATATATATATTAATAGTAAATAATATATAAGTAAAAACAGATAAATAGTAAATAAGTATAATATATTGCATGCATATCCTATTTTCACATTACCACGGCACCAGCTGCAGCTATCGATAAGCTCGGTATAACAAATTATATACTACTTTATATTTATACATAGACCGCCATAGACGGTATACTTACTCGTCGTCGATGACATACATCTGGTCGCACTTGCAGCACTTGTTGACGCACGTGTAACCGTCCCTGCCGCAGTACTGGTCGCGTAGCCGACAAGTCCGCGCCACCAGCTCATCGGTTGGCGTCATGTCAAAGCAGTAGCCCGGTGGCAACTCGATGGCCGACGAGTCCTCCTCCATCATCCCACGCACCTCCACGGCGGGCACGTCAACTAGCACTTGCGTGGCATCGCACTTTGGCTGCTCATAATCGTAACCCACCATCACCGCATTGGCCACCACCCGGAATCCGTCCCTCAGTCGCCGCATCATCTGCCGCAGATACTTGTCGTCGTCCACATCGGCTGGTCCGCAGAACCGCACTTCCGGATCGTACGGTTAGTCCGGCGGGCAGCACTTCCGGACCGGCAAGGCTGTCCGGTTGTCATCGCACGTGCCGCCGCCGATCGCCTCGACAGTGTGGAACTTTTGATTTTCGTTCTGGCAGTATGCGACTCCGCTGCCGCTAGAGACTGAACTACTGTTACAACAGACCACAGCGTCGGCGACTGACCAGTCGATCTCGACAACGAGAAACGCGACGATGGCAGCGAAACACGATCGGATGGTATTCATCGTGTACGCACACTGTTTGGGCGGCGTTGCACGGAAAAAAATAGTTGGTTGATTTAACTAAAATTATATGTATACTAGCCGTAAAATCTAGTTCCATATGGCATAGCCCTACATTTAGTTGCAAATACCAAATGGTTATAGTTGCAAGATTAATAGTTAATTTGACTAAAATATGCAGTTGCTAATTTTTCTTACAATATTATTTAGTTAAATCAACTATAATTTTATTGTAAATATATAGTAAACACAACCATAAAATGTATTAGTCTTACTATAGCATCAGTCAAATTTACCAAGCTTTTTTTTCTGAAACAGCTAAACATTTTAGTTGGCAATTTCTCTAACTAAATATTTAGTTAAACCAAACGATATATTTGTTTAAATTTATAGTAAATAGAACTAAAAGTTTTATAGTTTTTACTATAATTTTAGTCAAATTTACTAATTATTTATTTTTGGAATAGCTAAAAAAATATAGTAGATTTTTTCAACTATTGGAAATGGTTTAATTTAAACTACTATACTTTTAGAGGTGACCAAGTAGGTATAGGAAAAAGAAAGTATAAGGATTTGCTGTAAATATAGTAAATAATATATTATATATACATTAAAAAAAAAAACAGATTTATAAAACATAATAAAATATTTATTAATAAAAACATGTTTTTTTACACATTATAATTTCATAACATTTTTGTATAACATGTGATGTTTATAAAGGTATATAAGATAAATTATTTGATAGGACACAATGAACAGTGGGATGTACACTGTCTAATTTTTCAACCGAACAACATAATAATTTTTCAGTTAATTGTACATTATATGCTTGGAAATGTTCATCAAAATAATTATTTTCATAAATCTTACAAATAATAAATGGTATATTATCAGCTTGAATAAATATAGATATTATTAGTCCAAAAATTGGTAATATATTTGGATTATCACTTAAACTAACTAGAATAGACATATTATTACTATTATAAGTGGTTCCTTTAAAATAATCCACGAAACAAATATTGCATCTTCTAAAAATTCAAAAGGGGAACATAAAAATTCAACTTTACTATACTCAAGCCATGTGGTTTCCGAAAGAGTTATTTGATGACCGAACTGCATATCAATAATATTATTATTTGATGACAAAACTCTGTATGCTAAACTAAGTTGGTGTTTCAATGCCAAGGTATAAGGGGAGTTCTTACGAGATGTAATTGATTTAGCAGTTTCCTTAAGCTGTTTATGTTTGGATTCAAAACGCATAGACCAAAGTGATGACAATGGTCCACACTGTTCCATAATATAAGGATAGTGTATCATATGATGGAATTTGGGTTTGAGGTGGGTGTTAAATAATTGAATATATAACTCATGGTGCTCTTTTATTAAAACTTTACAGAGTTTAATGTCTTCTACTTTGAGGCATTTTCCTAAAAGAATGTCTATGATTTGTTTTAAAGTAACATATAAACACCAATATTTTGAATGTAAGGGAACTAATTCACCAATAATTAATGCTAAATTCTTTGTGAAACACAACATTTCAGAAGCAGACATCTTTATTATACCGCGTCTTAATGATTCATTTGATAAAAGTGGAGGTCTATTACGAATGTTAATAGGTCCATAGTTAAACGATTCTATCCTGTCATTAAGGATATCAATAGTAAAATAATTCAAGTCATATATCATAGTTTTTAACATCATACCAATATCGTATTTGCAAACACCCTCTAGGATATCATGCATGATATCAACAGCATAATTTTTGGTGACATGAAATGAGTTAATTTCGTTAAAAATGCAAAGCTGTTTTATTCCAGTGAGGGTTAGGTCATTAACTGCAACATCATCAGAATAGTTAACTTCGTTTCTTAGATTATTATCGATTTGTTCTACCTGATGTTGGCATTCAGTCTTATGAGACTTGCAAAATCTACATGGAAAATTAGCTATAAAACTCTCTGAAAATCCTAGCATGGAATGTAAACCTAAATTATCACCTAAAATCAAACCCAGAGAGAAAAAAACTTTGTTGATTTTACCATTATAAAGAATATCGATTCCAGTAGTCTCTAAAAATTTGAGCTCAGAAGTAAGTTCTGAAAAAACAGCATGGTTCCCATATTCTTGCCTATCTTTAGATTTAAATAATGATACTAAAAATATATTTTCTAATGAGGAAGAATATTCAGGAGGTAGACACGCTAACGAAGCATAAACAGCACCCAGCTTATTGTTACCTGCGTGGGATCCTAGAGCATTGTTAATTTCGAAGTCATCAAAATATATAAATAATGGCAAAATAAGTTTTTGGGAATTGTCTTTCAGTTTACTTTGCCACAGTTGAGATTGGACAAAATTACTTATACATTTTTTTGAACTACATTCCAATTGTTTCATATATTTAATTACTATCTCAAACAGATTACAATCTTGCAAAATTATTTTAAGTACAGATCTCAGAGGAATAACAGACATTTGAACTGGTTTTGGCTCAAATAAAACATGACCTCCCATCATTCTATCGGTTAATCCACACCCAATATCTACCATTTTAGGTCTAACAAGAACACCCATTTCATCTAAAGCTTTAAAACGCATATGTTCAGAATTTATATTAGAAAAAGGATTTTCAAGGGAATCAAACATAAGTAACATATCTTTAAATAAATTAATTTCAAAATTGTTAAGACTTATAATATCGAGGAGTTTTTTTTTTAAAAGAGATAAAAACGAATGATTAAATTGTTGTATATCATCAAACAAAACTTGTATTATTTTTCTGGGAATCACACTATTATTATACCACTTAGATGCCAATGATATTGAGTTATAACGCAATGTATTATTAAATTGTTTAATTGTAATTGATTCTGTACAGTGATGACTTGAAGGGATGTCATCATTTAAAACTGGGCAACTGACAAAGTGTAGAGCTGAAGTTTTGTGTTCTTTAGTAAAATTCAAATACTCATTAGAAGTTGAAACATCGGGTAAGTTTGTATGTTGGGTCAAATGATTTTTATATGAGTGAAAAGTAGTCAAAACTCTACAACAATTAGGTTCCAAACATTTAAACTCCATCAAAGATTTTGGATCGTGAAAAATATTTAAATGAGTGATTAAATTAGAATTTAAACTGAATGTTTGGTTACATATAAAACACATAGGCATAATGAGTGTTTTACTTTAGTTTTTTATGTAAATATTAATTTAAAAAAAGATAATACTTATATCAATAAGAATAACAAAAAAAAAGTAATTCGATACAATATATTAATTGTCTGTTGTTACACTTTTAAGTAGATAAGACAAAATTGAAGTTAAATTATGAATAACAAAAAGAAATCTTTTTAATCATATAAGTAAACACTACAATATATTTTAAACAAATATCAATCATAATTTATGAAAATCATTAACTAACGTTTTTACAGACAAAATGGATTTGTCGGATTTAAGTTTAATTTCAAAAAAATAATGTTGTATAAACAACCATACCTGTTCACATTCAGTAGGATAGTGAACATTCAATGAAAAGAATGACTTAAAACATACATCCACAGCCTTAATCAATGTTTCCAATTTGTAGTATGTATTATCAATCACGACAAAAAATTCAGTTGAATCGATAACAATTACATATGGCTGTAACTTTAACCCATATTCAAAAGCTTTGTCTACTTTAACCTTATGTGCTATTTTTAATTCACCAACATCCTAAAAAAAAATCCATCAAATTTAATTTAAGAACTATTTTAAATTAAATCATGTTTAATACTACTTACAGATATAAATGTGATAAATGCAGCAGCTTGCTCTGCTTTAGATGGTCTCCAAACTGATGTTATCCCATCAATTTTACGTTTTCCATTTAACTTTACCGTTAATGGTTGAAATAAGAGTGGCAGTAATTTAAAAACTGCTGTGTATTCGTTACCTTAAAAAATACATAGTATCAATTTATTTTAAGAAAGTTAGAATAAACTGATAAGTATAATGTATAATTTCATATTGCTAAATGATATAAGATTTTAATTAATTAAATATTTACCAGGCTTTGATGGAGTTTGCAGTTCTTTTAAAATACTAGGTCCTTGGATTCCAAATTGATAATTAGCACTTTTAATATGTTCAATAAGCTTTACTACAAAAACATCTATTTTATTTAATAGTTTGAAATCTTTTTCAGGATATAAATGTTTAAAATCAAGTTCAATCTGAAATAAATATAAAACAATAACAGATAATATAGTATTTTAAAATTAAATAAATTAAAGAAAATTTTTTTTAAAAATTACAGAGCATGTCTATAATAGGTAACTAGCTTAAGTAAATTGAATTAATTGAGATTGTAACCATTAAAATGCCACACATATTAAGTAGGTAATCAAAAAGGTAAATATTTGCTTTTAGTTGTTAAGAGTATGCTACTAGTTAGAATTTTAAGGTTAAAATCATAGGTATTATGTATTTAACTATTTATATTAATATTTAACAAAAACTAACCAAAAAATGGCCTAAAGGTCTGTTTAGAGCAGGATATAGTTCCATTGAATTATGTTTTTTATGATGTCGATATCTAACTGTTTCTACCCAATATGTCTGAAGAGTTTGGCTTGGTTGAGTATTATTTTTGAGCCAAAGAATTTTATCCTCGTAATCTATTAAGACATAAATACAAAGTTACAAAAATAATATAAATCAAAGATGTATTTAAATCAACCTGAATCTATAAAGTTGTGATTATCAACATCACCAGAATGCGTAGCAACATCAGTGTTTGAGTTAATATTAATTTTCTTTATATGTTTTTTTAGATTGCAATATTTATCATATAATTTTCCTTTCATAGGAATTACATTATTGCCATCCTTACAATATGGAGTGAAATAAGTTTCTTTTATTTCATTTGGGAACAATTTTTCAATGCCTATATTAAATAAGTAGGTGTCATTAATGATAATACATAAATTGATATACATATATTAAATATATAGATTAATAAAATCATTAGTCATAAATCCATAGATAAAAATTATAGAAGTATGAATATCGGTTGAAAAAGATGTTTTTATATGACAATTGTTTAATCTAAATATTAAGTATAAATAGTAAATACATCAAGTTGATAATGTAATACGATTTTGGTCCAATGCCTGTATCAAGTTAATACATTAAATTACTTTTTTTTCATCAAGAAAAGAAAATTAAATTTGAAATAAACAATTAGTTTAATTAAAGTCATAGAAATAAAAAACTAATTTGATTACAACATTAAAATGAGTAACCAAAACCAAACTTATATGTTTGTATTTACACATGTACTTATAAATTATTAATTGCAATTATTATTCACGAAAAATATTAATAACATTATACCTAGTAGAGGTTTACAGTCTTTGGTATTATTATTGAACAATTAAGTATCTAAGTATACCTTCAGCTAATAATGAAAATTTATTTTTTTCAATTTTTAAATTATGTTCGCATTCTTGAATTTCATGTTTTATAACTACTGAACTTAGAGTGTTTCTCATGGATTGATTAAGGGTACCAAATGTGTCATAATACTTGAAAACCAACTTCCCATCAGCATAATTGTTTAATATTGTTGAGACATAATCTTTTGATTGTGGATTCTACAATATATTATTTAAAAAACAAAAGTAAGTATTAAAATAATATTACTACAACAGCTTTGAAGATTAACCAGTGGCTTGCAAGTTTATCTCATGATTTGCATTAAGCTTATTGAATTACTAATACATGATTGCTAGCCACTATTTTATTTACAAAATATATTTAAAAAAAATATTATTATTGACTAAATTCCAGCTATAGCTGGAACACTGGTTATAACCAGTGTATGATAAGAAAAAAATAACAGGAAGGACATAATTGAATACAAAATAAAGCTTACTATGACCTATATACCTATATCAGACTATTGAAAGTGTTAAAATTATTATGTTTAAGACTAAGAGTGATAACCCTTCTTTAGTGACACCCTGAATAATAAATTAGTATTACATCAAACATCATAGTGGAATGGTGTCAATCAGATGAAGTGTAAGCTACGATAATTCAAAAAAATAATTAGTACTCAATAATTTCCCTATGTATCACTTTTCTCAAGTCATGCACTGGCTATAACAAGTTTCTACCTCTTCAGACTGAACTGCATGTATATATGTAATTTGGTTTTTGTCTGTTATTATGCTTCTTTCTAAATATTAAACAAATTATAAAAATAGGTGATAAATATGTGTTTATTATTAAAATATAAGAAATTGAAAGAATTTAGTGGTAACATATACCAGAGCTGTCAGTAATAATACTAATTGAGTCTAGATCCTTTGATGTTCCTTCAGGAAACAAGTTTTCATGAGAAAACAAATCTGTACTAGCAAAAGGTTCTTGTATTTCAATTACCATCTGACTTATGTCTTCATCGTAAGTTACTAAAAATTTAATACAAATTTAATTTGAAAAATAAAATACTAATTTGAATGTATAATAAATAACAAAAAATTTAACACCATACCATCTTTCTGTGGTTGTAATTTAGAAATGTGAGTTATCTCTTCCAAAAATCCCTAATGGAGAATATATAGGTAATTAAGCACAATATAGAATGAAATTTGTAAATGTGAGAATTTCATCATTTGTAAATTCACGCAATTACATAGGTAGTACATTGAATCACAATCAAATTAACAACATATAATAAACCAGATATTTCATCAAAATTATTCAACTCACTTGACTTGTCTTTTTATATTCTTTCAGCTTACTAAAAAATTTTGACCTTTTTCCAATTTTAGGAAATAGCTCTTTTATCATGTCTTCGGTTAAATTTAATAATTCTTTCTGGTCAATCTCCTCATCTGAATAATATTTATATTATAAGAATTAAAGTCGATAGCTTTATTCTATTAACAGCTAACAAGATTGATAATGTATTTTCTGATGACGACAACACTTAAATTGTTATATTTTTCAGTAGGTGTATATATAATATAGGTATATTGTAAATAGGTAGGTAGGTGTATTATATTATAATCTAAATTTGTGTTTTCATTTTTTATTCAGACTTTGTTTAATAATCTCCTTACCTACAAGAGTAGGTATTTAATATGTTAAAGATTTATTGTATTATATTTATAATATTACCTATATTAGTTAATTACATAATACCTATTGATGTAGTACGAGTAAATTGTATAGATAAACACTAATATTATTATAATGAAAATGGAATTAACTAACAATATATTATAAATACTAGCGTTAGTATAACTATACGTTAATAATATTATTTAGTAAAGAGCAATATATACGTATGGTAAAAAAAACATAATGTAGCAATGTACGTAGGTACTCGACAGTCAAAAATTCAACATGCAGTTTTAACCACTTTGTAGTGACTAGTGGGTAAGTTACTTAGGTAATCTAAGTACTTAAGTTACAAATCTCTCGTAAATAATATTAATAATTATAATTTGTTCTACATTACCTTTAAAAATGGTTACCATGTCTTCGAATCCCCATGCTTTCAGAATATTTTCAGTGAATTCGTCCATTTAGTAAGAAGTTACGAAGGTACTTGGCACTTGTAAATAAATAAGACAGCTTGAAGTGAAAAGTCACCAAGTCACTTAACGCAAAATTATTATTTTCTACAGCACTAGACAGAGTAAATTACTTTAAAATTGTCAGAACACTCAGAACTGTATAGCTATTGTGATTCTATTCTATGTTCAGTGATCACTAATATGGTAATAACTAATAATATCACGAAAAGTAACAACAATAACAACACACAGTCACTGTCACACTCACACACGCACACAACAGCCGCCGCCGCCGCCGCCGAGGCATTGGGAAAAACCAAAATAATTAATAATAACGGTTATATTAATATTTGCGAACAATCGTTACTATATATTAAGGTTGTATTAACCACTTTTTTCTGGTAAAATATTTTTGACTATATTTATAGTTGAATAAGATAAAATATTTCAACTAATTATAGTTTGTTAATTTGACTAATGTATTTGGTAAAAATGTAGTAAATGCAACTAAAATATGTTTGTTTTAACTATAATATTTCTACCTATAATTATTTAGTTATAATTTTTTTCCGTGTGTTACATTCACTATCCTGACTTTCGGCCGCCGCGTATGTCAGCTGCGATGGAGACCGGTCGACGGGCAGTCGCCGTTATAATGCTATAAAAATGTAATATATTGGTTTTCGTTGCCTAAATATTATTATATTATTGTGTAATGAATTATGACTATTATTTATATCATGTTAGGTTTTAAGAATTGTCAATATTATTATTAAATATACATTGCATGTCCGGCAGGGTTATCGCATAAACACAAACGGCATGAACGGTGTTCATTGTGTGAGCAGACTGTTTGGGCGGCGTTGGCACAACCACTACGGCGACAGTCGGCCTCTGCGTAGTAAGCAATGTACACAATTCGACGCCACCGACCACCGCTCTCTTATATATTATTTTTATAAAAATTTAACATATTGGTTTTCGTATATTATTTTGCAATGAATTACGATTATCCATATAACTACTACTATATAAAACTGTAAGGGGTTTTCGACGACCGAGATAACCGAGATACTGAACCGATTTGGCTGAAATTATTTACTGTTATACCTGAGACAGTCTGCTGAAGTTTTTAGTTCCATTTTTGTTAATATAAAAAATTATTAAATAAGTTCTTAAAAAATTAAAAAACAAAGCTAATATATCCTTATATAAAAGAACAGGACTTTTTTTGTTTCAATTTTGTGACCACTATTTATTTTATATTTTTCCAATTTTTTTTTTTACAGAGTCTTTCTTAATACCTTCTTGAGTGTCACCACTTTGCGCGGTTTTTCATTTTTTTTTGTTGGAGGGGAGGGAGAAGGGAATCTATATATTACTCACTCACTTATTGCTGTATCTCAAAACCTACTCAACGTACGAACTTGAAATTTGGAATAGGGGTTTTCTAATACTTTCATCGTGCAATAAGAAAGGATTTGCCGAAATTCGCATTTTAAAGTTGTGCTCAAACAGAGCACAGAGATGTCCTCAATTAAGGTTCTGAGGTTCACATTGTAAATTTTATTTTTATTTATTAATAGTTGACATTGGTTAAAGTCTACAGTAGAAATTAGTGTTTATTTATTATCAGTTGTCATTGGTTCTTCGGGCAGATCATGTACAAGCTTGCATCAAATAAAATTACTGAACATTGCCTACAAAGGTAAAAGAGTTGCCTTTGGTCCGCGATCCGACGTAGTTGGATTGCCTACCAGGGTGGCTGAGTTGCACCTACTGCAGCAAGTTACACCCAAAAGTAGTTGAACAATCATCATTTTTTTTAAGAGTTATGTTTTTATGGGCAACCAAGTGCATGGATGCGCAGCTATAAAAATAAATTTATCATTAATACCGCTAGAAACATTTCAATACGTTTTCATTAACCGTTTTTAGGGTTAAGCAGCAAAAAACGAAACCCTTAAAGATTCGTCATAAACCACTTTTTTTTTGAAACTATAAGAACTATACTGTTGAAACTTGGTAAGTAGATGTATTCTGTGAACCGCATTAAGATTTTCACCCAAAAATAGAAAAAAAATAAATTTTGGGGGCTCCCCATACTTAGAACTGAAACTCAAAATTTTTTTCCATCAAACCCATACGTGTGAGGTATCTATGGATAGGTCTTCAGAAATGACATTGAGGTTTCTTATGTCATTTTTTTCTAAACTGAATAGTTTGCGCGAGAGACACTTCCAAAGTGGTAAAATGTGTGTGTCCCTCCCCCTACCATGCAAACTTTTACCGAAAATTGGTTTGAACGAGATCTAGTAAGTGGTTTTTTTTTAATACGTCATAAAGTAAATAAAAATTTTATTATTATTAATTATTTCGTATCACCAAACAAAACTCACTTTTATTCATTCACATATTATATATTCACCTTTTACAATATTAAGTTCTGTGACTATCATTGTAACATAGCGTGGTAATAGTATTAATGCACTCTTATATTATTATAATTATTGGATCGTAATTATAATTATTCATTTAGAATATAAGCATAGTTGTAAGTGCTCATTAACTTAAATTACATTCAATTGACTGTTGACTATGTACGATTGCTGCGAATGTAATGACTGCTTTTAAGAGCTTACGATAATAGTCACGTCCCAAATCTTAAACAACAAATTCATATAATATTAGTGGTTGAATCGCATCAATATTATACTTAGAATTCTGAAGAAAAAACATCTCTTAATATACTAAATAGGTATTAATATATTTACACCTCAGTGACTTCGAGCATTGAACTCAACCGTCTCAACCCCGTATCCACGAATATAACTACACAACCAATTAAACAGATTATAATATTTTATAATATATTAATAAAAGTGTATAAAACGTGCTATCTAACGTGAATTTATTAACCAGACTATCGAGAGATATTGAAAACCAGTTAAAACATAATGTTTATTGAATAATTATCATTTACCTTATTAACAATCTACTGTACGAATGCGTATTTTTTACGATGTACGATATACCTATATACTGTACCCGTCTAACATATGCTAAAGCTATAAAAACAATTTTAAGAACAATGCCCCTTAAACATTTTGAGTTTAAGCCTGGGGTTTTCGTTTGTGCTGGTTTGTGCTGCAATTCCCTTCATTAATTGTGCTACTTTCATGTAGTTGGCACACCTAGACCTAAATACTGCAATTGTTTTAAAATCCATGCCATTATTTTGCAAGTTATTTGAAAGTATTTGGAAGTCTATTTTTAGAATTAAAAGTTGGGTCAACTTCACGTAGCCCACCCATTTGGACCCAGAACTTTTAAATCAGTATCAATTGACAAATAATGACTAGCAAGTATATGTAAGACCCTGAAAAATTCCCGATCTTCCTTAATTTGTCTTTTGTTTGCACGTCCTTTTTAAAATTACTGGAAATTTTAAATTTTGACCTCCCCAATGCACCAACAATATTCAATTTCCCATATAAATACCTATTTGATACATAACTACGTTTTTTTTTAGAACAATAATATGGAAATAATATGGTATATAATGGTATTAATATTCTTAATAGTTATAATTGTTTTTTTAATAAATATATACTATGTATTTAGAACAATGATAAATTATTTGAGTAAAATATAACATACTTAATATATATTTTATTTTATTTTTATAATAATTACAAAAAACAAATACGTAGTATTTAAAGGCACAAAAATAATGATTTATTTTATCCCCTAAAGCCTGAGTCTTAATATAATATATAATATTATATATTCATATTGTAATTTAGAAATCATTATAACTTTTATGAGCAATTCCCAGTGCCATATTTATAACGACCCAGAGATAGTGTTAATTTGTGTCGATTTACTGTGATCCAGATCCATTGGACGTCTAAACTTTTTGCGCAAGTCCATAATCACTTTGCGCTTGGCCACAAATATAATAAATATGGTAACTCCTTGTAGACTGGTCATTGCATCAGAAAAGTTCCATATGATCCCCTCTTCAATTTGGAATAAAGAACATAAAATCCAAAAAAAATAAGAGGTTCCCATAATCAGAAATAGTTTGATGCTCATTACAAAGCTGTCAAACAAAAAAAATAAATAAATAAAAAGTTATATTAAGTCAAATGAAAAGATTTTGAATATTTTTTGACCAATAAATCAAAAAATATTTAGACAATTTTTATTAACTACATATAATAGAGAAGACGGAAACTACTAATTTTAAATTTATCAAATGTTTAGATTAATTAGTAATAACGTCATATTACCTATAAAATAATATATTGTACCTACTATAGGTACAGTAAAATAGATTTTTCAGTCTATTCATACTTTTTGACACTTATATTTTAACTTACCTCAAAGATATTATCGTTTTAAATAATGAATACAAAGGGACCAAAAGTAGTTAACAGACTATATTAGGTATGTGCCCTATGTGAATGGATAGTACCCTACCGTATTCTTACTTCTCTTTGTAAACAAGAAAACTTTCTGTTTTTGAATTCGATCCTTTGAATCCGTTGAGCTTAGATTTAATTCTTAAAAAATAAATAGCAGTTAAGAAGCAGATAATTAAATTGGCAGTCAACATAAAACTGGAGGGTATCAGGTAGAAAATTAAGATTCCGTAGCGAGTTTTTTCTGGAAAAAAAATTAAATATAAATTAATAACTATATATTTATAACAATGCAATATACAAATTTAATATAGAAAACCAGTGGCTAACTCATGTGTCGGCATCGATTATTATTTTTTCCCCTCTATGAATCCAACAAAAACATTTTTTCACAGCCATAAAAATAAGTAAATAATGTAAAAGTTAACTGTTGCAAATAAAAGTATATATGAGTAACAAATATTTTTTAATCAAAATTAAATTAATATTTTAAAACTGTAGGTAACAATATGTATCTTTTGTTTTTTGAAAAATTAGCTGTTAAATAACTTTTCATGGGTGTATCCGGTGTATGTATTTGTGTTAAGTGTAAGTAATACTACGTACGTGTCTCCAGCCCCCCACATTAAAATTTTCCAATATTTTTTTGCAAATAATTAGCATGCAATTAGCATGTATTTGCATGCTACATTTTGTAATTTGCATGCGTTTTAATTAGGCGTGGTATCAAAAATTAGGCGGGGGCTGTAGACATGTGTCTCCGACCCCCCCCCACACATCACAAAAACTTATTTTCAAATTTTCTTTTTACACCAATAATTAGTATGTGATTAGCATGCATTTGCACGACAGACCCCTCAACTCTACCGTATTGAGATATCCCTTCGCAATACTCATTTTTCTAATTTCCACGTATCCTCAGAACAACCCCTCACTTTGGGAAATACTTAGACATTAAAATCGTTTCTACGCCAATATTTAGCATGTAATTGGCATGAATTCGCACGACAGACCCCGGAATTCACACGTGTCTGGTTCGTGAGCAAAACCCTTTCGACTATTTCGTGCGTCTCGCCAGCATAGCCCAAAATGGAAATTTTGCAAAAATCAAAAAACTATATCAAACTATATTTAGCACTCAATTCACACTTATTCCCAAGTCTGGTTTTAAAATTCGCATGACCCTCCTTCCCTCGAAAAATCAAAATTCATAGGGGGATGGTGGCAGAAATACGTCGTATATTAAATATACATTTTTTTAATGAAATTACATTTTTATTTGTCAAAGCTTTTTTTGTTAATTTTATATTTTTTATTCATATTACATTTAATCAAATTATTTTATTTCTTATTACATACAGTATTTTATTTTGAACTATGATTTTTTATTTAAATTTATTTTTTATAAATATCAAATATAGATCGTGTCAAGGTCCCATTTTTATATATCCAATAATATAAATCTTATTTGAATAGAAAACATAAGTTTAATAGAAGAAAATCAATATTTTATAAAAAAATGTATTTTTTAACACTTTTCTTAAGTTTGGTTTCACGTCCGTCTGTGATCAAATCTTGCGCGCTCGATTTGAGGCACTTTTTGAAGATGAAAAATTCTGAAAATTGGTATAGACCTTGGTCTTGGATGACAATACAATAATCCGTAAAAAAATTTTTTTAACTAAAAAGTAGAAAATTAAAAATTAAAAAATTTCTTTTAAAAAACACTTTTCTAAAAAAACAAAAAAATAATGAAAAATTTAAAAGTGTGTGGTGCTCTTACACTTGACATATTATACCACACACTTTTAAATTTTTCATTATTTTTTTGTTTTTTTAGAAAAGTGTTTTTTAAAAGAAATTTTTTTTTTATTTATAGTTATTAGTATAACTATTATATCTCAACGATTAACATTTAACAATTGAATATAGTTACATAAAAAAAAAAATTTAATATAAATATACCTAATTTGAATAAAATAATAAAAATATTCAAAATAAAAAAGCCCAAATAATTGAAAACTATATTAAATAAAAAAAAAATTATTTTATTATAAATGTTATTTGAATAAAAATATTAAACTAATATAAAAATTCAAAATAGTACAAGTTATTAAACAAACATATATTTAATAAATAAAAATCTAATTCGTAAAATATACCCCATGAAAATAAGAAAATTTTTGAATGAATTAATAAAAACTTTATCGGAAAAAAATGCCTAGTTGAATGAAAAATCTATTTCTTTATAAAAATATACCCAATGAAAATTAAAAAAATCACTAATTAATAAATAAAATCTCAATCGGACAAAATTCAACCAGTTGAATAAAAAAATATATTTTCTATTTAAATTTTTTTGTAAAAATAGATTTTTATTTAGTTTAAATTGTTTATTTAAATTCAATATTTTTTATTTAATTCAGCATTTTAGTCGGATTTTTATTTAAAAGCGACATTAGAATTTTAGAATTTTTTTTTTTTGCAAATAACTAGCATGTATATGCATGCTAAATTTTGTAATTTGCATTCGCTTTAATTAGGCATGGTATCAAAAAATAGGTGGGGGGCCTGTAGACACGTGTCTCCATTTATGGATGATAAAATCCATATATTATTATAATCTTAATCTTGCACTAGATGTTTATGTTGTAAATAAAGCTATTAATATATTTGTATTATGAAATTATCAAACTAATAATCTTTATAATTATAACACAATTGTACCATATTGTCGTTTAATAATTTTATATTGATATTTTCTAATCTATATCATCTAATAATATTTTATAGAATTGTTGTGGGTCTGTAACAAACTCAGTTTTTTTAATTTTTTGTCTTTGTCTAAATTTTCCCCATAAACTATTTAAACACAGTTTGCCACAGCTCTCCTACCTGGATTATCACCTAATTTTAAAATGTGCAAGTTCCACATTCTTAATATCATTCAAAGTAAATCCTTCTTCGTTATATTCTGTTAACATATTACATAATTCTAAAGCTAAATCTTTACGAATTTTTCTAATTCATGAACTAAAATATTATTTGTTTGAGTAGATAATGCAACAACAATAGGTCTCGGACAACATAAATTATCATCGTTATTAATCCGAATAATGCTATTTTTTGTTTTTATATTTTCTGATAAATTTATTATTTTAATTCTCCTTGCACCTCTTGGTATTTTCACTAATTTAAATTGAAATGTAGTTTCTGTTATATCAATTGTTTCAGCTGATGTTAATATGTTACCAATAATTGATTTTGAGTTTCTTAAAAAATTATCAGATTTCATACCAGTAGGTATAGTACTTTTTAAATTTGGATTCAACACTATAATATTTATTTCATAACCTTTTTCATAACTTGAATTTTTTTTGACAAGTTTTAACATGGAGTCTAGAGTTTTATGCATTATCAATTTTGTATTTTGCATTACATAGTTTCAGATCTTTTATTAAAGCTTCTCTAAACCGAATTTTATATTCGGCTTCATGTATTTTAAATTTTTTTTGGATTTGTTTATTCAATTGAATTACATCTATCAAATCATAAACTTCTGATGTTTTTTCTAATGAACTATTAAAATAATTTTCTTCAGTGAAAAATGTTTTTTCTAACTTCTGAAATGGATTATTCTTTAATAAACTATTAAAAACTTCATCCTTGAAGATATCTTCTTGACATTTACAAAAAGGTTATTGCTTTCTTGTTAATTTAATTTTTTTTACTAAACATTCTTTATTAAGTTTGTAAATTTGTTTTATATCAAAATTTCTAGCTATTCACCTAAGCTCAAAAGTTTTAAAATCGCGAAATGTATGAAATCTCCTAATTCTTGATATAAGATCATTTTTTTTTAAGGGTACTATATGCCTTAAGCTTAGTATCTTTTGCTATTAACTTAAGCTCAGCGACTTTCATGTTTTCTTATATGCTTATAGAATTGATATTTTAATTTTTAAATTAATTTATTCAATTTCTTTTTAATACATTTTGCAATTAAATATGTTATTTCGATTTTTATTTTTAATAGAACAATTCTATTAAAAAAAAAACAGTGAGTGTTGTTGAACACTCGGCAGGAACGAAGTTCAGTGCATGTGATGCGAGACGCGGAAACATATATGGTTAGAAAAATATAAATAAATAGTGATAGAGAGAGAGAGAGAGAGACAGAGAGAGAAATGAATGCTTGTATAAATATATCGCGCGCATGGTAATAAAATTATAATACATTTTTTCTGAGTATTATGAAAAAATGGTATTTTAATCATTATAAAAGTACAAAGCAATTATGAAATTAATCAGTATTCTCAATAACAGTAAATATTGGTTTGTGGTAGCTGAAATATGTCACGTATGTTTGTGATTGAATTTTTTCTATATATCTCGAAAAAACTGCATCGATAGTGGTATTGTATCTTGTTGTAGATTCCGACGGATTATTAATAACAATAGGCATATTAATATGTCTATGGAACAAACCTATTGATGGTTAAGTCAAATTCTACTGAAAGAAATTTTAATAATGATACGGTTGATACAGCTTGTACTCGATTATCGTTTTTCAAAAGTAAATTTTAATTTCATTTGTTTAATAGATTTGTATGTATATAGAGAAGAAGGTAAATGGAAATCACAATGGAATTTATAAATTTAAGGGGCAAAAATTATTTTGAAAATAAAATTCTTATCACTTTCCTTATCAATAAAAACAATATTTATGAAAATCCCAATAAATCCCATCAAAAACTCAAAACCTCGAGTTTCCCCTTGGCGAGGTGGGTGTTAGTACTCTCCCGGACCAAAATCCATCAAAAAAGCAAAATCCAAAAGGGGGGAGGAGGTGCCCCCGTTCCCTAAAGCGGAAAACTGTAGTCTTCATAATAAGAATGGGTTCCCCCTTGGTCCGAGGTCTTTAACTTGAATTCCGGCTGAGTTACACTCAACTCAAAATGTGGGGGGGTGGGGGCTTTGGTTCCCTAATGTTGAAAATTCATCTGGGGCCTAAAAAATTGAGATGCCCATTGGTCCGGGGTCTCTAAGTCGAATACCGGCTAAGTTATACTTCGTCAAAAATAATTACTCGTTTAATGGGTCCCCCTCCCATTCCGCCCGACGGTCACCTCTACGCGCGTGACGACCGATGTTGGGTAGCCTACGCGAATGGAACCCGGTTGCCAGATGGTACGATCCTAGTGGGGACATACGATAATATGAGAGGAGGGAGGGGATATGTAAGCCAGCAGCCGAGCAGAGCCGAGCCGAGCCGAGCCGAGCAATGTTGCGTTTTTCAGTGTTACGCTTTTTGGTGTTGCGATTTTTTTCCAGCGACTCTCATCCACCTAACGCCCCATAAGGAACTTCGTTCCAAAATATTTTAGTTATTAATGCATTTAAATTTTTGAAAAAATATTTTGGGGATTTTGCATTTCAGTTTTTTTTTTGAAAAATATTTTTATGATTATTGCGTTTCAATGAATATGCTAAATGTTTTAATAATTATTGCGCTTCAATGAATATGCAAAATATTTAAAGGAATCTTGGATTTTAATTTCTATGAAAAATATTTTAGGAAATATTGCATTTAAATGACATGTGAACCGAAGTGACCCCTATACTACTTGGGCTTGTAGTGCCGAAACTGTCTAACTTATGTAAAAAGCACCTATGCATCTTTTTTAACTAATATTACTATTAATTATAACAATTTAATAAGCTAGATATTTATAAAAATAAAATAAACTGAAAATTCCAAGTAAGAAACTTGAATGAAATATATAGAATAAAATTTTATATATGTCTGTGAATGTACAAGGGCGGTTCGGTAGTCTCGGCTCTTCGAAAAATATTTTTCTATATTATCCTAAAAACCCAAAATGTCAACAGTTCATCAAGATTTTTTCGAATTCTCAACTGCCTTATCCGGCCTTAGGAAGGTATGCGTATTTTGTATAAAGTGTGTAATTAAATATGCTGCACTTGAAGTAAAATCCTGGGACCACCTATGATTACATTATATTGTTGTCATAAAATATTAACACCGAGCTAACATTTACAATATTTAAATCCGAGAAAATAAAAATGAATCAATTTTAAAATAATTGTGTGAATTTACCTTTAAACCAGCAAAAAGGGTCTCCAATGTCGGGTGATAATTTCCGTAGCATTTCGTGTTGTGAATATTGAAATAAATAACCGGTCGATACGCAAACACTTGAAATTCCGCAACAGTAAATATGGTACATAATGGTACGTACTGATGTTGATGTATTTCTGTTTATTGAATTGTTGTACCTAAATTAAAAATGTGTTGAAAATATTATTTGCAGTTATATGAACTGATATAATTTGTTATAAGACAATTTTTTTTTTAAGATTTTAAAAGCAGCACCTTATATTATAATATGATATACTGGACACCGGTATAATGCATTAGGTAATAAGTATAATACTATACAAGCCGGATAATGATTTCGAAATAAGATATTATTTTGAATTTGATTTCAACTTTGCTGATTGCTAACTATTATTTTTTTCTGATTTCAATTAAAAATAATATTATATTGGTTTTATAATTTGTTGAATTTCATTCTTTAATTTATTTATTTATTTAGTTACTTCAAATTTACACATTTGCACATGCCTGCAGTTAGCCACCCATCGCCGCCCATTACAACAGTAAAACCAACACTATTTATAACAGTAAATATAGCCGTAAAATTTATAATAAATATTAAATTAATTTTATGAAAAGGTTTTCACTATAAATTAATAATATTAGGTACCTATGTAATGCACAAATATGCAGTAAGTGGTACCATTTATGTTTCCACTCCACAATCGTAAACTTAAAGAACTATGGTGATATCAAACAATTTGCAAGTCCTATCCCTTAACAGTATAATTCAAATAGGAAGTAGTTAGTAGTTATTACTACTAGTTGTAGTTATTATACTTATAAATTTAATTATAATTACTTCCTTACTATTATTTGTAATTAAGAAGTTTATAATACAACTTGAATAAACACATTATTGTTTTACACATTTTTACACATATTTTTACCATATTTTATTACCATATTATGTAAGAATATAATTTACATACCTTAATGTCCAGTAAATATCGAAGCATATTACGTTTAACCAGGAAAATGTTGTCAAATATGCAAATAATTGAAAATAACCTACAATGTGGAGTACATTAAATTAATTCAAAATACATAAGCAAATAAAATATTAAAATTAATAGTAAATATAATGTGGAAGCCAAAACATGTACGCCGATAAGAATATTAAATGGCAATATTTATATTTATTTTTGTTTAGATGTATGTACAATAAATTGCGTGAAGTTGCCCTCTCCCCACATTGAAATTTTCACTTCAAACCTACACCAATATTTTGGAAACTTATTTGGATCTTATTGAAACTTGATTTTCCGTATTTGGAACTTCATACTTTTCCCACTAAAATGTATGTCGGTTGGCACATTTTAACTATCATTAATTAAGTTTCGACTATCTTGATTCTTGGTATTATATAGTTAAGCCAAGGCCCAAGGGGAATCCAGTAATTAACTCTCCAACCTTTATTTAAGGTTAGCCGAATCTGAAATAGTCTTTGGAATCACTTACCAATACTGTATATAGAGTGATAGAAGGTAAAAGCAATTTAAGAAAGATAAAAATAAATAATAATTAATTTATGTGAAAACATCTATAGGTAGGTACGCGCAACCAACAAGAAAATGTATGGCTGCAGATGTTCCGTGTAAACGATCGAAACAAACGTAAGAGGCTATCATCTAATCTCACAAACAACTTAACTGATATCAATAAAAGTTATTACATTTCTCAAGTCAGGAGGGTCTTTTTAGATATTTTTTTAAAACCATGCAAATTGTTATTGTACTTTTTTCAATTTTGTTTTTTTTTGTCTAACTGGTAGGTAGACCATAATATAACAGAACAGTATTCACAAATAGGTCGCGTACTAACGAACTGAACATTTATTTTAAAGCAAATTTATCTTTAAAGTCCGTACAACTACGATTCATAAAACGATTTATTAATAACCATGTGAATATGACATTAGACTTTTAGTTTTGGATCAAACAATATACCAAGGTCTTTAATAGGACCCTTGAAACGTAGAAGAGTTTCATCGTCTATAAAATAATTATGATAAGTAAATGATCTAGTTCTAGTGAAGGCCATTATCTTGCATATTTTAAAATTAAGTGAAAGGTAATTTCATCTATAATTTTATAGATATTAAAGACAGGTCTGATGATGATTTTAGTACAGGGCAAATAACACTATTGGTCCATGGGGTCAGAGAAAAAGTAACAGTAGATAGCGACAGGTTTAATATATATAATAAGGGCGTAGAAAAAAACATAAGTACAGATTTTGAAAAATAAACTTGGTATTCAATCTGGTTCAGAGCATGAGCTAGAAATCAGTGGGTTAAGTGAATTAAAAATATCAATTAGGTATATTGTACATGAGTGCAAAGGAGATAAGAGTAGTATTTGTTTATTTTGCTGGTTATAATTTAAATTAATATTATTGTTATTATACACATTAATAACAAAACAATAATTATAAGTTATAAAAACATCGAATTAAATATTACCTTAAAATACTATAGTTATAATAAAGGTAGTAATGTAACAATAAGTAGTAGATCATAATACTACTAATATTATACTAGTACTAATATTATAATAATTAATAGTTAAGATAATAAGAAAAAGAAAAAAAGAGGGTAAGTGGATGTCTGATAATATGATATCATTGTATACGAAAACCTTTTGGAGTGGAGACGTTGTATCAGTCTGGATATTTTATATTGATTTTATTCATTATAGACTGTAAGTTGAATTAATTATATAATATTAATATTTTGTTTCGTTTCTATGGTGATAAACAAAGAGTTGAAAATTAAAATCCTATTTTTAGCTGTTTTTTGTAATTTAACGGTGGTTTTTCCCGTGGCATTAAAAAACTATTGAGAAAATCGAAAAATGACCTCTATAAAACAAGATCTTGATTCAATTTTCTAAAAGATAAGATACTATATGTTGAAATCGAACACTCCTCGTGGTAGAAATTTAACATAAAAAAAATTATTAAAAAATACACAATTATATAACCTATCCCTTAGTCCACTCAGAATCTAAATTATATTAATAGATTAAAATGAATATTACGATTTGTAATAGGTAAACACTATAGAAATAAATTGTCATTATTATTATATGTCCTATGAGACAGGAATGAATGAAAACAAGTAGTGAACAAAAAATATTTTCATAATTACCTACTATGAATATTAAAATAATAACAGCTTCTTTTGAACTATTTTTATTTTTAAACACATGTAAGTTAAATAAAAGTTTTGAATCAAAAGTTACATCAATACCTAAGGTATTTCTTCGATGTTCGATTGAATAAGTAATTAGATAACTAACAATTGATAGTTAGATGAGGTTTTGTTTTTCAAGAAAATTAATAGAGTGACATTTATTTTAGTTAATAGCCAATCCTATAGAATTACACACTTTTTCTTGACTATTGTTTAGATTTAAAAAGTGTTTCTTCATAAGCAAAGAGCATAATATAAGAACAGCTTAAAGCTAAACAATATCATTAATAAATCAATAAAAGACAAAATGTGTGAGGTAATCATCTTAGGGGACAAATGACATGACGAAATACGATTAGAAATAAAATTGTTGTATTTAACAAACTGTTATCTACCAATTAAAAATCAGTGTAATCAAGATATAAAAGAGTAAGTCAAGTTTTTCGAGTTTTAAAATTAAAAGCAAGTGGTAAATTCAATCAAATGATTTTTCAAAAACGGCATTAGTCTCTTGATTATTTTAAAATTAATTTAAATGGACATTTTATAATTGTTAACTGATCAAGTTTATAATTGTAGGATTCTTTTACAAATTTAATATTGCTGTTATAATACCTATACTATAGAGTATAATAGTATTATTGAAAAGAGAAGAAATAGTGTGAAATTAGTAATTTTAAAGAAGTTGTAATGATAGATATATAGGACGATAATTATAAACTATAGATTTATTTATTATTTTTTTTTTTTTAATAACGATTTTAAACTTTTTTTATTGGTTTTTTTATCTACTCTATTGGTTTGTTAACCATGGATTTGCTTCCTGTTGGATACATAATTGACTTGGGTGTATTGGTACAGCGTATTTTTTCCTAAATCAATTTATTACATATCATCCAGCTGGAGTCTTAAGAGTCTTAGATATATTTCTATATTATGTGGTATGAAATATGTGGTAGGAATTAATCAAAGAATGATAACAAAGTAGGTAAGATATACCATATAAAACGCACGTATACCCATGTATTTCATTCGTAATATCTTTGATTACTGCACAGAGGAATGACACGAGCTCGAAGGCAATGTAGGGCTTGATGTAATAGTTGCGGCTGCTCTGGAGGCTGGGCAGTGTGTTGTACCCGAGCAGTGTGAGCGCCAGGCACACGATAGACGCCATATTAGTAGCCATAATTAATATGAACATCCAGCTATTCCGTCTGTCCTTGCCGCACACGAACGCCTGCAGGACGGCGGCCACCTGTGCACCGGCCTCGGAGTAATACTCCACGCAGTACAAGACGTCCGGTACGCGTTGGTGGTCGCCGGTGAGGTAAAGGCTGCCATCTGTGGTTAACATGAACCCGTCCTTCACAATTTGTTTCGTGAAACAACGGGGTTCGACGTTGTACGGCACCACCGTGCTGTTCGACCGGTCCGCAGTACGGCCGTCCGCGTCTGTTTCATAGGCGAACATCGTGAACGGCTTCTCGCTCTGCTTGCACTTCCGACCGCTGCATGAAATAGAATACTTATTAGTGTAATTATTAGGGTAAGAGAATGCTCCAGTGCAAAGTAATGCTTATTGCTAATGGTATTTATAAAGGCAATGGCCATGGCAATTTAATTTTTTCTTTTTACAAGATTTAAGCATACATTGTCATTATTACTTAGGCCTGTTCCAATAGGGGGTGTAAAGGTACCACCAATCCGACCCAAACATTCGAATACCAAAATATTGATAAAAAATACAATTATTAAGAACAGAATATTGATAAGGGAATTGAGGAAAAATAATTTAATATAAAAAATAAATTTTAACCAGTCATGGAGAATATTATTTCTCCCTGACCCACCCACTCACAACATAGCTAATATTTACTCATCAGAATTAATTCTACGTTGTATAAAATTAGAACCGATGGACTGATATAAAAACAGGTATATACCCCTAGTAGTATTTCTTATATATACATATATGAACGTTTAAGCGTGGATAAACGTCCAAAGTCCAGTCATGTCATATGAATACAAACAGACCCATGTAGGGATATTCGGTGCATCCGAATTGCATGCCAAAAAAATAAATATAAGTCGGGTCGTCCGAATTGCATGCCGTCTCTTGGAGGGGTCTGTCCGAAATGCATGCCGTCTCTTGAAGGGGTCTATCCGAATTGCATGCCATCTCTTAGAGGGGTATATCGGAATAAATAACTTACTTTTCAACTCGAGGATCGGGATTTTGTTACATTACAATAAAACATATAAATATTGTAGAAAGTGACACTGTGAATATGAATCATAAAATAAAACTATTTTTTTTTCATCGACAACAAAGGCCATTAGTTAAATAAAACTATTGCAGTTTAGGGTAATCAAGTGAGTGTATTTTAAATAATATTATTTTTAAATTTGGTGGTTTTTTTTTGACGTTTCGGACACACAATATTACAATTTAAATAAACAAAATAATATATAATAATAAAATATGTCAATATAGAAATTTACATTTGACAGCTACAAACACTTAAGTGACCGATACGTATGTCTATGTCTGTAAAACAGACAGAGACCACAATACACTACATTACTCCAATATAGATACTGTTTGGGAAAATATTTACAAGGATATAAAAATATTTCAATCCAGAAACTAATCACTAAACAGTTGTAACAATCAAACATAAAAGAGCGTTTCTATACATGCATTTTTTTTAAAAATTTAGGAAAGTCCAAAAAAAAGTTTAAGTTGTTTAAGTGCATAGTAAATAAACGTGTGGTGTACGGCATGCAATCCGGACAAAGCCCTCTAAGAGATGGCATGCAATTTGGAAAGACCCCTCCAAGAGATGGCATGCAATTCGGACAGACCCCTCCAAGAGATGGCATGCAATTCGGACAGACCCCTAAAAGAGATGGCACGCAATTCGGACAGACCCCTAAAAGAGATGGCACGCAATTCGGACAAACCCCTACAAGAGATGGCATGCAATTTGGACATTTTTATTTTTTGGCATGCAATTCTTATGCAGCTGGGATATTATATCACCCATCATACCCTATATGCCATGGGTCACCAAATGGCGGCCCGCGAACCAATTTTATACGGCCCGCAGACAATAAATAAAAACACATATTAAACATTCTATAATTTATATTGAACGTGTTATTGTTATCAATTATTATTTTTGTTAAATATTATTGGTTTTCAGTTTTCACTGACTCACCGATAATTGTTGATAAATTGGTCGCAAAGCATATCTAATTTTGTGAAATTTTTCAAATGTTAAACAGTTGAGAGCAAGATTTGTCATTTTTCTCATTAAACAAATTTCTATTTTATTGTATTTATAATTACTTTTTATTTTACATTTTTCAAATGTTTGTAATATTAATTATGTTTTTAGTGTTTAAAAAACAATAAAAAATAATAAATAAAAAAAGGTGGGCAAGTGGGTGTCGCTCTGCTGTACAGTAGGTTACAAGTGGGTCACTGTATAATGGATGGTATTAAATTTGAATTCAATGATATAATATCATTGTATAAGAAAAACGATTCTGAGCGGTGACGGTATGTCAGTCTATGTATAAGACATATTATATACGTATCTATGGTATTAAACAAAAAATTGACCTATAATAAATTCCAAATTAATCATATCACAATATCCATTAGATACTTATAACGCGTTATACATCAACAAAACCCGTGATTCTATAATAGATATATAATAGTACACTTTAGAAGTTTCAAGTACCCACGAATAATATTATTCAATCACAACAAAATAACTAAAATATTTATTCTAGGTTTTTTAATATGTAATTTCGTCCAAATTTGAGTTTAAAATGTCTGTAAAAAATAAGTGTGTTCTTATATTTTTTAGATTTTTTGGTTATAGTATGAACTATTTATGAGAACCTTTGTGTTGAATTTGTAATCCTTAGCTATAAAAACTGAACATTTTATAATTTATTAATTACAATGATTGATAATTTTCAAGATTTTGATAAATTTTGTCAAAATTTGATCTTTAAATGCTTATAAAAAAAACTGTGCCTATGTATTTTTAATATTTTTCAACTGCTATTGTAACAATGTATCAGGAGCCTTGTATTAAATTTTTACACTTTTTGGCCCAGCAGATAAAACTTTATTGATATTTATAGAAAAAAAAACTATAAAAAATTGAAAGCTGTAAATGTCCATATACAGCTCAAAAAGAGTCAAAATATTTTCAAAATTGTATGGTGTATAGAAAATGCTAATTTAAACATTCAGTGAAATTGTCATGTATCTACAGTTGTTAGTTTTTGAGAAAATAAAGAAATCGCTACATGAGTAATCGAGTGAATATCCAATGTTGTAAAAATTTGAATTTCAAACGCTCATAAAAATTTAATTTGACTGTCCGGTAGAGATTTTTTTATTGATAAAGGTAGATAATCTTATAAGGAATCTTGTGTTTCATTTTCAAATCTTAGATTTAAAAAGAAAAATTTTTACGAATTATTAACTCAAAATAATTTGCTAATTTTCGTGATTTTTCCATATTTTGTCAATTTTTGAACTTTAAATGCTTATAAATAAAAATTGTGACTAAGGATTTTTAATATTTTTCATCTGCCTTTGAAACAATATACTAGGAGCCTTCTATTAAATTTTCAAGCTTTCGAAACCAACAAATAAAATTGTATTGATATTTTTAGAATAAAAACTAAAAAAAAAATGGAAAATGAAAATGTCCCTAAACAGTTCAAAACAAATCATAATATTTTGAAAATGTTATCGTGTATAGAAAATGCAAATATAAACAACCAGTGAAAATTTCATGTATATACGTTCATTTGTTTTAGAGTTACACCAATAACCAAAATCGATTTTTTGGAAAACCAATTTTGCGTAAAAATTCCCGTTTTTCCTTAATTTTTATGTTGTTTTTCCCGGCGCTTGTGAAAACTACTGGGATATTTATACTTTTGACCCCCCAAAGTACCAACTAGATTCACTTTCCTATCAGAAAAGCTACTGTTGAAGAAACCCAAACACTTTTACTGTCCTAAAACGTGATGACAGACACAAAAAAAAAATAAAAAAATAAAAAAATATAAAAACACACATCATTGTAAAACCAATACATTCATCGCTCCGCTCAGAATCTAAAAAAACACACATCATTGTAAAATCAATACATTCATCGTATCACTCAGAATCTAAAATGAAGTCCTAAAACGTGATGACAGACACAAAAAAAAAATAAAAAAATAGAAAAACACACATCATTGTAAAACCAATATATTCATCGCTCCGCTCAGAATCTAAAATAATGTTCTAATTACATTCAATTTTAAAATAATACCTATTGTCCTTATATATGTTGAAAATATGTTCTTAGAATTTCAATGGCCCTCGAAAAACTTTTAGATTCCTAATGTGGCACTTCAAAAAAAAATAATTGGTGACCCCTGCCATATGAGCACACCACTGATGCTGATATCGTTTTAATGTTTTATACAGCATTATACAGTTTTAAAGATATGTAAACATAATTAACCGATAACTATAATATGTTTACATTACAGTGGATAGGATTGCAGTTGGTTTAGTTTTGTCAAAAAAAAAGTGATATTATCTATTAATTATATTAAATTTTTGTAAAAAAAAAAACCTTTGGAAGTCTATGCTTAGAAGGTATAGACGATGTCGAGTGAATGTAGCTCGTTATTGTCTATTGGCCAATTCACCGAAATGGATGTGTTGAATTTGAGTTCAGTTTTAACGTTGCTTAGAATAAACTATTCTCAGAAATAACAGTATGTCAGCCAATATTTTAAAAGATATTTAATATTTTAAATATTAGTAATATATAATGGTAGGCCACTCTTCCCCTTTTCAAGGAAAAAATCAAGAAGGCTGAGAGGAAAACCATCATTTCCAACTGGTAAAAAAAGTGCAGCGAACCTGACAATGCCTTCTGGACACGCCACCTGATTCCATACCTAGTCATTTGGGACTACAAGACCACACCAAGTATCCATTTGACTCACATGACTCAGGCCTTTACTGAGCACGGATGCTTTCAGTACTACCTTTACCGCTTTGCCAGAGCTTCCAACCCCAGTTTCAAGCATTGCTTCTTCGGATCAGACACCGCCGAACACACGATATTCCTTTGCCCAACTTTGATGAGCTTCGCACTAAACTCCAGGAATAGTTGGGCCACCAACCACAAGCTGTGGAAGTTCAGGGAATACTGTGTGGACCTGTCCCCAGGGACCTCCCAGTCGATGTCCAGGAGAAGGCAGTAGCCCTCTGTGATGTGGTAGAGACATTCAGGATCTTCTACAAGATGGTGGACGAGATCCTGCAGCTCAAAGAGAAAGAGGATATTGCTCGCCAGGCGGCGGGAGCAGCAGGAGAGTGACGATCTGGGCATGCGGGCTATGGCCAGATCGATAAGGAGGAGATTCAGAACGGGAAGTTTAGGGTGGCTGGGCAAGGCCGGTTCGAGAAGCGGATCCTCTGAACGAGGTGTCTATATAATGTGTCTATTATAATAATAATAATAAATCACAGCCCTTATGGCCGACTAGGATGGATTATAATATTGACGCAGCTATTTGAGCTGAAGCCGTATAAAATAATATGCGGCCCTTCAGTCCCAACAAAATAATAATAATAAATAATATAAAAAGCTATTTGAGCAGCTACCACGTATAAATACTATGACCCTTCTGGTTCAACAATATGTACTAATAAAGATAGTAATTAAAATATATTATATAATTACATAAATGTCCAGCCCTTATGGTCGAACAGAATAAAATATATATTGACAGAGATGTTTAAGCGGTTAGCTCGTACTTATAAAATATAAAGATGCTATAATAATATAAGGCCCTTCTTGCACGACAAATAATAATTATAAAATATCTATAGCCCTTTTGGTCCATCTATTGAATATGTATAGTAAATAAATAAATAAATAATAATAAAAATAACTCACAATTTGTGGAGCGCAGACTAGCTATCTGGTCCTGTGTTAAAATAGAACATAGTATGCTGTGCGCTTAGCACACACAAAAAAGAATAATAGGTGCCAATTCATGTACAATTTACAATAATAAAATAATTAGGTAATATTAAAAATTTGGTGATTTACGCCTTTGGCTGTATAATATAAAACGGCGATGCGTCACAATAGTATAAACGTATTCACTTATGGCTCACAATTTTAAAATAAGTATAATAAATCTGACTGCACAGTACACGTTTTTGTTCGCGCAACACAAAATATAAAAGTGTGTTTCGTGGCCACAATTTTACTTAACAATTAATATAACATCGATATGCCTTTCTGACGCTCACAATTATAAAAAAAAAACAACAATATTTTTTACTATTTGAGTCAATAAAAACTTTATACATTTTAATGACATACATCGATACTGCCGCGACAACACACTGTGAAAGACAAAAATCATGACGGCCGTGCTAAAATATTATTCGGCAGCCAGTGTTGGGATTAGATAAGTACATTTTTATCTAGATAAAGATGAAGATAATTTGATGAAAATTTATCTAGATCTTTATCTAGAATAACACTATGAAGTTATAATAATATTTGCTGTATCAGACATACTAAAATTACAAAAATTGAAAAGTGAAAATGCCACTGCAGGCTATCCGTAAATCGGTGGTTATTGTTATCGATATTTTAATTACATTTACTTGCATATACTTACTAAAATATAACTAAATTCAAATCTATCTAGGTAAAGATTAAAGATAAATACATTCTAGATGAAAAAAATATGTTTTTTTTCAATACCTACCTACGATAAGGTCTAAATGTTGAGAGTACAGCTTAGATACTACTTATTACTTCAATAATATATAAACACCGGCTACCTATATGTTTAAATTAATGTAATAATGAACATTATTATTAATCAATAAGTAAGGTTTAACTGAAAAAAACATTTTCAAAATTAGGTATAAATATTAAGAAAAAACTATTTTACACAACTTTTCATAGTAAACTTAAATTATTATGAACCTTTAAAACAGTTTTAAAATTTTTTTTAGTAGATATACAATTATTGTTATTATATAAAGTACATCTAATATCATGTTTACTATGTACATTGCATAAGTATATACTATACAAAAAATAGGAGAACATTTTATTTTACGTTAAGATCATGTCATAATTCTATTAATATTATAAACTCGAAAGTTTTTTACTCTTTCACGTAAAAACTACTGGACTGATCTTGATGAAATTTTTACGCTGTGTGTGTTTTGGTCCAACTTAAAACATATGGTAATTTAAAAGGGGAGAGGACCAAACCCGGAAGGTGCTCAAACAGAAATTTTGAATTTCAGATCTAAATTTTTGTTTATAAATGGTTGCCATGGGTTTTTAAGCTATTATAATAATATTAATGATAAAAAAAAAAATAAAAATATTTGCTTTATTAAATAAATATAAATTATATTTAATGGGATTAAATAAATTGATTATTTTAATCAACCGTAGGTGGAATTAAGTAAAAACGACAAACTTGGTATAACTTTGATACTTTAGAGTTAAATCATACACTTACGTACAAACAGCACGGGGTCCGCGATCTACCGCAGGTAGATTGCCTAGTTGATAATGTACTGCTGCAATTCAGAATTTTTATTCCGGGCAACTGAAAAGATAAGATAAATTTTGAACACCGTACACCGAATATTAAATAACGAATTGAACAAAGTTTGAGTCATATAGAGTTGATACATTTAACGGGCAACAAAGTGCACGGAATCGGCTTGTGATAATATAATTATTTATACACAGGTGCAGATGATGTATTTATTAATGATACAACAAAAATCAATATACTATGTATTTATAAAATTAATTTATAATATTATTTCTTCAAACATCTAAAACAGCATTTCAAATGTGCAGAATTCCGGGTAAACGATATATTACACTGTTACAAATATAATGTTATTAATTACCTATTAGTTATTAGTTTATTACTGATAAATAAGAATTATATTAAGATTTATATAGTTTCGATTAGATACTTAAAATATCAATCGTACTCAAACCTAATTAAAAATTCAAGACCAATTGCAGTTGGTTGACCAAGTGAATATTAATAATATCGGTACAATACCCATCGGAACTAGGAAAACACAATTAAATACGGGGTATATAGCTCTGACTGAGTAGCTTACTCTACCTAAAAATAACTTAAAATAAAAAGTTATAAATTAAATCATTATAATAATTTTTCCACTAATTTACTGTTGACAAGTGAACAACACAAGATAACGATGAAATGTAGGTATATTTGAGCACTAAGGGCCAGTTGTAACTACGATTAAGCTTCATTGGCTGATAACAGATATTTAACCAGGCAAATTCGGCCGATTAAACTCCGGTTAACTTTAATCAAATATAGTATAACTGGCCCATTTAAATAAAATATCAATAATAAATAATAGGTACCTAATACATCATTTTATTATGAACATACAATTTCTTCACTGAGATGACGACAATTCAAATTTAAAGTATAAATAATTATCAAAAAAATAAATTGACAATGAAAAGTGTATTTCATTATTTTGGTATAGAGACTAATTTATGTAGATAAATTTATCTAGATAAATGAATTTTTTATCTTGGATAATTATATAGATAAAACTCAAATATTTGTCTAGATAAGATAAAGGATAACTAAATAATTTTCTAGATAAATCTCAACACTGTCGGCAGCCGACGAGGTGGCATAAGATAAAGATCTGGCTTTATCTACATATTATATAACTCATTCAAGATACATTCAACGATAATAATAACAATAAAAAAACAATACAAAATACCTACTGATATGTGTGTGTGTGTGTGTGTGTGTGTGTGTGTGTGTGTGTGTGTGTGTGTGTGTGTGTATGTGTGTGTGTGTGTGTGTGTGACCATCTGTTCTCCCGTGATCGATGTCCTGTCTATTAATATTTACTTAGGTATATTACTATTATATTTTTATGTTGCCATTGACCCGGGTGGGATTTTATCCTGCGGGCGCACTTGGTAGCTTTCATACATGGTTGGACTTGGGCGCAACATTACAATGACAAAATAAACAGGTACCGTACAACTAAAGCACAAACCCCGTAGATGCTTTCTCCGTGTATAAAATTCATATTTAGCTATAATCTCCATATTATTTAGGTATAATAATATTTATAGCCATTTTTACAAAACATATTATACCACCCGACACCCATCCCTTATATTAGGTCTGGCACTTGCCAGACTTTAACCTTGTTCTCTATAGATACACATTCGAAATTTGGCCAATCAGGAAAACTTCTGATCTCCACTATCCCTTGTCCACCAAATATCCACAACACCAGTTGCAGCTATCCATACGCTCGGTATAACAATTATATACTGCTTTATACTTATACATAGACCACCGTAGACGGTAGACTTACTCGCCATCGATGACGTACATCTGGTCACGCTCGCAGCACTTGTTGACGCACGTGTAACCGTCCCGGCCGCAGTACTGGTCACGTAGCCGGCACGTCCGCGCCACCAGCTCATCGGTGGGCGTCATGTCAAAGCAGTAGCCCGGTGGCAACTCGATGGCCGACGAGTCCACCTCCCTCAGCCCACGCACCTCCACAGCGGGCACGTCGACTAGCAATTGCGTGGCGTCGCACTTAGGCTGCTCATAATCATAACCAACCACTACTGCATCGGCCACCACCCGGAATCCCTCCCTCAGTCGCTGCATCATCTGCCGAAGATACTCGTCGTCGTCCACATCGGCTGGTCCGCAGAACCGCACTTCCGGATCGTACGGCTGGCCCGGCGGACAGCACTTCCGGACCGGCAAGGCTGTCCGGTTGTCATCGCACGTGCCGCCGCCGATCACCTCAACCGTGTGGAACGTCCGATTTTTGTTCTGGCAAGACGCGACTCCGCCGCCGCTAGCAACTGAACTACTGTTGCAACAGACCACAGCGTCGGCGGCTGACCAGCATATCGCGGCAATGAGAAACGCGATGGTGGAGGTGAAACACAACCGAACTGTATTCATCGTTTGCACATACTGTTCGGGCGGCGTCAGCACAATCACTATCGCGACTGTCAGCCGCTGTTAGAGCACTATAGATACTAGGTATGTTAAGCCGCCATTTTGGGACTAATAATGTTATGTGTATATGAATTCCCCCCACTTTATTTTATCATTTTATCATTGACAAATGAGTCGCAATATGGTGGCATAGCAAACTTATTATATGTAGAGTCTTACCACTGTGTGTGTCAGCAATGGAGACCATTGGACGAGTCGCAGCCGCCGACCGCCAAGCTCTTGTTTAAAATTATAAAAATGTAATGACGGGTTTACACCAAGGAGCCAAACAGGAAGCAAAGACAAAACAGCAAATTACTGTTTGCACCAAAATAAGATAATGGAAACATTTATTAAAAAAAAATGTTTATGTTTTATTTTATTTTGTTTGCTGTTCACACTGCAAAGAAAAACCAGTCCCATAAATCATGATATTATCAGTAATCGATTATCTTTAATTGTTTATGTTATGTTTTATTCAAGTGTACATTTTAGAATTGTAAATAATTCGGAATTTAGGTTTTTATAATAGCACTTTTTGATCAAAATATTTTTTTAAATCATAATCTTCATTTTACACTTTTTGAAAAACAAAAAACAGGTTCTACTGTAGAATATTCTAAAGATCAATTTGACCTCAGTAAAAAAAATGTGATTTAACCATCACATAATCAATAAAACGTTAACAAAATACTACAATTTTTAACTTTTAATAAAACTCATTTACGAGATATTTTACTCAAAAACCGTACTATATAGCTCTACACTAGTAAGAAATGAACTTGTTCCTCGTTACGAATTCCATCAAGTTTAAATTTGAAAATTGTAAAATACCCGGAATTTAGGGTTTTTTAATAGCATTTTTTAAAATTAAAATAACTATTTCCAAAGCATACTTTTATGTTATACCAAAACTTACTAGGTATTACCCGTGTTGTAGGTATACCTATATATTTTATGGATGTAAAATACTTTATCCAAAATGTATTAAAATTTTAAAAATGTTGATCAAGTTTGAAATTAAATTAAACTTTAGAATATTTAACAAATTTGAATCCTTTTAAAAATAAATAATATATAATTTAATAATTAAAAAATTAAATTTCCAAATTTATTTATTTATTTATAAATAGTTTGTTTTTATTGGAAAGGTTACGATACAGAAAATCAGTTTCCTGAAAAATCAGTATTTTGAAAACTGTACGTTTTGGATTTGCACTCAATTATTGTTATCGATATTTGATTCCCTTGGTCTGAACATTTTTATTATGTTCCTCAGTCAAGTTAACAACAACTGAAATACAATATAATATTGTATCATGATATAAATTATATTACAACAAGGTACAGTGATTCAAAAATTTGCAATTTTCAAAATCTATTTTCAGAAAAAATAGTGTGATAAAAAAAATTCAAAAGTTTGAAAAAATAAAAAAAAAATATTATTATTCATACAGCATAAGAAGTACATAAATAGGTACCTAATATCTAAATTTCATTGATTTATAGTTGTGAATAATAATATTTATTAGTTAGAAATTTGACTGTCATACTATAAAAATCTATATCGAGGGTAGTGCGTTTAGCGTATTTATCACTTTATCAGGCATGGTGTACGTTTCTATGTACGAGTAACCTATTCGTGTGTTTTGAAATATATTATTATAAGAAACAGAAAACACTTTATATATGAATAATTTAGTACACTGTTCATTTTTTAAAAATTCAGTTTGAATCGATTATTAATCTACACTATTAGATTAATAAATTGCCTTGACTTCCAATTTTTTTAATTTATAGTTTTTGCGTTAAATTTGAAATTTCGTTTGATTTAGAGTTTGCTCATTGATAAAATAATTACTATAGAACATTTCGATTTCAAACGTATTATTAATTTTATAATAGTTCTCATTTGGCCAATTTTGGACTTAAATACAAGTATAAAGATTAAAATGCCTTAAAACCATCCATCAATGTGAGAAAGATCCTCAAAATACTGGTTCCTATTAAAATCAAGTTTTGTTGCGGACGCGATAAATAGGTAACTACAAAAGTTATAAAAATGTTAGTCAAAGTATTATATCAAACAAACAGAATTTAAATATATGGATATGACATTTAATAAGTTATAAACTTATAAAGTGTACTCTGTATCCATTGATAGGTACAAGAAATATTGTATTATTCAAAACTTAAATTTATAAATTGGTACATCAGTTGCCTAGACGTGTTATACTACTAATAACTATAATACACTGTGTAACAGAAATATCTGAGAAATAAAAAATAAAAATAAAACTAGTCAAACGTATGTATAGCAACAATTAATTACGAAAATTAAATGGATAATAAATATTTTAAGATATTAATTTGTCCGAAAGATTATGTCTGCCACAACAGGCAACGCGACGGCGCAACACAGTCGAATCTCCCACTGCGCCACAAAGGCACAGGTTGGGACAGGACGGTGTCTCTGTCGTTCACACCGTCGCCTCGACAACTCACCGTCACCCACCCATCGTTTTTGGAGGACTCCGCACGGTACCGTATGTCTGTATGCCACAACCATGTTATCGACGCATATTATGTTAGTTTTCTCTACTGCTGTACAAATTTAAATAGTGGTGAACGACCGTTGTTCTGAATAAAGTGACTTTTGTCTTGTAACAAGACACCAAACCAACCCTGTGTACTGTGTTCTATCAATACCTAAATCTGAGTGTCAACTACCAATTACATTTTGACCAAGAATTTGTCAGCTATTAACTACTGCAAGTTTCATGTTAATCAACATTGTATGGTATGTACTGCTTATACATAAACATCATACATATAAACTACCAACTTATTATGGCCAACGATATTGTCTCGATTCACCACGAAAAACAATAGTTGAAATAAACAATAACTTAAATAAAAAAATCTATAATTAATGAAAAATCTAATTTGGATAAAAACCAAATTGAAAAAAAATGGGCAAATGGATGTAACTCTGCTGTACAGTAGGCTACAAGTGGGTCACTGTATAATGAATGATATTACATTTGAGTTCAATGATATAATATCATTGTATAAGAAAACGATTCTGAGCGGAGACGGTATGTGTCAGTGGTCATTCTAGGTATTAGACATATTATAAACTTATCAATGATATTAAAAAAATAGACCTATAATAGGTACCTATAATAAATTACAAATTAATCATATCACAATATCCATTAGGTACTTATAAGTCATAACTCGTTTTACATCAACGATTAATATTATACAATCACAACAAAATAACTAAATTAGTTATTCTAGGTTTTTTTTATTATGTAATTTCGTCCAAATTTGAAATTGAAATTACTATAAGAATAAACTTTACTTATGTGTTTTTTAGATTTTTTGGTAACAGAACTAACTACATACATGGAATCTTGTTTTAAATTTTGAATCCTTAGATATAAAAGTCGAACATTTTATAAATTCTTACAAAATTTTACTTCAAGTATAAGAATTGATAAAATAAACATTCAGGGAAATTTTCATGTATCTACATAGTTATTTGTTTTTGAATTAGAACAAAATAAGAAAATCACTATATGAGAAATCGAATGAATATCCAATGTTGTAAACATTTGAATTTCAAACGCTCATAAAAATGTAATTTGACTTTCTTATAGATATTTTAGATTCTGAATGGAACGATAAATGTATTGATTTTACAATATGTGTGTGTTTTTTTTTTAATTATTAATTTTTTTTTTTTTTTAAGATAGAAAATCTTATAAGGAATCTTTTATTACGTTGTAAAATCTTAGATTTAAAAAGAAAAAGTTTTACGAATTCTTAACTCAAAATTATTTGCTAATTTTCTTGATTTTTCCATCTTTTGTCAATTTTTGAACTTTAAATGATTATAAAAAAAAACTGTGACTATAAGGATTTTTAATATCGAGTTTTATCGACATTCATAGAAAAAAAGACCAATAAAATTGGAAACTGAAAATGTTCATAAACAGTTCAAAACAAATCAAAAGTGTATAGAAAATGGAAATATAAACAACCAGTGAAAATTTCATGTACATACGTTTTGTTTTAGAGCAACAACAAAAACCAAAATCGATTTTGTGGAAACCGGATTTTGCGTAAAAATTCCCGTTTTTCCTTAATTTTTATGATGTTTTACCCTGCGATTTTGAAACATATTGGGAATTTTACATTTTGACCTCCTAAATGCACCAACTAGATTCATTTTCCAATCGATCAAGATACTGTTGAAGAAAATCTAAGCAATTTTACTGCCTAAAACCGTGATGACAGACACAAAAATAAAAATAAAAAAACACACATAATTGTAATATCAGTACATTCATCGTTCCACTAAGAATCTAAAATTTAATTTTGGTGAAAAATCAAGTTTAGTAAAAAATCCAAACAGAATAAAAATATTAAATTTGAATAAAAATTTAACTTTTTATATTGTATTTATTTGTATTCGTTTTAGATTTTTGTATTTAAAAACAGATGTTTTAATTTAATGAAGAATAATTTTATTTTATTTGTTATTTTTTAATTCAACTTAGGTTTTGTTTATTAGAATAATATAGATTTTTTTTAAAATTTGGTTTTTTTTATCAAACTTTAATTTTATCTTCATCATTACTTTGTCTTATCCAAATTAGTTTTTTTTAATTATCAATATAAATTTTTTTATTTACTTGGACTTTTTTCTTCTAATTAGATTTTTTTATTCATATAATACTCTATTATTCAAATTGGTTTTTTATGATTTATATATATATATTTTTTAAATAACATTTTATTATTAAATTCTGATTTGTTATTCAAATTATATTTTTTTTTTTTTATGTATGTTTAATTTATTCGACCTTGCCATTTTGTATAGGTACAACTTAGCTTTTTATTAACATGCAGATGAATCGAGTTAATCAATTAAACTTTTTGCCAACTTTTGATTAATTTTTTATGGCGGAAAAAATCTTTTCATCACCTATCAATTAAATTTAAAGTATAGTATTGACAAAATATATAATATACATTTTATACATATGATTAGCAACGGTTCCTTTGATTTTCTAATTTAAGGTAATTTATGAAATTAAATATTTTTATATTATTCAGTCATTGATACCACAAACTTGAAAATTTGAGACTAATGTAGGTGTGCCATCTATGATCATTTAATTGTTTATCAAAAGAGTAGAAACTTGGTTGACACTGCAGTATTGCTATTGGCATTAACACTACATCTCAGAGTCTAGAAAAGCAACTTTCTTAGTTCTGACGTTCATAATCGAGTATAATAAAAATCACTCTGTAAAAATAAAATACGATTTTTATTTTTAATTTAAAAGAAGTTTTTTGAGAAAATGTTATCATGTTTTTACATGATTTTTATATTTATACCGAATCAATATTAGAATTAATTTATAAATGAATATTTAATGGGCGTGCAGGGGATATGGTATAAATAATAGTACCGTAATAATATAAATATAATTTTTCCATAATCCATACATATATTTATCGTATTTTTTTTTTACCATCATTTAATATAATTTCACACACAGGAATGCGGTAAAAACTACTCAGTATTATGACTCACACTCCCAGTTGGTACGTTCTTATAGCTTTAGACTACGATCGACGGGTACTGTATAGTGTATAATATATTTAAATCGTACATCGTAATTAATATTCATTCGTACAGTAAATAATAAGTTAAATGATAATTATTTATCATACCAAATGTTTTAACTGGTTTTCGATTTCCCTCGATGACTGATGAGTCTGATTAATAAATTCACGTTAGCCCGTTTTGTATACCTACTTATCTACTAGCAATCATCAATAAAAGCTATAAACAATTACAAACAAATATAATTTTTTGTTTCTCCTCTAAATGACAGCATTGATAATAAATACATGTATATTTATAATCAATGTGGTAATAGGTACTTATTAGAGTTGGTTAATAGATACTCTGTATAGAAACTAGAAAGATGTATGGTAATATCTATGTTAATATTTTGAAGCACAACCAGTTACAAAAAAATGTACCCATATAAATATAAAACCATATTACTCGTATATACCTACATTGTTGGTACCTATTGTATAGGTACATCGTACATAGGTGATATATATAAAATGTTTATTTCCGAAAGTATAATATACTGTATAGGTCTGGACTTGAAAAAGATATAATAACGTTATGATTATAACAGTATATTTGAAAAAAAAAACGATCGAAATTTGGAAACGTAATTATAGGTAACTGAAAATTATAGTCAAAATAATTAAATACCTACTGCAAAACAAAACATAACGATTAACAAAATATATTATACCTATATCATTAAAAAAAACATAACGCAAAACGTGATTTATAAAATATCATTGAACGAAAAATAATTCAAAACGAAATATTTTAAAAACTATTTATTTAATAAGGCTATTGGTTTCGTAGAAACATTTATTTCATGTAAACAATCTAAGAATTGATTATATTATAATCCGTATCCGGGCCCTTACCCACAAGAATTAGTTTTTTTTTTTTTATTATTAATTATCCCGCGGCAACTTAGGCCATTGGGAGGGGGGTTGGTACTGTAGGTTTTGGAACGGTAGGTGTGTTACACGTGGGTGTATTTTTGACAGAATTTCGAATGGGGCACCCGTAGGTTTCTGCCATGCCCCGGAGTGGGGGATGGCGGCACTTGTTTTCCGGACACCGTGACTTGCCCAGAGAAAAATGCCTCCCGGTGGTCGAGAATCGAAACCGCCACTGGCAGCGCCTCAGCCGACTCGTTGACCGCTCGGCCACCTCGTCCCCCGAATTAGTTATTATTTTTAAATTGAATAGGTATAAGCACTGTAAAGTGTAAAATCAAAACTTGTATAACGTTTTAATTCTAAATAACGATAACCTCAAAAATTGTGTAACGTTTTAATTATAAATAACATAAAACAGAAATGGTATAGGTTTTTTTTTTTCATTATATAGTTTAGATTGTATTTGCAACGAATATGGAATTCACTGTAAATTTGGTTTTGCTAAATCTTTATACATTTATTTATGTAAAACAATATTACTAGAGAAAATACAGAATTTAATAAATTAAAATAGAAATTTAAAATATAATATATCAAGTAATATTTTTGTTATAACAAATTGTACCTACTTTAAAAATATCAAAACATTTATTATAATAATATCTTCATAATATGTTCATATTGCATTTAGAAATCATTGTAACTTTTATGAGTTAGTTCGCTGTTGACCTGCAACGCGACCGCACGTTGTACGGTTATATTCGCTCCGTTATCGCGTTTCAGTATGTAAACAGTTAACAGTTCTCGGGTTTCACTCCGTTGAACACGTTTTCATTCCAATATGAATAACACTACCTCTCCGAACATTTTTATATCCAAACGGTCGCTGCCATCTTCTCCAAATTCACCTATCCAAATGGGGAAAAAAACTAAGTCATTTGTTTCGCCAAATAAATTCGCTGTCCTAGCTACCGAAGAGGACATCGAAATCCAACACGACACCTCTAATGTTATTTCTAATATAACCAACGAGTCTACACTTCATCATAACCAGGTCAACAACAGGGCTCCGCCAATATACGTTCAAAACATCACCAACTTCTCCGCATTTAAAAACGCGTTAGTTCAAATCACCGGCCAAAACGGTTTTTCTTGCAAGTCCACATCTTCCTTTTTGATTATTCGTCCTCACGGACGTATCATGTTTAACTTAATCATGAACCATCTAAAGAACACCAGTGCCTTTTTTCATACTTTTATGCCTCCACCACGTCGACCCTACAAGGTCATTATCAGAAACTTGCACCACACTACACTCATCCCCGATATATCTGATGCACTCTCGGAGTTAGGTCACCACACCAGCCGTGTCACAAACGTCAAAAAAAATGGTCACCCATGCCCACTTTTTCTTGTGGAGTTAAAACCCAACACCAACAATAAAGAAATCCTAAACTTGTCTACTATTTTGCACACATATATCAAAGTCGAATTTCCATACAGGACCAAGAGTGGTCCACCTCAGTGCCGTAACTGCCAGAACTATGGTCACACTGCGAACTATTGTCACCATCCTTCACGGTGTGTCAAATGTGGGGGCGACCACCACACCGTCGACTGCATCAAACCCAAAACCAGTCCAGCTAAGTGCTCCCTATGCATGGGCAATCACACCTCCAACTACAAAGGATGTCAAATATACAAATCTCTTCTCAAACGACGCAGAACCACTCATTCAAAACAACAGAATCCGAATCCGGTACTCACTTCTTTTCATCTCCAAACTCCCCCTCTCCCTCCCAAAACTTCTTACGCATCCGCTACTAATTCTAAAAATATACCATTACCCAATGTTCACACAACCGATAACCCACTAACAAAATTCTTATCTGAACTTTCCTCTCTAATCTCTCCCCTCATCACGCTCCTTACAGCTGTTCTAAATAAACAGCCTGTTACATAGTGCATCACCTTTATTATCTCATAATTAATTTAATTTAAATTTTTTTTTAATCGCCAGAAACGTTAAACTAACTATTGTACCTTATAGGTCTTCAACTCATATTTATATTAATATTAAGTTAATATATTATCACGTGCTGGGTGTTATCAATGGATAACTTCCCAATCATATTATTTCACTGTTAATTTTATATTCCTTTATCAAATCTAATTATTATACTATTAACTGTATAGATTGTAGATGTATTTTAATAAATAAAAAAAAAAAAAAAAACTTTTATGAGCACTGCCAGTGCCACATATATGATGACCCAGAGATAGTGTTTATTTGTGTCACCTCGTAATCCATTGAACCTCTAAACTTTTTTCCTTAAGTCCATAATAACTTTGCGCTTGGCTCCAAATATAATAAGTATGAATTATACTCCAGATTACTCCTTGTAGTCCGTTAATTGCATTAATTGTTTTTTGGAAAAAATTAATAGGATTGTTCATATATATGAGATTCCCAAAACCAGAAATAGTTTGATGCTCATTACAAACCTGTAAAAAAAATAAAATAATTAAAAGTTTTTAAATAATATTTGACCAATAATTCAAAAATTGATATTAACTAGTGGAAACGACGCAGAAACTACTAATTTTAACTTTATCAAACTTTTCGATTATAATGAGTAATTACGACATATTACCCATATAATATTTTGTATGGGGGACGGAGTGGCCGAGCGGACTAAGGCATCGGCTGTGACGCAGCCGACCCGGGTTCGATTCCGGCCACGGGCGGCATTTTTTTTAGGGCAAGTCACGGTGTCCGGAGACCAAGTGCTGCCACCCTCCACCCGGGCATGACAGATACCTAGGGGTGCCCAAATCAAAAATTCTGCCAAAAACAAACACACACGTGTACCCTCCCCTATAGTACCACAGGCTAATGATCTAGTAGTTGAAGCCTTAACCCTAATTAAAAAAAAAAAAATATTTTGTAGAAGTTCAAGTCGAAAAAAAAATTTTTCCTTACCTTAATATTTTTAAACTCTTATTACTTCTTTTTTGATTTACCTCACAGAGATTAATGTTTACTTCATAGTAAATTAATTTAAGTGTATCTATATTAAGTATTAAATCATACAGTTATGCTTGTACTCAAAACAAATTATAAAGCTTGCACGTTTATTATATATTATAATATGTATTATAGGTAATACAATAAAATATATAGATACCTATAATTAAGAAATTAAGAAATACTTGAAGTATGCCACGATATCAACTATATTTATAGAGAAAGAATTTTCAATAATAAATATGTAGTTACCAAAAGTAGTTAGCAGACTATATTATAGGTATGTGTCCTATGTAAATAAATATTAATCTACTGTATTCTTACTTATCTTTGTAAACAAAAAAACTTTCTGTTTTTGATTCGGTTTGACTAAATTTATTGAGTTCAGATTTGATTCTTGAATAATTATAGAATTAAGAACAAAATTAAATTGGCAGTCAGCATAACAGAGATGGGTGGCAGGAAGAAAATTAAAAATCCTTAATGATAGGAATCTGGACAAATATTAAATATAAATTAGGTAATCATCATATATTTATAAACATTCAATATACAAATTTAAATCTGTATTCAAAGTTATATCGCAAAATGTTAAATTTTATACAAACGCCTGCAGGTACCGTCACTTATTAGTTCTTTCCCCTTTATGAATCCAACAAATACTTTATTTCACAGCCATTATTCATTAAAATGAGTAAATAATGAAAACGTTACTAGTTGCAAATAGAATATATCAATAAACAATAAATATTCTTTAATCAAAATGAAATTCATGTAATCAAATTGTAGATAACAATTTATTTATCTACTTTTCCTTGAAAAATAATCTGTTAAACTACTTTATTATGGGTGTATGTATTTGTGTTTTGTGTAAAAATAGACTTGTGTGGACATAAAGCTTATATATCTATATTATTAAAACGTTCGATATACCACGAAGCAACGAAGGTAGTAGGTGGTATTATAACATAATATATTGTACCACCAGACATCCACCTCCTAAATTATTAATTAGGTATGGCACGTCAGACTTGAACCATGTTCTTGTCAATACTGCAGTTATATAGTATATACAATCACGTTCGAAATTTTGACAATCATTACAACTCCTTCACCATCCCTTTCCCACCAAATAACCACGGCACTAGCAGCAGCTGTCGATACTCTCGGTATAAGCAGTAATTCTATACTACATTATACTTATACTTGGGCCACCGTGGACTTGCTCGTCCTTTTCGATCACCCTTGAAGGACCTGTTGAAATGATAATATAAACATTCAGTCAAAATTGCATGTACCTACGTTAATTTGTTTTGGAGTTGAAACTAAAATCGATTTTTTCGAAAACAGATTTTGAGTACATATTCAAGTTTTTCCTTAATTTTTCTTTTGTTTTTCACGGTGCTTTTGAAAACTACTTGAACATTTTTACTTTTGACCCCCCCAATGTACCCACTAGATTCAATTTCCTATCAGAAAAGATACTTTTGAAGAAAATCTAAGAATTTTTACTGTATTAAAAGGTGATGACAGGCACAAAAATAAAAAAATTTAAAAAAAATGACACTCAGAATCTAAAATTAAAAAAAGTGTACAGCAGAGCACTAACAAATACAATTTATAATTAAATTTATTCAATTTCAGAGTATTGATTATGACTTACATAATACATAATTTCTGTTTTCAAAGATTTCTTAGCATTTGAACAATTAAAATGTTCTGTAAATGACCAAGCCCTAAGCAAAAGCAGGAGGGTTGACCTCGTTATGTTTTAGATAAATATAAATATATGAGGTTCAAAAAAATAATTAAGAAGAACAGTTCTAAATACACTATTAAACAAACATAATAATGATTGCAACGCAAAAGACGTAACACAATTAATAATAAAAACCAAGGTAATACATATAGATATTAAACATTGAACGACGCTCGGCGTTATGAAAGCCTACTGACAGTATGACTTAAGGGGCCTGGTCGCGATTTTTCAAATTTTCCGCAATTCTATAAAATTTGAAAATTGAATTTTATATTTTAGTTGCCACCTCAATTATAAGACTTTTCCACTAATCTACTACCCAATACCTATTAAGGGGGGGGGGGGGTTGATAGGGTGTATTATATCGGTCAAAACCCAGTTTACAGGAAAAACTCTCACACCTCGTAGATTGGTCCGATTTCCGTAATTTTTTTTTTGTTAGATAGAAGAATATTTTTTACAGGGCGCATTGGACTTTGATTTTTGGTTACGTTGCTAAAAATAAATAATAATACAAAAACTAAAAAGTTGTAAAAATGGATTAAATTCAAACTTGTAATATAAGATTTCGAAAAATAATTTTGAAAATCCAAGTCCAATGCGCCCTGCAATACGTCTTTCTCTATTTAACAAAAAAAAAATTACGGAAATCGGACCAATCTACAAGGCGTGAGAGTTTTTCCTGTAAGGCATGTTTTTGAGCAAAAAAACAGGTCGCGACCAGGCCCCTTATTAATATAATAAAAAATATGAACAATGGTAAATAATAATATGAATAGATAGTAACAAATTGACATATTCCCTACTCACGTGGCCCAGAGGAATTGTGCCGGTGATCCTAGAGTAGATGAAGATTCGTCGAAGGCCTCAACTTCACGAAACCCAAAATGTCCATCGGCTGTTGGGTTGGCATGCGGGGAGTAGTCTGGTGTATGGGTCGGTTGTACGTTGTACGGCGGGACAGTGACCAATATTCGTCAAGCCGTTGGCTATAGACAGTCACTGTGAAATGGTTTTTCATGTAAAGGAAAAACATGGTTCCGACGGAGATATATTATAATACTATATTGTACGAGTAGCCAGTAGGTACGTAACGACGCCGTCACTGCTTGTGGCGTGGCGTTGAATAGCGCACAATCACTAGTTTTACGATTTTGTAGGTTGCTTAATGCCCAGTGTTCGGACTTATCTAGATGAATTTATCTAGATGAATATCTAGATATTTTTTTGCTCATCTTTTATCTTATCTAGATAAATAGTTACAAGGTATCTAAACGGTCATCTTAGATATTTTTTTTACTAATCTAAATTAATTCATCTAGATAGATTTTCTATTGGTAAAAATCGCGAAATTAACAAACGCATTTTTAATTTTTATTAATTTTAACGGTTTATTTGTTATTTCATTAAAAAATAATAATAATTTTTACATAATTATAATAAAAAATACATGAAACATTTAATCTGGGTTGTGCTATATCATACTATAATTATTATAGTTATTTAATTATGGTATAATATAATATAGCTAGGTATTAGCTATAATGCTGTAGACTGTATGGCAACAGTAAATAGAATAATAAAATAAAAACTATATTGTTTGGTCAGATTATTTTAAATCCATTAAAAAAAAAAATTGTATCTTTTGTTATATCTAGATAAAAAAGTATTTATTTTTATCTTTATCTAGATAAATATGAGTTAGTTATCTTTTATCTAGCTCTATCTAGATACATTTGAGTTGCATTATCTTTATCTTTATCTAGATACAAAAATACTTATCTAATCCGAACACTGTTAATGCCGTTGATACAGTTGTACTCTTTGTACCCAACATGTTCCAAACGTTTATATTATTTTTAAGCCACTAAAACTGTCCTCTTGAATAATTTCAAAATTGTGGGTTATCACCTTTATCCACTGACCACTTCATTTATAAAATTTTCAACTTTTATAGGTAAGGATTGAAAATTAAAACAAGGTAATAACATAACTAGATTATTCTGTAACCCAAAAATATAAATAATAATAAAAAAAAAATGTTTAATAGTTATTTTATTTTTAAATTTAGACGAAATTAGATATTTAAACGAAGAAGAACGGTTTTAGTTTTGTGTTATATTTTGAAAATATTGTTCGTGGGTAGGTACTTGAAACTTCTACAGTACATTACTATACACAAATATGATAAAAAACAAGCAATATATTAGTTCAACTTAACCGGCTACCATCTTAATAATAACAATATAAATATAATATAAAAAAGGTGCTCTGCTGTACAGTAGGTAACAAGTGGGTCACTGTATAATGGATGGTATTAAATTTTGAATTCAATGATATAATATCATTGTATAAGAAAAACGATTCTGAGCGGAGATGGTATGTCAGTCTAGGTATAAGACATATTATAAACTTAGCAATGGTATTAAAAAAAATTGACCTATAATAGGTAACTATAATAAATTCTAAATTAATCATATCACAATATCCATTAGGTACTTATTGTGTATTCAGTGGTACCTAATATCGTGATCACACTGTATATATATATATATATAAATTATAAATTAATATTTGTGTGTTGATTAGATCTCTGCAGGGAAGAACTTTTTTTATTCTATTTAGATTTTTGTATTTAAAAACGGATATTTTTATTCAATGAAGAATTATTTTATTTAACTTGTTATTTTAGATTCTGAGCGGAGCAAGGAAGCTAGTGGTTTTACAATGGTGTTTATTTTTTATTTTTTTATTTTTTTTATATCCTGTATACAAAATTTCTACCAGAAGGAGTGCTTTGATTTCAACATATAGTACCTTATCTTTTAGCAAATTGGACCAAGATGGTACTTTAGAGAGGTCATTTTTCTCAATAGTTATTTAATGCCACGGGAAAAAGTACTGAAAAATTACTTAAAACCGCTTAAAATGTGATTTTAATTTCTAACAATTTGTTTATCACCGTAGCAACGAATAAAAAAAATAATAATTAAATAAATAAAATAATTAATGACAATATAAAATATACAGACTGACAAACCGTCTCCGTTCAGAATCGTTTTTCTTATACAATGATATTATATCATTAATTCAAGTTTAATACAATCCATTAAACAATGACCAACTTGTAACCTTCTGTACAGCTGAGCGACATCCACTTACCTGCCTTTTTTTTTTATTCAAATTGGTTTTTTATAATAATTTTATATATATTTATATTTTAAATAACATTTTATTATTAAATTCGGATTTGTTATTCAAATTATATTTTTTTTTTTATTAAATGTATATTTCATTTTTATGACTGCCATTTTGTATACAACTTGGCTTTTTTATTAACATGCAGATGAATCGAGTTAATCAATTAAATTATGGTTAATTTTTATCCCTAAAAAATATTTTCATCACTTGGCCATAGTTACTTGAAAATGTCTGTCCATAATCATTATAGATTTCGTTTGTTACCTACTTTGAACTTTCATGTCAAAACCCCTCGGCATTTTCAAAAGTTAGCTGCCACTTCATAGTGACTGAATGAATAATACATTTTAAGGAGGGACTAAAAAATACTTGCATATTAAAAGGTATCGTTGGGGGCCACTTTCAAAATTTTAGTATAACTTTGGTCGGCCAATTTCATGACTTTTAATGCTCTTACTGGCCACCCGAGTTACTTGAAAATTCTAAAAATAGACTTGCAAATACTTGTAAATAACTTTCAAAATAATTGCATAGATTTAGAAACAACTGCAGTATTTAGGTGTGCCAACTTCATGAACGTAGAACAAATGAAGGAAATTGCAGCACAAATCAACAAAAACGGAGCACAAACGAATACCCCGGGTTTAAACTCAAAATATTTAATTGGAGTGCAGGGGATGTGTATAAATATTAGTACCGTAATAATGTAAGTATACCTATTACCTAATTTAAAATTTATAAAAGTCAAGAAAAAGTCATTAAAAATCAAGAAAAATATCAATTAAATAATTTAACATTTTTTTTTGTTATTTTATTAGATAGTGTTTATCCATTATTGTAATATAATTAATATACTATGTATTTAGACGGAAGATTATAAGTAAAAGATATTTAAGTAAAATATATTATACCTAATATAATATTGGTTAAATCGTATAATTTTATGATTATTAACTATTATTTCAATTTTATATGAACCACACAAAACAAAAACGTAGTATAGAAAGGCATAAAAATAATACATTTTTTATACCCTATAGGGCCTTGAGCTTATTATATTATAATATAGTAATATCTACATAATATATACTTATCAAATTTAGAAATCATTATAACTTTTATGAGCACTAACCAGTGCCACTTTTATGACGACCCAGGGATAATGTTAATTAGTGCCGACTCACTGTGATTCATTGAACGTCTAAACTTTTTCCCTAAGTCCATAATAACCTTACGCTTTGCCACAAGTACAATAAATACGAATACTCCTTGTCATCTGGTAATTACAGGCACAATGTCCCAAATAATTCAATAATTTCGGAAGTATAGATTTGACATTTTGACATCTAAATTGTGAATGTGATTCCCATGACCAGAAATAGTTTAATGCCCATTACAAATCTGTCAAAAACAATAAATTAAAAGTAATTTTAAGTTTCTTTGAAAAGATTTATTAGACAATTTTTGAGCAATAAATCAAAAATTGTTTCAAAGATTTATATTAACGAGTGGAGAAGACAGAATTTACTAAATTTAAATTTATCAAACTTTTAGATTATTGAGTAATAACATTATATTAGGTATATAGGTACTTTTACCCGTTAAATGTACAAATTGACTCAAACTTTTTTCAATGCGTTATTTAATATTCGGTGTATGATGTTCTAGATTTATCTTAACTTTTCTGCTGCCTGGAATACAAATTCTGATTCGCAGCAGTATATTATCAGGTAGTCAATCTATCTGCGGTAGATCGCGGACCCCGTGCTGTTTGTACTTAAGTGTATGATTACTCTAGACTCTAGAGTCTAGAGTATCAAAGTTATACCATTATGTTTGTCGTTTTTACTTAATTCCACCTACGGTGGATTAATATAATCAATTAATACAAAATCCTAACCTAACCTAACAGTAGGTACTAATATCCAATGAATAAAAAAACCAAATTTAACCCTTTATAAATTAGCTTATCTTCTTCCCAGAGGTCTAATCTACACACAAACATTCATTTATACCACAACAAAAACCCTTCGTAAACTACGTGTAAAAATGGCTAAGTAAAAAAAAGATATTTAAGCACTATAAAGATGTGATATCATGAATAAATGCTAAGTATATTGAATTTAAGCAAACTTATTTTATCTCAATAATTTATTTACTTGGCCAGGAATTATTTCTTAAAAGAAACAAAGTGTGACGAAAAAAATAATTAAATGGCCAAGGACTCTTTAAATATAACTTACTAATATTTATATACTAATCTAAATAATTCCTCGCCAAGTAAATAAATTATTGAAACAAAATAAGTTTACTTAAATTCAATATACTTAGCATTTATTCATGATATCACATATTCATATGTAGTTCTTAAAGATCTTATATTTTTTTTACTTGGCCATTTCTAGATGTAGTTTACGAAGAGTTTTTGTTGTGAAATCACTTATTTTTATACTTATTAAATATTAAGTATTTTCACAATAATCTATAACTATAAGAACGGTTATATTGTTGGAAACATTGGCAACGCTGATACTACGACGACGACGACGGCTACCATGATTCTGAATTTAATATAAATTCCCATTAAAAAGTTCGCACTTTTTTATTTATAACTTAATTGTTACGGTGTTCCACCATTGGGGGACTTTCCCCTCCCGCTAATCATCCCCATCTCATTTACTTATTGCACTACATGTAATTACAGATTGTAAATACAATTTTTGTTCAATAAAAAAAAAAAAAAAAACTTAATTGTTAAACGTACGATTTTAATGATTTTACAAAAGCACGTTCTACACAGTATTTCTGATATTTTGGAGTTTACTAGGGGTTAATTGATGCATTAGAAAATTAGTTATGTCGTATAACAAATTTACCTGTATTTTACACAGTTTAAATAGGCAACTCCTGCTTTGATATAATATACACACACCGTCATGTAGTATTTTTTTTTTTTACTTAGCTCGAGCCATAATATATAATATATCAACAAAAAATAATAATACAAATCAACAAACATCCCCGAGTAACCAATAGCAACCAATATATAATACACTATTATTATTTTTATTTTTATTTTTTTCTGGACAACCCTTATCATTTAGGAGTATGAAAAATAGACAGTACTCGATTTTCAGACCTACTGAATATGCATATAAAATTTCATAAAAATTGGTTCTCGCTTTTTAGGAGGAGTATGGTAACTAACATTGTGACACGAAAAATTTATATATTACCTAGTTATAATATTTTGTACTATAAATCAAATTAAAAATATGTATTTATCAGTATCTTCATATTTTTAGACGCTTATTACTTATATTTTCAGTTATCTCACTGAGATTATTGTTTAAAGCATTGTAAATTATTTTAAATGCCCTTACATTAAGTATTAAATGACAGTTGGACAGCAAACAAATAATAAAGCTTCCTAGTTTATTGTAAATGGGTATTAGGTACTACAATAAATATAGAAATTAACAATTTAATAAATAGATACTCAAAGTACACCACAATTTCAACTATATTTATGGTGAAGGAGTTCTAAATAATGAATATGTAGGTGCCTACTAAAAGTAGTTAACAGACTTTAGTAGGTATGTGCCCCCCCCCCCCCCCCCCCAATGTGAATGATATTACTCAACTGTATTCTTACTTCTCTTTGTAAACAAGAAACATTTCTGTTTTTGAATCTGTTTGTTTGAATTTATTAAGTTCAGATTTAATTTTTGAACAATGAATAGCAGTTAACAAGAACAAAATTAAATAACTGAACCGGGTATAAAGAAGAAAATCAAGGTTCCGTAGACAGTTCTGTCTGAAAAAATATTTAATATAAACTAATATAATTATATATTTATAAGTTATAACCATGCAATATACAAATTTAATATAGAAAACCAATGTTGCCGATGTTCATTGAAAGTTAAATTGCAAAATGTTAATTTTTATAAAACACCTATAAAATAATTCAAAACAGCATTTAATTTTTAAAACTTTGTTTCAATTCTTAGAATACTTAAAAATTCTTAAAAAGTGTCATTCAAATTTTTGTCACTGCGTGCATATAAAATGTCCTCGCTTAATAACATGCTTACGGGCCTTAAGGCTAGAAAATGAGTTTTATTGTTTTTATAATTTTTACTATCTTTGGAGGGGAAACACGTTTGCATTCACCTGGAATGATTATTAACTCTTATGCAAACTGATTAGAGTAATTTACAAAGAGTTGAGTCCAGGGCCGGATTGGTTAGGCGAGGTACCGAGAAAATCTCTGTGGGCTGCTTAAAGTTTTAGCCGGTCGTGTGAGTGAAAATAAATTCATGTTCAAAATACGATTGGCCACCTATAAGCTCGTAATAATTATAAACGTAATTTTGGGTCTCTGAATATGTATGTGGGCCGCTTAGAAGTGAAAATCTCGATACTAATCCGGCCCTGGTTGTGTCATATTCTAAACAATTTTTTATTTAAAACAATAGGTATTCATAAAAAATAATAGTTACCAAATTTTCATAATGTTAATTTTTTTCACAAAAAAATTTTGAATAACATACATTGTGCATCAGAAATATTAAATATCGATTTCTTTAATAGCTCAAAGAAAAAGTTTTATCATTTTAGTTAGAATAATATTTATGTAGTATTATTGGAACAGAAAACCTCGTTTCTTAAATAAATCCTTAAAAACAAATTATTATAATTTATATTTGTTTTTTAACTTATATGAGATACATATTATGTTGATTTTTTTCTGGGCACAGTCAAAATTCTTCCTCAACAGTCAACAGTATTTAATGGTAAAAAATGTATAATTTATCAGCAAATTAATAAACATAATATAAATACCAATCGTATAAATACAATTTTCACGAATATTTTAAGATGATTCGCTAGCGGGATGTACTGTAGTTTATTATGCAAATATCTGGTTATGCAAAAAAGCCCGTCCACCCGATTTAATAGAATATGGTGATATGTATTATAGGTAATAAATCAAAATGATGTGCCAAACGTTGGTCATATTTTACACGTTTTCAAGGTAGAAATATCTGATAGTTCTTATTAAATATACAATATTCCAGTTTATTACAAACTTATTATAGGTATTTTATAATGTATATAATATGTTTGTTATATTTGTTATGTTCTGTAAAAAACAGATTTTGGGACAATTTAGGAAAAAAAACGGTTTTTTGGCAGAGCCTCAGAAAACGTGGAAAAATTGGAGAATATTAAAATAATACATTTCCGAAAAAACCGAAGTTTTCGAAAAATTAAAAAAAAACCGAATTTATGGAAAATTAAAAAAAAATTAAAATGTTCTATGTGAAAAAAAAAAAACATTTTAAAAAATAAACAAGGAATCCTGTCATTGTCATTTCAAATTGGCCAATACTGTTATATCAATGTACCTATTATTGTATTAAAATTAAATATTAAACTATTAAAAATATTAATACGGATATTTCAATATTTGTTCTAAAAATAACGTAGTTACATAAAAATTGGTATTTATGCGAGAGAATCTATTTCCCAGAAAATAAATTACCTGTATTTTTAAATGTTATAAAACTAATATTACTTGTGAGTTGTGAGTTGTAGATAAAATATAATTATTATATACCTAGACAGCGCATGATTGGCAAATGAGTAATGACAATATTAATTAATAATTATTAGGAAAATACGTCACAACAAAACATCATTGGAGGAAATGCGGGATACTATAATATTATATTTTTATATTATTATAAATTATTTATTATTATTTTTCAATTTTTCAGGGAAAAAACCAGTTTTTTTCGTCAAAACCATTTTTTCCGGAAATTTTAAATGAAATCAAATTTTCCCAATTTTTCAGAAAAAACCTGGGTTTTTTTCGGAAAACCATTTTTTTCAGAAATTTTGATCCCTATATGTATGACGTATGTATATTGCGTTATTCTAACATTTGGTGTGATTATCTTATTAATTATTTAGTATCACAAAACAAAACTCACCTTTATTCATTCACATACCTATTACAAAATACCTTTACAATATTAAGTTCTGTGACTACCATCGTATAATAGTGTGGTTATAGTATTAATGCACACTTATATTATTATTATTATTATATCGTAATTATAATTATCCATTTGGGATATAAGCATAATTGTAAGTGCTCATTAACTTAAATTACATTCGATTACACGATTTTTTACTATGTACGATATACCTATAAACTATAGCTGTACCCGTCGCCCGTATGCTGAAGCTATAAGAACAATTTTAAGAACAATGTGCATTAAACCTGGGGTTTTCGTTTGTGCTGGTTTGTGCTGCAATTCCCTTCATTCATTTTGCTACTTTCATATAGTTGCCACACCTAAATACTGCAATTGTTTTAAAATCTATGCCATTATATTGCAAGTTATTTGAAAGTATTTGCAAGTTTCTTTTTAGAATTTACAAGTCCAAACTTAAACGTTGGGTCGACTTCACGTAGCCCACCAATTTGGACCCAGAACTTTGAAATCAGTATCAATCGACAACTAATGACTAGCAAGTATTTGTAAGACCCTTTTTGAAATTATCAAGTCCTTGGGACGACCACTATACATTTTTGAACTTATGAAGTTGGCCCACCTGCTTTGACCAAGAACTTTGGAATCAGTACCAAACCTAAGCTAATAATTAGCAAGAATTTTCACGTATGTTTATATTTATTTTGTTTATGTAAGAATGTACCATACAATTTCGATTAACATTAAACTCGTAGTTAATAGCTGATAAATACTTGGTAAAAATATAATATTTATTTGGCACATTGTATGTTTTACAAATGTGTGATACATATTATATAGGTTCACTCAAGGATAACTTAGACAAATTTTCGATGATATCCGTCATTCCAGTATTCGCCTTTATTAAAACAGTTCTTTACGAATATAGTCAACTATACGGTATATTATGTGTTTTATGTTTTAACTGTGTGCTATTTGTGTGTTGTAAAGATATTGTTTTTATGAATATTTTTCAACTGGATCATTAATTGACTCAATAATGAATAAGAAAATATTTAAAGTATGCTTATGTAAAATCATTAATAAATATTAAGTGAACATTTTGTTTGAATCATTGAATACGAAGAATAATATTATTAACTTGGGTACTAGTTGAATAATAATATTTTAATTATTTTCCGAAACTTAAATGGTACAAACTAAAGATATAGATAAATTAATATAGAACAACAATCATGCCTACTAACAATAATTTATACAAACCATTTTACAGTTGATTTTTTTAACTGAAAAACAAATAGAAATTGTAACAATTATTCAACAGTTTATGATTCAACATACCTATTCTATTCGAATACTCCTTCATAAATTTATATAACAAGATGTGCTCAATATCATTTTTGTAAATGTATAAAGATTAATTTACAAAACAATTGTTTATTAATTTAAAAATTTATTTGTAAAATATCTATATTTTTAAGGGAAATTAATTAAAAAGGTAATGATTTTTTCTAATTATTATTTTTGGGAATTTTCATACATAATCTTTCGGACAATTTATTATATTAAAATATTTATTATCCATATACATGTCATAATTTATGGTTGCCATACATTTGACTAGTTTTCTTTTTAATTGTCAGGTCATTATATTATTACAGACTGTGCAATATTATACAGAGTGTCATTTATTATGTCATTGTACGCAGGGTTTTTTTTAACGATTATGGATAGATGATATGGAATTTAGATAAAACGAAAAAATACGTGTTTCTTTATTTTTAACAGGCAATTTTTTTATAACAATTTTAAAATTATTAAACACGTAGGTGTACAAATAGCAAAATCAACTTTATTTTTTCAAATGTAAACTCCTATATTTTTTAATGGATCCCGTCAAAGCTTTTTTTCTAAAAATGTTGATAGTCAAATCATCAATTTTGGTTAGTTTCTTAAATATGGTCGTCTAAAGTTTAGTAAAATATGCATTATAGTAGGTACTTTTAATTGAAATAATTGGTATAGGTTTTATTTACAAGAGTTGAATAAGTTTTTCGTATAACTACCTTTTTATACACTTAAGTAGTTTAATCGGTAATTTAATGACACTCTCAAAAAAAAAAAAGGAAACATAATCCAAAATTGTTGGCAAACATAGTTCATTATATTTATTTTAACATAGAATCATCAAAATCAGTATTATTATTTTAATTTGTTATAATATAGGTAATCGTAATTAATTACTTCGCAGTTACTTTTCTTATAACTCTCCTCTTCCAATGTATCCGCCTCCTAGAGCTTTTACCCCTGGTGAAGTTGAATTTAATCTTAAGAAAAACTCACCGAAAAAATCTCCTGGTTTTGACTTAATTTCGACGGAAGTGGTCAAACACCTTCCCAGAAAAACCATAATTTTCCTAACACAAATTTACAATGCTATGCTTCGTTTATCATACTTTCCTATATTATGGAAATATTCTATCATAATACTAATACCAAAACCAAAAAAACCCCCTGACTGTCCTTCCTCATATAGGCCTATAAGTCTCCTACCAACTCTCTCCAAACAATTTGAAAAACTTTTTCTCAAACGAATACTGCCAATAGTTGATGAAGCTAAAATACTACCTGACTCTCAATTTGGTTTTCGCAACAGTCACTCAACGATCCATCAGATTCATCGCCTGGTTGACAAAATTTCATTTGCCCTAGAGGAAAAATTATACTGCACTGGTGCTTTCCTTGACGTCTCCCAAGCTTTCGATAGAGTCTGGCACTCAGGCCTCCTATATAAATTAAAACCTATCCTTCCTAGTCACTACTATCTGATCCTCAAATCCTACCTCGAAGATCGGTTCTTCTCCGTACGTGTAGGTTCTTCTTTCTCCTACTGAAATAAAAGCAGGCGTTCCACAAGGCGCAGTAATTGCTCCCCTACTCTTCAATCTCTACATCTCCGACCAGCCTACTTCACCCCATACCTTAGTCGGTGATTTTGCTGACGACAAAGCCATACTAACAACCAGCCCTGATCCTGTTTTAGCCTCCTCCTACATACAAGATCATCTCTTCTCCCTTGAATCGTGGTACAAAACATGGGGAGTAAAAATGAACGAAACCAAGTCCATCCACGGTACCTTTGCACTTCGTCAAGGAGTATGTCCAACACTTTATCTCAACAACCAACCACTTCCCCCTGCGCAATGCGTACGTTACCTCGGTATCCTTATCGACCGCCGTCTCACTTGGAAACCTCACATAATTAACAAAACTCGTACACTAAATGACCGCTTCCGGCTCCTTCGTCCACTTCTAACATCAAAGCACATGAAACCTTCCAACAAACTCCTGCTCTACAAACTCCTACTCAGACCCATCTGGACTTATGGGATTCAACTATGGGGCGCTGCCAAAATCTCCAACATCAACCGCATTCAAAGATTCCAATCCAAAACTCTACGCACAATTCTAAAAGCACCATTCTATGTCTCTAACCACACCCTCCACACTGATCTCAAAATACCATTTGTCTCTGAACTAGCCAAAACTCATTATAAACGTTTCAATAACCGCCTAGCTCACCATAAGAATCCGTTAATCTCCGACCTATCATCTGCTTCTATCCCAGGTAACCCAGTTAAAAGACTTAAAAGACAGTGGTAGCCTAATTTAGTCCTACTCATGTCGTAGTACCTCCGCTGGGAGGCCTCTACATTCGGGATAATCTGTCATTTATTTTTATTTTATTTTATTTTTACTTTCATCAATTGTTCTTATTGTTCATGTATTGAAACAGATTGAATAAATATTTTAATTACAAAAAAAAAAAAAAAAAACTTTTCTTATAATATCAGTAATTTAGATTATTTATTAGGTGGCTAAAGTAATAATGGTAAATTGGTAAATGGTATTCGATTGTTGGCATTAATGTCTTATATATGTATGGTGTGTATGGGAGTTGAAAAATTGTGTAATGAAAAAAGTGCAATGTTTTGAGGTGCTCTTCTAGTAGTTTGATACACTTGAAATTTGAACCATATAGGTTCCCTATATTGGTAGGTATCGCACACAAAGTATGAATTTAGGAGTTGAAATTCAAAACCCTTCATATATTTTAGTTTTAGACATATACATTTTATTTAGTACTTTTCCTATCATGAATTCCTATCATACTTTTCTTACAATAGCATTAATTTTGATTCTTTATTAGGTGGCTAAGGCAATACCTAATGGTATTTAATTCTTGTTATAATATTGGAAATCTGTAATTAACTCAGATTAAAAGTATGCCTAAGTTAAGTAAAAACCTATATTGAGATTGACTATTTATCTAAATATCTTGCAATTATTTTATTTTAAATTACGATTATTAAATAATTCTTAAAAAAATTCAACTGCTAAATTCATATTTAGCATGCGATACCTACCAATATAGAGAACTCATGGTTCAAATTTCAAGTTATAAAAGTTAGTTATAAGAAAAAAATATTTAGCTCTTCAAATTAAACCTATATCAATTATTTCAATACTCTATTAATGCATATTTTACTAAACTTGAGATGAACCATAGTTAATATAAACTAGAGAACCAAAATTGATGATTTGACAATAAAAATTTTCCGAAAAAAAAGATGTACCTGCGGATCCATTAAAAAATATAGTAGTTACCATTGAAAAAATAAAAATAATTTTTTCTATTGGTACACCTACGTATTTAAAAATGTTGAAATTTTTATAAAAAAATTGCCTGTTAAAAATAAAGAAACACATATTTTTTCGTTTTAACGAAATTCTATGTCATCGATCCATAATTCCAATGATAGTTATCAGAAGCCATTTTTAAATTCAAGTTTGAATAAATGCATTATTTCGTGTATCCACGGAGAAAGAGTAGGTACAATTTATAACTTAGTTGGTCTCCTATCTATATAGGTATTTAAATTCTGTTTGTCTCATTGATAGATTGATAGACCTTAAGTCTAATTAAGACATTTCGATCTTAAAACTTGTATTTTAAATACAAAATTAGTTAAATGAGAACTATTAGGTACAAAATTTATAATACGTTTGAAATCGAATTGTTCGATAGTATTTATTTTATCTATGAACAAACTCTAAATCAAACAAAATTTAACTCAAAATATAATTATTATACATAAATTAAAAAAAAATGGAAGTCAAGGGAAGTTATTAATCAAATTAACCTAACCTAAGTGGTTGTCACTCTGTTTTAAAATAGGTTATAAGTGGGTCACTGTAATTTATGGTGTTAAATTTAAATTCAATGATATAATATCATTGTATAAGAAAAACTATTCTGAGCGAAAACGGTCAGACAGCTGCTTATGATCCGGCTTATGATATTACTAAGTATATTTTAAGATATTATTCTGAATAAAGTAATTTATTTGTAACCTATTTACATGGAACCTTGTTTTAAATTTTCAATCCTAAGCTCAAAAAGCTGAACATTTAATAAAGTTTTAACTACAAAATAATTATTAATATTAAATTTTATTGAGATTTATAAAAAAAAAAACACTAAAAAATCGAAAACCGACATTGTCCGTAAACGGCTCAAAAAGTGTCAAAATATTTTCAAAACTGTATGGCGTATAGAAAATTAAAATATAAACCTTCAGTAAAATTTTTATGTATCTAGTTATCCATTTTTGAATTACAACAAAATAACAAAATCACTACATGCGAAATCGAGTGGATATCCAATCTTGTAAACATACGAACTCCAAACGCTCATAAAAATTTAGTTTGAGTTTCTTGTATACATTTTTTTTTTATAAAGATAGAAAAACTTATGAGTAATCTTGTATTACATTTTCAAATCTTTTAGATTTAAAAAGAAAAATGTTTATGAATTCTGAACTCAAAATGATTTGCATATTTTCGTGATTTTTCCGTATTTTGTCAAGATTTGAACTTTAAATGCTTATAAAAAAAAAAAAAACTGTGATTAAGAATTTTTTAAATTTTTTAAATGTCATTGTAACAATATAGTAAGAGCCTTGTAATAATTTTTTCAATAATTTTTACTAAACAAATAATGTTTTATTGAAATTCATAAAAAAAAGACTAATAAAATTGGAAATTGAATTGCCCTAAACAATTCAAAACAAATCAAAATTGAAAATACTTTTAAAATACTTTTAAAATGTTATCGTGTATAGAAAATGAGAATATAGACAACCAGTGCGAATTAAATGTAAATACGTTAATTTGACTTAAAGGTAAAATTGAGGAAAATTACCGTTTTTCCTTAATTTATCTTTTGTTTTTCACGTTGCTTTTGAAAATTATTGGAAATTTTAAATTTTGACCTCCACAATGCACCAACAATTTGTAACAGTAATATTATAATAGTATTATAATAACGTTATACTAATATTATTCATGATTATAATGTTATAATAATATTATTAAACGAAAAATTGCTGTCTAGAAATATTCAGTTTCCCATAAAAATACCTATTTTATATGGAACTACGTTATTTTTAGAACAAATATTGAAATATCCGTATTAATATTCTTAATAGTTATAATTATTTTTTTAATAAATATATACTATGTTTTTAGAACAATGATCAATTATTTGAGTTAAATATAGCATACTTAATATATATATATAATGTTATAAATTGTATTTTTTGATAATTAACTATTATTTTATTTTTATAATAATTACAAAAAACAAATTCGTAATATTTAAATACACAAAAATAATGTTTTTTTTTCCAAGTGCCACATTTATGACGACCCAAGTATAGTGTTAATTTGTTTCGATTTCCTGTGATCCATTGGACGTCTAAATTTTTTGCGCAAGTCCGTAATAACCTTGTGCTTGGCCACAAATATAATAAATATGGTAACTCCTTGTAGACTGGTCATTACATAAGAAATGTCATATATGATCCCCTCTTCATTTTGGAATAAAGAACATATTATCCAAAAAAAATATGAGGTTCCCATAAGCAGAAATAGTTTGGTGCTCATTACAAATCTGTCAAAAAAAAAAAAAATAATAAATAAATAAAAAGTTATATTAAGTCAAATGAAAAGATTTTGAATATTTATTGACCAATAAATCAAAAATTGTTTAGAAGATTTGTATTAACTATAGTAGAGAAGACGGAACCTATTAATTTTAAATTTATCAAACGTTTAGATTAATTAATAATAACGTCATATTACCCATATAATAATATATTGTACCTATAAGCATTTTCCAACGATAATATTATTATAATAGTATTATAATAACGTTATACTAATATTATTCGTGATTATAATGTTATAATAATAATATTAAACAAAAAATTGCTGTCTATATTGTACCTACTACAGTACAGTAAAATTGATTTTTCATTATACTCATATTTGTTGACACTTATATTTTGACTTGCCTCACAGATATTATTGTTTTAAATAGTTAATACTGTTTAAATAATGAATAAATAGGCACCAAAAGTAGTTAACAGACTATATTGTATTAGGTATGTGCCCTATGTGAATGTATAGTACCCTAATGTACTCTTACTTCTCTTTGTAAACAAGAAAACTTTCTGTTTTTGAATCTGACCCTTTGAATCCGTTGATCTCAGATTTAATTCTTAAAAAATAAATAGCAGTTAGGAAGCAGATAATTAAATTGGTAGTCAACATAACACTGGAGGGTATCAGGTAGAAAATTAAAATTCCGTAGCGAGTTTTTTCTGGAAAAATATTAAATATAAATTAATAATTATATATAACAATGCAATATACAAATTTAATATAGAAAACCAGTAGCGCCGATGTTCTTTCAAAGTTATATCTCAAAATGTTAAACTTTATGCAAACTCATATATCGTCACTCGTCGTCGATTATTAGTTTTTTCCCCTTTATGAATCCAACAAAAACATTTTTTTACAGCCGTAAAAATAAGTAAATAATGTAAAAGTTAAGTGTTGCAAATAAAGTATATGAGTAATAAATATTTTTTATCAAAATTAAATTAATATTTTAAAACTGTAGGTAACAATATGTATCTTTTGTTTTTTGAAAACTTATCTGTTAAACAACTCATTATGTTTGTATGTATTTGTGTTTAGTGTAAGCTATACTTAATGTCATGTATTAATATTAAACTTATAATGATACCAACAATTATTACCTTCAAGTCAAACATTTAAAACAATCCATTTATATACTAGCTTATATAATTACCATTTACCACCACCGTCCACCAACCATTCAAAACATGTTTAGCTACCGAACTATTAAGTTAACAAAGGTTTGTTTGAATAAAAAACCTACAAATGTATTTTTTTTTAGTAGTTATGCTGTTTAAATTTTGAAGTAACTATTATTTTTATTTTGAGTTTAAAAGTTAAGTTACTGCAGTATTGCCACTCAGTGAACTACCTGGTGTAGTATTTAGAACTGTTCAAAGGAGCAGAAAATTGGCTTAAGGTATTGACGCAAAATAATTTAAAAGAGCATTTTATTTTTCAAACATTGATTCAATTCCGAAAATAATGAAAAATACCTAAATAGTGACATTCAAATTTTTGTCACTGCGTGCATATAAAATGTCCACGCATTATTAGTTTTTTGATTTTTACTATTTTTGAGGAGGAACCATATTTGCTTTCACCTTTAATGATTGAACTTATGGAAACTGATTAGAGTATTTTAGAAATAGTTGTGTAATATTCCAAGCAATTTTGTATTAAAACAATAGGTATTCGTAAAATAATAGTTGCCAAATCTTCAAAATGTTAATTTTTATCACGAAAATATTTTTAACAACATACTTTGTGCAACATAAATATAAAATATCGATTTATTTAATAGCTGAAAGAAAAATTTTAAGAATTTTAGTTGAAATAATATTTATGCAGTATGACATATCAATAGCCAACAGAATTTAATGGTATAAATGTATAATATATTACTTAATATATTATTAACATAATAACATTAATGAACCTATATACCTATCGTATGAATACAACTTTTATAAATATTTTAAGATGATTCGCTTGAGATGTATTGTAGTTAATCATGCAAATACCTATTTGTTTAAATGTCAAAAAATATGACGATTAACCGATGAAGTAGCCTTAGGTTTTTAAAATTTCATGAAATTTATTTTCTTGAAAATGTTTATTTTATCTATAAGTTAATAGTCGTCAACTATGTCGTAAACTTCGAAGTGGACATTTTTAAAATCTGGTTTATTGTATGAATCAAAAATATTATGTAACATATTTACATATTAATTATAAGTTGTTTAACAAATCTATAATATAACTAATTTAAACATCGCTTTTTAACTCTTAAGTTTTCAAACTCATAACTCAACTCAACATCATAGCATATTGTTGAGAGCAAAGACTCTGCGAATGCATATTATATTTACAATGTATAAACTGTAACAGGCGATTTTTACCTCCGTTTTTTTTACCCCCTCCCCCTGGTAAAAATATCCTAGGTTAATTTTACCCCCGGTAAAAATATACTAGGTTATTTTTACCCCCGGTAAAATTAATCGACAGGGGGGTAAAAATATACTAGGATATTATACCTCCCCGGTAAAATTAATCGACAGGGGGGTAAAAATATCATAGCATATAATTAACGATCTGCTTAAAATATATGCATGTCGATTATTTTTACTGGGGGGGGGGGTATAAATATACTAGGATATTTTTACCCTCCTTAAAATTTTACCAGGGGGGTAAAAACATTTGAGGGTATTAAAATCCTGCGACAGTTAAGCAAATTTAAATTCAATGGGAGGTAAATATATTCTAGTATATTTTAAACAGATCGTTAATTATAAGCTAGGATATTTTTACTGGAGGGGGGGGGGGGGTAAAAATAATCTACTATAAAAATTCACAAAAGAGACAAATATAAAAATTCTTTATAAAATGTTTCTATAAAAATTCAATGGGAGGTAAATATATCCTAGTATATTTTAAAAAAGAAATTATTAAGGGATATTTTTACCCCCTTAAAAAAAATTATAACCTTGGGGGAAGGGGGGCTAAAAATAATTTACTTTAAAAATTCAATGGTAGGTAAATATATAATCTATCATATTTTAAACAGATCGTTAATTATATTGATTTTTATTAAATACAGATTCTTTTTTTAAATATAAAATATCTAATATTGTAGAGATTTTATATTTTTTTTTTATCAAATATATTATTTTTTAATATAGATTTTGTCTTTAGAGTATAAATTGTTTTATCATATATAATTGTTTTTATTAAATACAGATTTTTTAACTAATATAGATGTATTATATAATATTATATAGATATTTATTACCTAAATACAGATTTTTTTTTTTTGAATATGAACTGTTTTATCTGTAAAGATTTTTTAACCAAGATTTAATACCATCTAGACACGCGGTAGCGTGTCAAGCCAAGTTCTAGCTAACAGAACTGGCGAGCAGCACCGTGTGTAATATTACACGGACCATTTGGAGCCATTTTTGACCCCCTCATAACTCAAAAAATATTCCACATAAACATGTCAAATTTGGCTCATATATTGAGACTAACGAGATACATATGTGCTCTAAATTTCATAAACACACTTCAAACCGTTATTTAGATATTAACGTCCGAAAATCGTCATTTTTATCACTGACTTACCTATAGATCAAAATTCTAACCCAGTTCCAGATGACCTAGAAAGTTCAAATTTGGCATACAGATAGGTAGTTAGGTAAATACAAAGGAAAAAATCAGGAACTTGAAAATTTTTAATTTAAAATTTTTTAATTTTTAAATTTAAATTTTTTAATCATTTGATTTTATTATAATTTTGCAATTATTTTATCTATTATGTTTAATTTTTCAATTTATTAATGAATTGAATCTAATTTAATGTAATGTAATGTAATGTTGACTTAAATAACCTTTCCCGTATCGCCGCTCCAAAAATACGACTAGCCAAATATGTGTCGATATTGTCGACCCACGCGCAGCGACTTACCTACTTTTTTTTCTATCTATGTATGTAATTAATATTATTTTTTTTAAATATTACAATTAAAATAATTAAATAATTATTGTTACAAATTATGAATTATCCACCCAACAGTAGAAACTACAGTCAATAAAATTATGATAATTAAAAATATACTCAAAAAGAGTTAAAATAATTGTATATTAATTTTACATATATTTTATACTCTGTATATACAACGGAAAATATTTTATAATAAATATTATTATTAATATTAGTAACTGAATTATATTATATAGGAATAAACTTTATTTATAGAATACGTCATGGCTAGGTTAGGTTAGGTTATAATAATTTACATACAAAAAGTAATGATATCCCACCAAAAACATATATGTAAAATGAGAGCCAAGTTCAATAATATATGCCTTGGTTGTTGACTACAACGACAAAAGAAGTGAGATCTAAATGGGTGCCAAGTTAGGATAATATATTGAAGCCTAAGGTCTGACTTGGCTACGAATTATATATTATAGCATTTGAAAGTTCTAAAGCTTTGAGTTCTTATTTTATTCTTCGGAAAATCATCTTCACTCTTCCATTACTGTTTTAGTAGGTACTTATAATAATAATTCGTATATGAAAAGTAGCCAAGTCACACCTTAGGCTTCAATATATTATCCTAACTTGGCACCCATTTAGATCTCACTTCTTTTGTCGTTGAAGTCAACAACCAAGGCATATATTATTGAACTTGGCTCTCATTTTACATATATGTTTTTGGTGGGATATATTATACAGTGACCCACTTGTAACCTACTGTACAGCAGAGCAACTTTTTTTAATTTAATATAGAATTTTTATCAAATATAGATTTTTTAATAAAATATAAAGTACCTAAATAAAAGGAATTTTATTTGAAGATTCTGAAAACTGATTTCCAAATGTTTGCAAGTTATTTGAAAAATTATGGTATTATCTTGAAACCGCTGACCACATATAGGGGAGGGGCTACGTGAAATTAGCCCCCGCCCCATCTTTTATTTTTTATACTTTGTAGGGAATTTATTTGAAAATTCTGAAAACCAATTTGAAAATATTACCGAATTTTATTCAACTAGAGTAAAACATGTGTTGCAAACTTTTAACCAGTGTTGCAAATTGTTGTAATTAATTTTCAAAAAGATGGTACTAGTTTGGTGATGATACGATAAAGACGGGGTGCCAACTTTAATCTCGTATAAAATTGAATGAAATATAGAGAATAAAATATTATGTATGTTTGTGAATGTACAGGGGCCCGATTAGGTAGTCTCGGCTCTTCGAAAAATATTTTTCTATATTATCATATCAGCCCAAAATGTCAGCATTTCTTCGAGATTTCCTCGAATGCTCGACTGCCTTATCCGGCCTTAGGAAAGTATGTGTATTTTGTATTATATGTGTAATTAAATATGCTGCACTTGAAATAAAATCCTGGGACCACCTATGATTACATTATATTGTGGTCATAAAATATTAACAACGAGCTAAAATGTACAATATTTAAATCTGAGAAAATAAAAATTAATCAATTTTAAAATAATTGTGTGAACTTACCTTTAAACCAGCAAAGAGGGTCTCCAATGTCGGGTGATAATTTCAGTAGCGTTTCGTGTTGTGAATATTGAAATAAATAACCGGTCAATACACAAATACTTGAAAATCCCCAACAGTAAATATGGTACATAATGGTACGTACTGATGTTGATGTATTTCTGTTTACTGAAATTTTGTTCCTAAATTAAAAATGTGTTTAAATTATTATTTGAAGTTATATAAACTGTCATAATTTGTACTTTAAGATTTTAAAAGCAGCAAATTATATTATATGATTTACTGGATCCTGGTATAATGCATTAGGTAATAGGTATAATACTATAGAAGCCAGATTATGAATTCAAAATAAAATATTTTGATTTTGATTTCAACTTTCCTTATTGCTAACTATTATTTTTTTCTAATTTCAATTAAGAATAATAAGTATATTGGTTCTATAATTTGATGAATTGTATTAATTAATTAATTTTTTTTTTTTGTTGCATAATATTGAACAAATCTTTTCTTTTCTTTACTAAAATAAAATCTAACAATTAAATATAAAAATATAAATTTCTTTTTCGATTAAAAACTTCGATTTTACAATTTTTACGAATTTAATTTTGATTTCTGTCTACGAGCCATACATATGCGTGTTTCATGTAATATGCTTGGATATTAAACGGCGCTAAGAAAACAAGCTGTCTTACTGATGAAAAATTATTAATTGTTTGGCTTTTGTTGAATTTTAATTTTTAATTAAGCTTATTTTTACAATTTTAATAGATATTTTAATAAAAGTTATTACACGATTATTATTTTGATTTAACTTATTGATATTATTATTAATTATTTCATAGAGGAGTTGTATAGATATCTATCTTTAATCAAATAATAAACTACCTTGGTATAAAGCAATTGTTAATATAATAAATATCCTATACGCATAATTAACTATAATATTTAAAAACATAAATTAATATTCTCCATGCTATATAGGTATATGTACTTATTCAATTATAATAATATTCATGACCCGTTTATTTTGTAAGTACATTACTGATGGGTAGGAATTTCAAACACGACTTTATTAGGTACCTATATTCATTGCTATTTATATCATTTTTTCCGATTATTATTATTATTCCAAACGATTCGATACCTTTTTTAATATACAATCATGGGCTATTCTTGAAAAATTCAGGGGTGGAGTGAAAATACTTTAAATATATTATATAAATATACATATCTTCATTTTTGTTTACTGTTTATGGAACGATGATTAGTAATTTTATACTTATAAGCTTATATTTACTTTTATTATATACTTCATATATTTAGGTATGTTATGAAATAATTTTAATTATAGATTATCAATGTTTGACGATTTGATGTATATTAGAGTTACTTCAGATTTAGACATTTGCACATGCCAGGGAGCCACCCATCGCCGTCCACCACAACAATAAAACCGAGGTATAATAAATATTTAATTAATTTTATGAAAAGGTTTTCACTATAAAACAATAATATTACCCATGTAATGCACAAATTTACAGTAAGTGGTACCATTTATGTTTCCACTCCATAATCGTAAACTCAAAGAATTATGGTGATATCAAACAATTTGTAAGTCCTATCCCGTAACAGTATAATTCTTATAGGAAATTACAAGTTGTAGTTATTATACTTATAAGTTTAATTATAATTACTTGATTAGTATTATTTGTAGTTAAGAACTTTAGAACGCCAAAAGAATATACTTATTATTCTTGTACACATTATTTTACCACATTTTGTAAGAATATAATTAGTGTTTGAACATTTCATGAAAATTAAAAAAATTAAATATTTCAAAATATGTGAAATATTTCAGTATTTTAATAACTTTTGTTTTATTTTTAAATAAGTTTTATATTTACATATAATTGTCATAAATTACCTTTATAACTATATTTTACCTGTATGTATACCTAAACTTTGGAATTATACATTTAAAATGGTATTCAAAATTTTTAAATGATACAAGTAGGTGTACAATATTATACATATATATTGTATACCTACTGAATTCTGACATTAGAATTTAGAACACTGAACATTGTGTTAAAAAAATAAATAAATTGTGTTTTTATTGCTGTTAAAAAAAATTTCAATGCTTCACGTTATTGTGATTAAATGAAATATTTCAAATGGAATATGTCACATGAAATATTTCATACGTCTTCAAACACTAAATATAATGTACATACCTTAACATCCAGTAAATATCGTAGCATATTACGTTTAACCAGCAAAATGATGCCAAATATGTAAATAATTGAAAATAACCTACAATTTATAATACATTAAATTAATTAAAAATACATAAACAAATAAAATAGTAAAATGAATAGGAAATATAATGTGGAAGCCAAAACATGTAAGTATGCCGAAAAGACAAATAATAACGGAGATATTTATATTTATTTTTGTTTAGTTTTTAGATGCATGGACAATAAATAACACTAGTTTTCCATGCATCGGGAAAAAGTACCAGTAGATAGCGACAAGTTAAATATATATAATAAGGTGAAGAAAAAAGTTTTTTTTTTTTTTTTTATTTTTGAATTAAGAAAATTTAACAATCTGTACTCATGGTACAATAAGCTTAAAAGATATTTGAATACAATAGTAATAGAATTAATACAAACAAAAAAAATGCGGCAGCATTCATTTATATGTAATGCTATTCTTATTTAACATGAAAATCGTGAATTGAAGAGACTGTCCAGCAACAGCACTTCGGCGAGAATTTTTTTTTTTTTTTTTTTTTTTTTTTTTATTTTTTAAAGTTTAACGTATAGTCCTGTGTATTATGCTAACCAGTCTCTGGGCCACTTACGCTGGAGTCTCCTTACCGTGTTACCCGGAAGGGAGTGTGATGAAAGAACTTTAATGAGGGGATTGGTGTGGTTTTGTAGTCTGTTGTGGAATTTAAGGTAGTGATTTTTTGCAGCTTCTTTGACATACGGTATGTTCAGGTCTGAGTGTAGAGTTTCATTCGAGACGTACGGAGGGGCGTTAGTAATGAGACGGAGGGTTTTTGATTGGACTACTTGAATTTTGTTTATGTTTGTTTTTTTAGCAGCTCCCCATAGCTGAATCCCATACGTCCAGATGGGTTTTATTAGTAGTTTGTATAAGTTAATTTTTGATTTTAGGTTGAGCTTTGAGGTTTTGCCCATAGTACTACGGAGAATAGAGAGTCTTCGATTTAGTTTTAGTTTGGTCATGTGAATGTGTTTGGCCCAGTTGAGTTTTTTGTCAAAGTATAATCCTAGATATTTAACCGTGTCCGAATTAGGGATTATTTCATTGTTTAGTGATACCGAAGGGGGTTGTTGCATTTTGAGGGTAAATGTGGTATTGATTGATTTAGATTCGTTTATTTTTATGTGCCATTGGAAGTACCAAGGAGAGAGTAGGTCAAGATGTTTTTGTAGGGATGTCGAGACAGTTGTGGGGTCAGTGTGAGTGGAATAAATAACTTTATCATCTGCGTATTCGGCAACTGAAGTATCAGGATGTATCGGTTGATCTGCGGTGTATATGTTATATAGTGTGGGAGATAAAACTGCACCTTGTGGTACACCAGCTAGAATCGGAGAGATGTTAGAGATTTCTGAACCCGAGCTGACTGCAAATGAACGTTCGTTTAAGTAAGATTTTATAAGAAGGTAGTAAGAAGGAGGTAGGATTTTTTTTAATTTGTATAATAGACCGGGGTGCCAGACTTTGTCGAATGCTTGTGACACGTCTAGGAATACAGCTGAAGTGTATTGTTTTTTTTCCAGTGAGCACGCAATTGCATCCGCTAATCTATGAATTTGGTGAATAGTCGAGTGTTTTTCTCGAAATCCAAATTGAGAGTTGGGAATAATTTTCTTTTCAGTAATAATTGGGTAAATACGTTTTAAGATTAATTTTTCCAATAGTTTAGAGAAAAATGGAAGTAGACTTATTGGGCGATAAGAGGCTGGGTTGTCTGTTGGTTTGTTGGGTTTAGGGAACATTAATATAATTGAAAATTTCCATTGTATTGGGATATATGTTAGTCTTAGGATTGCATTAAAAATATGTGTTAGCTGAGTAATGGCTTTATTTGGAAGTTTACGAGCCACTTCTGCCGTTATTAAGTCGAAACCGGGTGATTTACCTAATGGGAAGTTTTTTATGAAAGTTTTGATAACTGATGGGGAGAAGCATTTAGGAGGCAAGGTTAGAGGCAGTGGACTGTCTAAAAATGTATTTATTTCACTTGTAGGTGGTTGGGTAGTATAATGGTTTGGTTGAAAAACGGCTGCAAGATGATTTCTAAAGGTTTCTGCTTTTTCAATGTCATTTATCGCCCAGGTTCCATCTTGTTTTTTTAATGGAGAAATGGTTGTTTTATGTTTCAGTATTCTACGTGTGGCTCTCCAGAGTGAGCCGTCTTTTTCCGAAAGTGAGGCTGTATATTTGTTAAAGTCGTCTGAACGCTGTTTACCTACTTCTCGTTTTAGTGTTGTGCATAGGTTGTTGTATATTCTTTTATCAGAGGGGTATCTGGTTCTTTGCCAAGTTGTTCTTGCCCTTCTTTTTTGTACAATTAGGTTTCTTATGTGTGAGGGCATTGTATGATAGTTTTGGTTGGGGGTAGGGTTTGGTGTGCAAGAGCTCCAGGCAGCTGATTGAATTGAAGTTGTGAGATTGTAAACAGCCTCGTCGATGTCATTATTTGTTTTTAGGCGAGTTTTTAAATCGATTTGATTGGCGAGACTTGATTGGAATGTGTCCCAATTTATTACACCATTGATTAATGAAGGTCTAGTTAGTTTGATTGGGGGTTCGGTGTTAATTATTAGAAGTACCGGGGAGTGGTCTGACATTGGGTTTTGGAGATTTTCAGTTGTGCAATTTAGCCTGTTAGGAATTTTTGTGACAAAAATGTCCAAAATATCGGGACGTTTTCTTGGCGAGGTTGGCCAGTAGGTGGGGCTTGGAGGGGACAGGATGTTGTAATTTTTATTATTAGTTATCCGCTGGAGAATGTTACCACGGGGTGAGTTGGAGTGGCATCCCCATTGTATTTGTTTCGCGTTTAGATCACCACCTACGATAAAATTGTTGCCTAATGTATTGAAGAATAGTTCAAATTGCAGTGGGGAGATAGTATGTCTAGGAGGGCAGTATGTTGAAGTGATTGTAATAGGTGTGTGATCAAGTGTGATTTGGATGGAATTTGCTTGAATGTGTGGCTCATTGTATGGAGGAAGTGGATGAAAAAGAATTGAGGATTTGATAAATATAGCTGCACCACCATGAGCTGTACCGTCGGGGTGATTTGTGTGGAGAAAGGTGTAGCCTGGAATGTGAGTTTTATTGCGAGTTGTTGCGTGGGTTTCGGATATAAGAGCAATATCTATGCGTTTTTCATGTAGTGTTAGTTGTAAGTCATTGAGATGGTTATGGAGGCCATTAGCGTTCCAAAGAAGTATTAGTAGCGATTTAGAGGTGTGTGAGTTATTTGTCATTTTGTTGAATTAGTTTGTTTAGAACTGTAGTCAAGAGAGAGAGAAGAGGATTAATGAGGGCTTTGAAATCGTTAATAAAACTGGTTAGCATAATACCTGTGTCCAGTTGGTTTGTTTGAGAATTAGGTGGTTCTTGATTAGAGGTAACATTTGCATATGACCTTTGTTGTGGGGGAGGTGGACGGGTTTCAGACGGAAGTGCTGTTGCTTGGATGTGGTTGGATTGAGTGTTGATTGTAGGTTGTTGGTTTCTTGAGATTGGATTGCGGAGTTTTTGTAGATTTTTGTGTATTTGGCATCCCTTATAATTGGCGGGATGTTCTCCATTACACAATACACATTTAGCAGGTGTATCTCGGGGTTTTGTGCAAGAGGATGTGAGGTGTTGAGCAGCACAGCGTACACATCGGGGTGGATGTGAGCAATATGTTTTTGAATGTCCATATTCCTGGCAATTTTGACATTGAATGATAATACGTCGTTTGTAAGGTTCTTCAATTTTTATTTTTGTATTAAGTAAGAAGTTGATTTCGAAGATGTTATTGTTTATTTCGTCTGGTTCGAGGTCCACGAAGAAGAGGGGTAACTTAATTTTTTCGATTTTGCTAAGGACGTTTGTTACTGAGCGTACGGAGAATCCTACTTCTTCTATTGCAGTTTTGATTTCGATTGGAGAGGTAGATGAATGTAGGTTTCGTATGACGATTCTGAACGCTTTATCTTCCTTCATTTGATACGTGTGGAACTCGGCTTCCGCGTCTTTTAAATAGTGTATAATTACTCGATATGCTTCAGGATTGCTAGGTTGAATTTTTAAGGTGTTTATTGTTGATTTGACTGAAAAGTTTGTGGGACCAACTATATCTATTAGATCAGCTCGCACGCTTATAAAATCTTTGACACCACGGACTATTATAGGTGGTGGAAGTGAGATTTTTATTTTTTCATGTTCTATAATGGAATTTGTTGCGGGACTTTGGGTGTTTGTTTCTAGTTCCAAATCGTCGTTGATGGCAATTGGATCATAGCGGTTGGTTGAAATAAATAATTGTTTGGATTTCTTATTCTCCTTTTTCCCGGAAGAGCTGGAGGAAGATAGTAGTCGTTTGTTTTTATCTTTGACTAAAATAAAGTCGTCTTTGTTATTGTTTTTGTTATTGTTCGAGTTATCTGTGGTTGAAAACACGGAATCGCTTGTGGTACGTTGTGTGCGTGCTTTGCCATTTGGAACAGTTGATTTGTTTTTATCGTTGTTTTGATTAGCAGTTTTATTGCTAGTGTTTTTCGAGGTCGAATTCAACATTATCGATGTGTGCGGTTGTAATTAACTGGCCGCCGAGTGGCGGCCTACAGATAAGATTACAACAGGTAACGGTTATGTAATATATAACGCGATGCCGGTGTTTAGAAATAAATTACTAGAGTTATACAGCGTAAATGGCAACGTATAGCGAAAAACGTGCTGAAAAATGAATAAAAAAAGAATATATAATATAATAGTAATATTATATTACTATTCAGTATTAGCACAATTTGCTTTATCACGCGGTTTTTAGATTAATTTACTATCTCGTTGACGGCAGAGTAAATAAAAAACGGGACGGAGCGAGAGCATATCGCGTGCGCATCGTTCGGCAATCGGCACGAGACTAAGAAAAAAAAAGTAAAAAAACATAAGTACAGATTTTGAAAAATATACTTGGAATTAAATCTATTTCTGGGCATGAGCTAGAAATCAGTGAGTTAAGTCAATTAAAAATATCAAGTAGGTCTATTGTACATGAGTGCAAAGGAGAGAAGAAATACTTTTGGTTTATTTTGCTGGTTAATTTAAATTAATATTATTGTTACCTATTATACACATTAATAACAATAATTATTATACCTAAGTTATAAAAACACTGAATTAAATATAACCTTAAAATACTATAGTTATAATAATTAATAGTTAAAATAATAAGAAAAAAGAAAAAAAGCGGGTAAGTGGATGTCGCTCTGCTGTACTGTAGGTTACATGTGGGTCACTCTATAATGGATTGTATTAAATTTGAATTCAATTATATCATATCATTGTATACGAAAACGATTCTGAGTGGAGACGGTTGTCAGTCTAGATAATTTATATTGTTATTATATTTTATTATAATTTATAGCCTGTAAGTTGAATTAGTATTATAAATTACAATAAAATAACACTAAAATCGTTTTTTTTATTTTTAATCGTTTTTATTGTAATAAACAAAGCGTTAGAAATTAAAATTCCATTTTTAGCTGTTTTTTGTAATTTGATGGTGTTTTTTCCCGTGGCATTAAATAACTATTGAGAAAATCAAAAAATGACCTCTCTAAAACCCCATCTTGATAAAATTTTAATATTATAATATGTTGAAATCGAAACACTCCTTGTGATAGAAATTTCGTATACAAGATAAAAAAAACTATTATATAACCAATAGATCCCTTAGTCCACTCAGAATCTAAATTATATTAATAGATTAAAATGAATATTACGATTTGTAATAGGTAAACACTATAGAAATAAATTGTCATTATTATATGTCCTATGAGACAGGCACTATGAATGAAAACAAGAAATGAACAAAAAATATTTTCATAATTACCTGCTACTAATATTAAAATAATAACAGCTTCTTTTGAACTATTTTTATTTTTAAACACATGTTAGTTAAATAAAAGTTTTGAATCAAAAGTTATATCAATACCTAAGGTATTTATTCGATGTTCGATTGAATAAGTAATTAGATAACTAACAATTGACAGTTAGATGAGGTTTTGTTTTTCAAGAAAATTAATAAAGTGGCATTTATTTAAGTTAATAGCCAATCCATTAGAATTACACACTTTTTCTTGACTATTGTTTAGATTTAAAAAGTGTTTCTTCATAAGCAATGAGCATACTATAAGAATAGTTTAAAGCTAAACAATATCATTAATAAATAAATAAAAGACAAAATGTGTAAGGTGATCATCTTAGGGGACAATTGACATGACGAAATACGATTAGAAATAAAATTGTTGTATTTAACAAACTGTTATCTACCAATTAAAAATGAGTGTAATCAAGATATAAGGGAATAAGCAAAGTTAATATTTTCGAGTTTTAAAATTAAAAGCAAGTGGTAAATTCAATCAAACGACTTTTCAAAATCGGCATTAGTCTCCTGATTATTTGAAAATAAATTTAAATGGAAATTTTATAATTGCTCACTGATCAAGTTTATAATTATAGGATTCTTTTACAAATTTAATATTGCTGTTATAATACCTATACTATATACTATTATTGAAAAGAGAAGAAATAGTCTGAAATTAGTAATTTTAAAGAAGTTCTAATGATAGATATCTAGGACGATAATTATAAACTATAGATTTATAGTTAATTATAATTTTTTTTTTTATTTTTTTTCAATAACGATTTTAAACTTTTTCTGGTTTTTTTTATCTACTCTATTTGTTTGTTAACCATGGATTTTCTTCCTGTTGGATACATTGACTTGGATGTATTGATACAGCGTATTTTGTTCTTATATATTTTTTCCTAAATCAATTTATTACATATCATCCAGCTGGAGTCTTAAGAGTCCTAGATATATTTCTATATTATGTGGTATGAAATATGTGGTAGGAATTAATCAAAGAATGATAACAATGTAGGTAAGATATACCGTATAGAACGCATGTATAGCCATGTATGTCATTCGTAATATCTTTGATTACTGCACAGAGGAATGACATGAGCTCGACGGCAATGTAGGGCTTGACGTAGTAGTTGCGGCTGTTCTGGAAGCTGGGCAGTGTGTTATACACGAGCAGCGTGAGCGCCAAGCACACGATAGACGCCATACTATTAACCATAAGGAATATGAACATCCAGCCATTCTGTGTGTCCTCGCCGCACACGAACGCCTGCAGGACGGCGTCCACCTGTGCACCGGCCTCGGCGTAATACTCCACGCAGTACAAGACGTCCGGTACGCGTTGGTGGTCACCAGTAAGGTAAAGGCTGCCATCCGTGGTTAACATGAAGCCGTCCTTCACCATTTGTTTCGTGAAACAACGGGGTTCGACGTTGTACGGCACCACCGTGCTGTTCGACTGGCCCACAGGAAGGCCGTCCGCGTCTGTTTCATAGGCGGACATCGTGAACGGCTTTTCTCTCTGCGTGCACTTCCAATCACTGCATGAAATATAATACTCGTTAGTGTAATTAATGGGAGACAATGCAAAGTAACGTTTATTTCTAACTTCAATGGTCATGGCAATTTAAATTTTTTCTTTTTACAAGATTTAAGCCACATTAAATGATACATTGTCATTATTACTTAGACCTGTCCCATTAGGGGGTGTAAAGGTACTACCTATCCGACCCAAATACTCGATTGCGAAAAAATAGATGGAGACTACAATTATTAAGAACAGAATACTGATAAGGAAATTGAGATAGCTAATATAAAAAAGAAATTATAACCAGTAATGGAGAATATTATATTAAAAGAATCTAATGGTGCTACATTATATTTTGTATCTCTCTCTGACCCACCCACGCACAGCATAGCTACTATTTACTTATAAGAATTAATTCTATATTATATAAAATTAGAGAGGACAGATTGATATAAAAACAGGTATACCCCCAGTTATCACCATTTGGCTTGTCATCTGAAAGTTGTGGCAGGCATCATATAGTTCGCAGCATACGAATATATACCAGAGATCGCTGCGGAAGGTATGCTATGGCCCATGTGAGCCGTATCAATGTACATTTATATATATTTAAATAAACGATGCCGAATTTTGGCCAAGTAATGTGAAGGCGTCCGGCCCTCCTCATGTTGTGGTGCAAAAAAAAAAAGTTATATTATTGTAATTTAAAAATATAAATATTTGGGACTTGATACCTTTTCACCATATACAATATACATATATTATTATGTACTATAAACAAGACAATTTTAAAAGTACATAGGCCATAGGAGAACCTATGGTAGAATTGGAAACTTAATGTTCAACATCGGTTTTTGCAGTATTCTACTTAATGTAAAGCTCCTAATTCTCAATCAATGAATGTTTAGCAGTATAAATATCGATTCACTTCAATGATAAAACAAATAACTCAAATATATTTTACTTTATTATTAAATATACAAAAAAAAATAATTTGCCCCATTCTGCCCTTACCCTGGGGTAGAATGGGATATACATTTTAACATAATATTTAATATTAAAAAAATAATGGGGCCTAATGGGATATTACATATCATGGATAAACCATTCTGCTCAGTTCCGTTGTGCCGAATGTGCGATTGAATGACTAGACTCCGATTGTCATAACGTTGCTTCACTGCTTCAGGTGTTCTAACACCGACTTAATAAGTTCTAATTCCGGGCCAATAATGCTTGACCGGAGGTGGTAGAATTTTTGCGCTGGTGAATATCCACTATCGTCGTGTACCATAGCACGAACACAATCGAAGTACGATTCCCAATGTTAGATATCACCGTCAAATTCCGGTAGCTTAATGGTAGGCATTTGAGCACATCTGTGACCCGATTACGTGTTGAAGGTTGAGTTGTGACAGCTACTGTTGGTACTATTCCTTGCATTCACTATTTCCTGAATATTTGAACGAATATTAAAATAATCAAATTCGAACTTATTCCACTCATCTTCTTCTTTTTCGAAATCATCGACCACAATCAATTCCAATTGTGTCTGTAATCTTATGTCATCAAACTTTTGATTTAAACGTGGCAACTCTTCTTGGCGGAATTCCAAGAGCGATATAGTGTCCACTGTTGGATCCTTCAACAAAGTGAAAAAAAGGGACGCCTTAATGATGCAACTCTTTTTCCTAAGCTCTTTCACCTGGGCTTGTATAACGTCATCTAACCCCATGTTGATGATAAATACTTAATTTATACAACTAAATATAAACTAATTGAATCTAGTATGATTTCAATCTGATGGATTCACAAATTAATTAAAAAACAGGTTCTATCTCAACTGTAAAACACACAAATAATAAAACACAACAATATAAGGAAAAAATCCATTCGAGGTCACCAAAATGTGCGGGCTCTGAAAGTACAATAATAATACGCTCACCCGGACACCAACTTAGGGTCTTTACATCACAAACACCTAAGTCCTAGAAATATGGAGGACAAGCTGATTGTGTAATGATGTAATAGATCGAACAGTATAGTGGTCGGGATCGCCTAGCAATTACTGTCAGATATGTAGTGCATGTTTTGTAATTATGTGTATTTGTATATGAATATGTGTATGTGTGTGGGTGTGTTTACGAAAATAATAAAACACGGTATCACGGTTTCTGGTAGGTGAGTTGCTGTATAATACACAAATTTAAATAATAGCAGTACAAAATTTTAAAATAAAACTCACCGTAACAAAAATGTGTAAAAGATATAATAATAATAATAAATCACAGCTCTTATGGCCAACTAGGTTGGATTATAATATTGACGCAACTATTTGAGCTGAAGCCGTATAAAATAATATGCGGCCCTTCAGTCAAAACAAAATAATAATAATAAATAATATTGAAAACCTATTTGAGCAGCTACCACGTATAAATTATATGACCCTTCTGATCCAATAATATGTAGTAATAAAGATAATAATTAAAATATGTTATATAATTATATAAATATCCTGCCATTATGGTCGAACAGAATAAAATATATATTGACAGAGCTGTTTAAGATGTTAGCTCGTACTTATAAAAAAAAAAGATGCTGCTAATGTACGGCCCTTCTTGCACGACAAATAATAATTATAAAACATCTATAGCCCTTTTGGCCCCACAATTGAATATGTTTAATAAATAAATAAATAAATAATAATAAAAATAACTTACAATTTGTGGAGAGCAGACAAGCTACCTGGTCCTGTGTTAAAATAGAATATAGTATGCTAAGCGCTTAGCACACACAATAAATAATAATAGGTGCCAATTCACGCACAATTTACAATAATAAAATAATTAGGTAATATTAAAAAGGTGGTGATTTGTGAATATGGCTATATAATATAAAACTGCGATGCGCCACAATAGTATAAAAGTATTTCACTTATTTCTCAAAATTATAAAATAAGTATAATAAATCTAACTGCACACCACACGTCGGTGTTCGCGCAACACAACATATAATATAAAACCATAAAAGGGTGTTTCGTGCCAACAATTTTCCTTAGCAATTAATATAATATACCAATATGCCTTTCTGGCACTCCCAGTTATAAAAAAAAACAACAATCATTTTTACTATTTGAGTAAATAAAAATTTTATAAATTATAATGACATACATCGATGCTGCCGCGATAACATACTGTGAAAGACAAAAATCACGGCGGTCGTGTTAAAATATTATTCGGCAGCCGACGAGGCGGAGTACGATAACGCTCTAGCTTTATCTATATATTAATTATTATTATACCACTCATAAGACACATTCAACGATAATAATAACAATAATAAAACAATACAAAATAGTGATATGGGTGTGTGTGTGTGTGTGTGTGGGTGGCCAGCTGTTCCCCAGAGATCGATGTCCTACGCACTTATATTTACTTAGGTATATTACTATTATATTTTTATGTTGCCATTGACCCGGGTGGGTTTTTATCCTGCGGGCGCACTTGGTATATTTCATACATAAACATGGTTGGACTTGGGTGCAATATTACAATGACCAATATTAGTAATAAAACTAAAACACAAACCTCGTGGATGCATTTCTGTGTATAAAATTCATATATAGCTATTATCTCCATATTACTTAGGTATAATTATATTTATAGATATTTGTACAAAACATGTTGTACCACCCGACACCCAACCTCTTAATTAGGTTTGGAATTTGTCAGACTTTAACCTTGTTCTCGGCACCACTGTGTGAATATAGATACAAATTAGAAATTTGGCTAATCAGGACAACTTCTGAAATCCACCATCCCTTTTCCACCAAATAACCATAACACCAGTTGCAGCGATCGATAGGTACGCTCGGTATAATAATTATATACTATTTTATAATTATACATATTAGGCTGCCGTACACAGTAGACTTACTCGCCATCGATGACGTACATCTGGTCACGCTCGCAGCACTTGTTGACGCACGTGTAACCGTCCCGGCCGCAGTACTGGTCACGTAGCCGGCACGTCCGCGCCACCAGCTCATCGGTGGGCGTCATGTCAAAGCAGTGGCCCGGTGGCAACTCGATGGCCGACGAGTCCACCTCCCTCAGCCCAAGTACCTCCACAGCGGACACGTCGACTAGTAATTGCGTGGCGTCACACTTTGGCTGCTCATAATCATAACCAACCACCACCGCATCGGCCACCACCCGGAATCCCTCCCTCAGTAGCTGCATCATCTGCAGCAGATACTTGTCTTCGTCCGCATCGGCTGGTTTGCAGAACCGCACTTCCGGATCGTACGGCTGGCCCGGCGGACAGCACTTCCGGACTGGCAAGGCTGTCTGGTTGTCATCGCACGTGCCGCCGCCGATCGCCTCAACCGAGTAGAACGTCCGATTTTTGTTCTGGCAAGACGCGACTCCGCCGGCGCTAGCAACTGAACTACTGTTGCAACAGACCACAGCGTCGGCGGCTGACCAGCATATCGTGGCAACGAGAAACGCGATGGTGGCGGCGAAACACAACCGGACAGTATTCATCGTTTGCGCACACTGTTTGGGCGGCGTCAGCACAATCACTATCGCGACTGTCGGCCGCTGTTAGGGCACTATAGATACTAGGTATGTTAAGCCGCCATTTTGGGACTAATAATGTTATGTGAATATGAATTTTCCCCCCTTTATTTTATCATTGACAAATGAGGCGCAAAATGGTGGCATAGCATATCCATTATAATATGTAGAGTCTTACCGCTGTGTGTGTGTGTGTGTCAGGAGTGGAGACATTGGACGAGCCGCCGCCGCCGACCACCGCGCATTTATAATATAATATTATAAAAAATGTAATATATTGGTTTTTATTGCCTAAATATTATTTTTTGTCACGCCTCTATTCATCGATAACAGCAAAGGTAACATAGTTATATATCGTTTGTTACCCACTTTGAACTTTCAGGTCAAAACCCCTCTACAACTTCAAAAGTTAGCGGCCACTTCATAGTGACTGAATGAATAATACATTTCAAGAAGGGACTAAAAATACTTGCATATTAAAAGGTATCGTTGGGGGCCACTTTCAAAGTTTTAGTACAACTTTGGTGGGCTAATTTCATGACTTTTAAAGCTCTTACAGGCCACCCGAGTAACTTGCAAATTCTAAAAATGGACTTGAAAATTCTTGCTCATTATTGGTGCTGATTTAAAAGTGAGTGGCCCACTTCACAACTTCACAAGTTCAAACATTTATAGCAGCCGTCTGAAGAACTTCAAAAGGGCCTTACAAATTCTTGCTAATTATTAGCTTTCGTTTGGTATTGATTTCAAGTCCTGGTTTGAAATGGATTAGTTACGTGAGTTGTTCCAACTTTTAATTTTTTTGTTTCATAGTGAAAGTTTGTACTCTCAAATTCTAAAAATAGACTTGCAACTACTTTCAAATAACTTGCAAAATAATGGCATAGATTTAGAAAGAACTGCAGTATTTAGGTGTGCCAACTTCATGAAAGTAGCACAAACGAAGGGAATTGCAGCACAAACGGAACACAAACGAATTTTCTCGGTTTAAACTCAAAATATTTAATATGCGTTCAGGGGCGTACGGTATAAATAATAGTACCGCAATAATGCAAATATAATTTTTCCATAATCCATACATATATATTCATTGTATTTTTTTTTTAAATTGCTTAATATAACTTCACATGCAGGAATGCGGTAAAAACTACACAGTATTATGAATCACACTCCCAGTTGGTACGTTCTTATAGCTTTAGACTACGAGCGGTGGGTACTTTATACAGGTAAATCGTACATCGTAAATAATATTCATTAGTAGAGTAAATAATAAGTTAAATTATAATAATAATTCATCATACTATATGTTTTAACTGGTTTTCGATTTCTCTCGATGACTGATGCATCTGTTTAATAAATTCACGTTAGCCCGTTTTGTATAAATTCTATCTACTCGCAGTTATCAATAAAAGCTATAAACAGTTACAAACAAATATAATTTTTTGTTTCGAATCTAAATAATAGCATTGATAATAAATACATGTATTTATAATCAATGTGGTAATAGGTACTTATTAAAGTTAGTTAATAGATACTTTGTATGAAAATGTAGGTAAGTGTCTACAAGGATCTATGTTAATTATATATGTTAATATTTTTAGCAGAACCAGTCACAAAATAAAATGTACCTATAAAAATATAAAACCATATTATATACATTATTGGAACCTATAATTTGTATAAGTAAATCATATATAGGTACCTAATATAAAATATTATAAAATGTTTATTTCTGAAATATACCTATTATATATGCAACTGTATAGGTCAGGACTTGAAAACAGTATAATAACGTTATGATTATAACGGTATATTTGAAAAAAAAAGATTAAAATTTGCAAACGTAATCATAACAGAAAATGATAGTTAAAAATAATTAAATACTGCAAAACAAAACATAACGATTAACAAAATATATTATTATATATCATTAAACAAAACCTAACGCAATTTGAAATTTATAGAATATCATTAAATGGAAAATAACGTAAGACGTAATTTAAAGAATATCCTATTGAACGAAAAATAATTCAAAACGAAATATTTTAAAAACTATTTATTTAATAAGTCTATTGGTTTCGTAGAAATATTTACCTATTTCATGTAAACAATCTAAGAATTAATTATATTATATTCCGTATCCCCGGGCCCTTACCCACCCGAATTAGTTATTGTTTTCAAATTAAATATGTATAAACACTATAAACGCAAAACTTGTATAACGTTTAGTTTTAAATAACGATAAACTCAAAAATTACGTAAAGTTTTAATTATAAATAACGTAAAACGGAAATTGAATGAAAGTGAACATTAAAATCATTATCAATTAAACAATTTATTTTCTTGTGATTTTATAAGATAAGATTATCCATTTTTTTTAATAAATATATACTATGTATTATTGTATTTGGACTAAAGATAAATTGTTTGAGTAAAATAAACCATACATAATATAAAATTGGATAGAATATCCATAATTTTGAATATTAACTATTATTTTAATGTTTACAATAACTAAAAAAATCAATGACGGATTATTTAAATTTACAAAAATAATGATTTTTTTATGGCCTAGGGCCTAAAGTCTAAATATATAATATAATAGGTAATATCTACATGTTATATTCATATTGCATTTAGAAATCATTATAACTTTTATGAGCACTGCCGAGTGCCATATTATTTATGACGACCCAGAGATAGTGTTAATATGTGTCACCTCACTGTAATCCATTGAACCGCTAAACTTTTTCCGTCAGTCCATAATAACTTTGCGCTTGACAGCTTGGCTACAAATATTATAAATACGAGTTATACTCTTTATAGTCCGTTAATTTCATGACAAAATTCCCATATGATCCATTCACTTCTAAAAAATAAGTGGGATTGTACATAATATATACTATATGCGATTCCTATAACCAGAAATAGTTTGATGCTCATTACAAATCTGTAAAAAAAAATAACCAAAAGTTATTTTAAGTCAAATTAAAAGTTTTTAAATAATATTGACCAATAAACCGAAAATTGTTTTGAAGATTGATAATAACTATTGGAAAAGACAGAAACTACTAAACTTAACTTTATCAAACTTTTAGATTATAATAAGTAATAACGACATATTACCCATATAATACTTTGTACAAGTTCAAGCACTTTTACTGTCTTAAAATGTGATGGCAGACACAAAAAAAAAAATTAAAAAACACACATCATTGTAAAATCAATACATTCATCATTCCATTCAGAGTCTGATCTAACAGTCTCATCTAACAGATTTATGATATATTTTTTATGTCAAGAGATATCGCAATGGATAAATCCTCATGTTACATTCTGTATACCTACCGTATAAATACAATTTTTACAAATATTTTAAGATGATTTGCTAGCACAATGTACTGTAGTTTCTAATGCACAGACCAACTTGTTTAAATGCAAATTAACCCGTCCACCCGTGTTCTTACAATAGAATGGTTAACAAATGAATATAATATATTGAATGTATTAATGTATTATTATAAATGAATGTAATCATTTGTAATAAACTGGAATATTGTATATTTCACCCATAAGATAAGTCTACATTAAAAACATGTAAATAGTTAACGTAGGACACATCATTTTGATTTAGTATAATATACTAAATCAAAATGATTTACATGTTTTTAATGTAGACTTATCTTATGGGTGAAATATACAATATTCCAGTTTATTACAAATGATTACATTATATTGTGGTCATATAACATTAACATTTACCTACACCGAAATAAAATTTACAATATTTAAATTGAGAAAATAAATACGTTGAAATGAATTTATTTAAAAAATAATTGTGTGAACTTACCATAAAACCAGCAACTAGGGACCCCATTACCGGATGCTAATTTCCCTAGCGTTTCGTGTTGTGATTGTTGAAATAAATAACCGGTCGATACATAAACACTTGAAAATCCCCAACAGTTATTATTATAGTACATAACGGTACGTACTGATATTGATGTATTTCTGTTTATTGAAATGTTGTACCTAATTTTAATATTATTTGCAGTTATATGAACTGTTGTAATTTGTACTTTGAGATTTTAAAAGCAGCACCTTATAAGTTAAATTTATAATATGATATAGTGGACACTTTTATAATGCGCATTATTACCTAATTTGAAATTCCCATGGTTTTTATTGTATCATACACCAAGAGGCACTATGTTGCAAAGTCTTATCTTGGAAAAATGGCATGGATACAGTTATATCGACTATAAGCTATATACGAAAAAATGGGTTAGCTCATCGACAATTTCAACAGTTTTTGGAAGAAATTGAAGCTGAATATGTTGATGTTATTTATTTTACGGAATTTCGTTGGTTAAGTAGGGGTGCAGCTTTAAAACGTTTTTTTTTTACTCTTAGAGAGGAAATAAATATATTTATGAATGAAAAAGAAAAAAATGTTCCCCAATTATCGGATAAAAAATGGATAATACACCTTGCTTTTTTAACTTACATTGCCAGATTTTTAAATGAATCAAATGTAAAATTACAAGGGAAAGAAAAACTACTACCGGATATGTACTCTGATATAAAATCATTTACGGTGAAATTAAAATTGTCTTACAAGCATATTGAAAAAAAATTAGATCATTTCGTTTGTTGTAAAAAAGAAATGGAAACATTTCAACAATGTAACTGGGAAGAAGTTAAAGTAAAATTTATGAGTATCATTGAAAAGTTACAAAATTAATTTTCAACCCACTTGCCCACCTTTTTTCAATTGACTTCAAAATTAAATTATTTCAGAACTCGTTTGTAATTAATATTGATGACGTTGAAAGCTGTTTACAAATGGAGGTTATTGAGTTGCAAAGTGACGAATGTCTTAAAACCGCTTTTCATGATTTTCATAACTTAATTCAGTTTTATTCAAGTCTCTGTGAAACAAAATTTAGCAAAATTAAATCTTTTGCTAAAAAAATGTCGACTCTATTTGGAAGCACTTATATTTGTGAGCAAACTTTTTCACTAATGAAATATTGGAAAAGAAAATATGCTTCACGATTAACCGATGGTCACTTAAACGATGTATAGAGAATTTCTACATCGAAAATAAAACCGGCTATCAATAAACTTGTTGATGTTATTCAAACTCAAAAATCACATTAATTTTTATTTATTTATTTCATTTATTTTTTTTTTCGAATATTTTACTATATTATTTTACTATGTAGGTATTCTTTTATTATTATTATGACGTGTAATTATTATTATAACTTTGTTTGTAGATACCTCGATAGTGCATGTATCAAACAGTTATGTAGGACGTAGGTACTTAAATAAATTAAATTTTTCGTTTAAATAAAATAAGATGTATTTCAAATAATTACGGCCCGTGAAAAATATTTTTTAGCTGTTAACACGAAAAAGGTTGAGGACCCCAACATTAGGTAATAGGTATAACACTATACAAGCCAGATTATGAACTCGAAATAAAATATTTTGATTTTGATTTTAACTTTCCTTATTGCTAATTATTATTTTTTCTGATTTCAACTAAAAATAATATATTGGTTTTATAATTTGATGAATTTTGTTCATTTATTTATTTATTTATTTTTTTATTTGTTGCATAATATTGATTAAATCTTTTCTTTTTTTATTTAGATAAAATCTAACAATAAAATATAAAAATATAAATTTATTTTTCGATTAAAAACTTCGCTTTTATACTTTTATGATTTTAATTTTGATTTCTGTCTACGAGCCACACATATGAGTGTTTCGTGTAATATGCTTATATGTTAAACGGTTCTAAGAAAACAACATTTCCTACTGATGAACAATTATTAATTGTTTGGCTTTTGTTGCATTTTAATTTTGAATTAAATTTATTTTTACAATTTGAATCGATTTTTTAATAAAAATTATGATTATTATATAATTATTATATAATTAAATTATTGATTATTATTTTTATTTAACTTACTGATATTATTACTAATGATTTCATAGAGGAATTTTATAGATATCTATCTTTAATCGAATAATAAACTACCCAGCTATATGACAATTGAAAATTGGTAATATAATAAATATCCTATGCGCATAATTAACTATAATATTTAAAAACATAAATTAATACTATCCATACTATATAGGTACTATGTTTTTAATAACTTTTTTAATATACGATCATGGGCGGTTTTAGAAAAGTCCAGGGAGGAGTGATAATACTTTAAATATATATGAATATACATAATAAATATCATCATTTTTTTTTTTTACTGTTGATGGGACGATGATCCGTAATTTTATACTTATAAGCTTATGTTTACTTTTATTATATACTTCATATATATATGTATATAAACTATGTTATGAAATAATTTTATTTATAGATGATTTATTAATATTTGATGATTTGATGACTTAGAGTTCATTCAAATTTAGACATTTGAACACACCCATCGTGGTCCAACATAACAATAAAACCGACACTGGTTAGATATGACAGTAAAAATACCCGTTCAAGGTTTAATAAATATATTATATTAATTTTATGAAATGGTCTACACTCCCTATACAACAATAATATTATGAAATGCACAAATATGTAGTAAGTAGTAACATTTATCTACGTTTCCACTCCACACTCCCATACTTAAAAAATATGGTGATAATAAACGATTTGTAAGTCTTATCCGTAAGGAATAATTCTAATAAAAAATGACAAGTTTAACAACTTTAATACTTATAAGTTTAATTATAATTACTTGCCTACTAGTATTCGTAGTTAAGAAGTTTATAACATCACCATTGTTTTACACACATTTTCTACCATACTATGTAAGAATATAATTTACATATCTCAACATCCAGTAAATATCGAAAGCATATTACGTTTAACCAGCAAAATGATGCCAAATATGTAAATAATTGAAAATAACCTACAATTTATAATACATTCAATTAATTCAAAATGCATAAACAATAAAATAGTAAAATGAATAGTAAATATAATGTGGAAGCCAACACATTTATGCCGTTAAGACAAGTAATAACGACAATATTTATATTTATTTTTGTTTAGTTTTTAGATGCATGGACAATAAGGTGCGTCCCCACATTGCAATTTTCACTTTTAAACTTCACCAATATTTTGGGAACTCAATAGGATATAATTGGAACTTGATTTTCCGTATTACAACTTCATACTTTTCCCACTAAAATGTATGTCAGTTGGCACATTTTAACTATAATTTATTAAGTTCTGACGATCTTGATTCTTGATATATAGTTAAGCCAAGTTGAAGCACGGAATTAACTCTCCAACTTTTATTTAATGTGAGCCGAATCTGAAATACTGTTTTGTAGTAAAATAAAATTAACGAAAAAGCAAGAGGGGAAAAAGGGCGGCATTAGTAGTAGTGAAAAATAGACTAAAAGGCAAGTGCCGCGTTGGACGCTATTTGTAGTAGAATAAAATAAACGAAGTGGAGGTAAGTCGGGGAAATATGCGGTGGCGGTAAACTATAAAGGGTATGAATGATTAGAATGTTGCGCTTATATCGTAAATTTTATCTCACTACAGAATATTTTTATTTGAATATCGAAATGATAATTTGTTCTTAATTATATAGTGTATGAATTTTCACTTACCTCGTTTTATTGTGAATAAGAATATGTAGACTCTCCTTGGAATGTTGATTGGAGTGCCGTCAGATTGGTGTGAGTCGATGCACGTTATTTATACTTTACGATTTACACTACAATATCCTATTGCAATTAAGTATACATTTCTACATTACACACTGTTGGCTTCTTACGATTATGATGTAATGGAGTTTGTAAAGATATCTTTTGATGGAAGATGAGGATATCATGAAAATAGTTTTTTTTGTATTGAATTGTGTTGATACTATGAATTCATGCATATTTTAAGAAATATTCATGAATGAATTTTATTGTTCGTTTTCATTCAATATTTTTTTACAACATTCATTTCAACTTCTTGTATATTTGAGATTTGGACGTTAACGAGTACAGTACTTTCGGTCCAGTGCATAAGTCTGCCCGGTTCCGTACTCGCGACTCAAACTGCAAATATGGTTTGGCGATCCAATGTCTAGTATAGACAGTGAATTGACTAACAGAAATTGAACTGAAATTTATTATTTAATGTTTTTACGACTTCCATTTCAACTACCTGTATGTTTGAGATTTGGACGTTTACGAATACAGTACTTTCGGTCCAGTGCACAAGTCTGCCCGGTTCCGTACTCGCGACTCAAACTGCAAACATACTTAGGCAACCCAATGTCTAAGATAGACACTGAATTGACGATAATTGAACTGAAATTTACGTAGATACTTTTACGAATTAAAATGCATTTCAAGTATAGCACAATTGGCTTAAATCTGATATTTTTAGGGATATAGGACTTGGATACGAGTATGTGGATATCTTCCCTACATGACTTAACGTTATTGACGGATTGTTAGGATTATAAAAATTGAAATAACAATGTTGTTATGGTAGAATAGCAAAAATGAATATACCAACAGTGAGCTCATACCTGGTTTCAAAACAAACGCAATAGTAAGTTAACTTTGTAGAGAGAGATTAATTTTGTATCAAAAAAAAGAAACTGGTTGATGTTCCATAGATTTATCCGCGACCGCCATCAGCGTGGTCCTCTGTGTTGAATTGACATGTTGCGTGGAGTGTACTGCTACTGGTGTACCACTGTGAGTACTGCTTACTGGTACTGGATGGTGACTGACGCTTTTGTTGTTTATGCGTGGCGTTTATATAAAAAGGCGATTGTCTTATCCCTACTCTATTGTTATTACGTAACGTTACAATAGATTATTCGTCTTTGTTATGTGAATTGCGCATGTGCGCGTATTCATGTCGTGTTTTCGCATAATGTCGTTGGGTTTTTTGCAAATTTTATATGATAAAAGTGTTCCCTACATTGAGTGTCATCTTATGATTCTTTTTGCGCATAACATTAGCATTGATTTCAGTTTGTTTGACCAAATATCGTATAGTGCGCATGTATGCACATTTTATGTCATTTTTGTACATTGTCGTTACTTTTTTGGCTATATTGTTATAAGTAGGGTGTTTTGTATGTTGTGTGCTGTTTTATTATTCTTTTCGCGCATAGTTTTGGCAGTGATATCTGGTTATTTGACCGAATGTGGTGTGGTGCGCATGTGCGCACGTTTTATGTCGTTTTTGCACATTGTTGTTGATTTTTGGCGATATCAGTATGAGAAGGTTGTTTCGTATACTGTGTCTTGTTTTAATGTTGTTTTTGCGCATAGTTTTGGTAGTGACATCTGTTTATTTGACCGAATGTCGTACAGTGCGCATACATGTACATTTAAATTATATTTTTGCACTTTGTCGTTAGTGTTTCTGCAATATTAATATGAGAAAAGTTATTCGTATGTTAAATGCTATCGTATTTGTCTTGTTGCGCATAGTCTTGGTATCGACATTTGGTTGTTTCACCAAATGTTGTGTAGTGCGCATATGTGCACATTTGAGTTGAGTTTTGTACACCGGAAGTGTCTCTGTGGTGTAAGTTGTATAAGCTTATTATGTCGATGAATGAAATATTTGGTATTATGATTTCGTAAGTTAGTGCTATATCGAATTTTGATGAGGTGTTATGATATATTGTTGCTATTTTGTTATTTTCCCTTCGTGTAATTTTTGTAGTGATATTTTGTCGCTTAGATGCTTGAGTGAGTAACATACTTTAATCATATGTCATTGTGGGTTTTTTGTAATTTTTGTATGAAGTATTTGTTTCAATAGGTTGTGTGTTTAAGTGTGTTTAATGTCCTTTTTCATTTGTGTAAAGTTTTAGCGACAGTTTTGGGCATTTAATTAATTTTTGTATTAGTGCGCATGCGTCGGTGTTCGTATAGTATGGAATTTTCGGTTACGTAATGATGTACGTGTGTTGCGTAATGTTTTATTATCTTGTTGTTTCATTATAACCATATATGGGCATATTTTTCGGTGTATGAGCGTCTTGGAAATATTGTTATGTAATCGTGAAGGAATGTTGGTTGCTTAATATTTCTTGGTATTGCGTAATATGTTTTAATTGCGTTTGTGGTTTTTTACAGCCAAGTATGAACCTACCTGATATATTCACTTTACATGTTTATTTAAATATAGAGTATATTATTCATATATTACAGTTTTGAATCACTGGCCAAAGCTGTATATGAAGTGATAGAAGGTAAAAGCAATTTAAGAAAGATAAGAATAATTAATTGATGTGAAATCATCTATAGGTAGGTACGCCTAACTTATATTATATTAAAAGAATCTCATTTCGCAATGTTTTGTTTTCTATTTGTCTCTGACCCACCCACACACAAAAAGGTAATTTTCACCCATCAGAACCAATTAACGGACTGTTATAAAAACAAGAAGTAAAAAAGTTAAGTGTGTTAGTACGTGGGATATTTTGCATAATTTCAATTTGTCTGCGATACCTATATTATTATTTTTTAATTTTAGTACCAATTTTGCATTCTCCTAACATATCATAAGAGATGATTATATTAACTTAATGTTTAACAAATTTACTGTAACATTAACTATTTAAACCTAACAACGTAAGAAGAGTTTTTCTGAATGAAAATTTTCAGTGGCATGCGTGGTTCAAGGAGAAAAGTGGGTCATTGGATAATGGATTGTATTCAACTTGAATTCAATGATATAAATAATTGTATAAGAAAAACGATTCTGAGCGGAGACGGTTTGTCAGTCTGGATATTTTATATTGTTATTAGTTATTATATCATGTAAGTTGAATTAATATTATAATTATTACTATACTATTTATTATTATTTTATTCGTTTCTATGGTAATAAACAAAGCGTTAGAAATTAAAATCCAATTTTTAGTGGTTTTTCATAATTTTTCGTTGGCATTAAATAACTATAGAGAAAATTGAAAAATGACCTCTCTAAAGTACCATCTTGATCCGATTTGCTAGAAGATAAGGCACTATAATATGTTGAAATCAAAGAACTCCTTCTGGTAGAAATTTTGTATACAGGATATAAAAAAAAAAAATAAATAAATAAACACCATTGTAAAACCACTATAGCTTCCTCACTTCGCTCAGAATCTAAAAATTACTCATAGGAACAAAATAATAATGTTTGTAACAACATAATATACTTAGTAACATAATAGGCAGACGGATTTCTGTCACCACTTAGAATCATTTTTCATCGTATACAATGATTCATTGGTCATTAAATTCAATTATTTTGAAAATTGTATTGTGTATAGTAAATAATAATTCAAGTATAAGTAGAATGTTTCAAGTAACAACATTTTTTTGTAGAGAAATCGTTATTTTACTTGTGAATATCGTTTATTATAATTTGAACTTCAAACACTCATAAACAATGAATATTCCATTATGTTAAACTTTGATCTTGTTCTAAATTTTGAAATCATTGGTATTAAAATAAAATACTATGAATTTTTAAATACAAAATAATTCATGATTTTTAAGACTCGTCTATTTTAAAACTACAAACACTTAAAATAACAAATGTTGGGAAACAACCTGTTAACTTAGTGTGAGTGTGACTGTTGTAGAGACTAATGTATTAGATATTATTATTCATTATTATAAATTAATTAATAAATGAGAAATTTATTGTTAAAATCGTATACAGGAGTATATATCATTATATATTGCTTAAATTTAAATATTGCGTTTTAAATATTAGGTATATAATATATTATGAGAGATTGTGCAATTGTAAAACTATTTAACATCATCATGTATTGAATACATTTAAAATAAAAGCTAATTCGAAATTATTTTTTTTTTTTTTAAAACAAGATTGTGAAATGTTATTTTTTGTTGTTGCGAAATGTGAAACATTTAGGAGGAAAATTGAATCCGATATTTAGTGAAAAACTTCCTTATAACTTGTAAGTATTTTGAATTAATACATAGGTATAGGTAAGAATAGTAATATCATGATAAAACTTAATATAGTAAAAGTTTGTATAGGTATTATGAAATGATTTACTTATTGTACATTCAATCAGCCATATTAATAATGTACCTAGACTATGCATAATACAATGTATATAATATTTTATAATAATATGTCTACAGAAATGTATTGTAGTAACTCTCACAATGTACCAGTGAAATTGCTCCAAAATTGTTTTCAATTTATGACCATATATTAATATTAATTATTCATTTATAGTTCATACATTATATCAATCTTAATTTAATAGCAAGCGAAACAACTAAAATAAAAATAAAGATAGCAAAATTACAAAAGCTAAAATTGTTGTACATTTTGTGTGAAGTAGCAATACAAAATATTGATAAAATATATATTTTACTTATCTACCTTTATCTATAGATTACAGCCCTATGCGACGTAACATATTAATTAATATAAAACCGTGGTAGACAAAAACTGTCATTATTTGACAAAATGTATGATATTAAAAATTTAAAAATGATTTTGTAGTTATAATTTTATAAAATTTTCAACTTTTATAGGGAAGGATAGAAAATTAAAAACAAGGATCTAAGTAGATTATTTAGTTGTAACTAGTAGTGTGATTATTTTGTTGTAATTTAAAAACAAATAACTGTAGATACATGAAAATTTCAATGAATGTTTATTTTATCAATTCTTATACTTGATAACATTTTCAAAATATTTTGAATTGTTTTGAGCTGTTTACTGGCATTGACAGTTTAAAATTTTTTTTTTTTCTATGTTTATCAATAAAGTTTTATCTGTTATGTCAAAAAGTGTAAAACTTTAATACAAGGCTCCTGATTTATTGTTACAATAGCAGTTGAAAAATATCAAAAATACATAGGCAAAATTTTTTTTATAAGCATTAAAGATCAAATTTTGACATAATGTATCAAATTTAAAATTAAATCATGGGCGTAACTTGGAAATTTATTAGGGGGGGCAAATATATTATTTCATCCATTTAGTGGTTACATATAATCAATATATTATTGATTATTGTTATATTACTTATCTTTAATTACTTATACAGTTATACGTTAACATTATCTTTTATTGTATATTAGTAGAAGATTTCTATTAGCTAGTAAGAAATAAATCAATAATAAATAAATAAACTTAAATTCATTAAAAATATTGAAAACTTTAATATTATATAACTTCTTAACAAAAAACTGACTATATAAAAGCAAATAGGTGTATACAATTAACTTTATACTTAATAAAATGACAAATTTATATTAATTGTAGTCTTCTACCTCTTTGGGTTGATTCTGCGCTAAACTGATCAATAATTTTGTCAAAATTCATTGGATACATATTTTCTATATTTAAAATAGCTATGTTAGATAGTCTTTCTTGACCTATAGTATTTCTAGTAAATGTCTTGAGACGACGTAAAGATGAAAAAGAACGCTCACTAGAAGCAGAACTCATGGGAATCGATAAATATATTTTAAAAATCTTATACATATTTTCAAACGAGCCTATTAAGTCCTTGGACAAGAAAAAATTCAGACGATTTTCAAAATTTTCAGGAATGTCACTTGATAAACACATTTTACTAAATAACTTTAACTCTGCCTTAAAATCATCTATTATAATATCATATGTGTTACAAACTTCCAAGATATTTTCATCAGAGCAGTTTTTGTTGCTCAAACAACATTGAAGAGCATTAAGTATTGTGATATTGTTTTCCTCAAATTTGGTTTTTATGTCATTGATTATAATATCTAAAACGGGAAAATAAATACTGACTTTGAAATAAGATGATATATTGTTTATTGTTGTAGCTTCACCACCTCCAAATCTAGAGGGAATTTTTCTTTTTCTAGGAATATCTGGCAATCTAATATCCTCTTTAGTAGCAAACTGTTCAGTTTTAGTCCAAAAAAGTTTATAACTATCATCATTTCGAAGTGATTCTAGTTCCAATAAAGTAGCATTTGTTAAAATTCCAACACTTGAGTAATTAGCATTTTTTTTTTGAAAATGTATTGACAAACTATTAGTTAGTTGAAGAACTTGTTTCATTAATTTCAAACAGAAAATAAATTCAAAATCTTGAATATTTTTAGTAATGAACTTGCATCAGATCCATGAATGGAGTCTGTTTCGTTTATATTTTCTAAGGTAGAAATAATGGAATTAAAATTTGTTAAAACAGAACGAATAGATTCAATTCGACAACTCCATCTCGTATCACTGAGTGATTTAAGAGTACTATTTGACACATTTAACTCTTTTTGAACTTTCTCAAATACTGAGTTTCTTTTTGAAGAGGCGCCTATAAATGTACAATATCAACAACATATAGTCGACCTCCACCACATAATTCCCTTTGGAGGTAACACTGCTTGTGTTGTTTAATCTCTTTTCTATGAGCTATACTCACCGAACCACTACATATTAATATATTATAATATATTTTATAATATAAGATTATACATGATACACCTATATAATCTGTGGAACAACTATACTGACCGAGTGTCTACGGTTATGAGTCGCAACGCATTACTATGTAAAATTATTCATTAACATACTTAATGTAGATAAACTAGAATTGAAAATTGAGATTTAAAAAAATACTGTATAGTAATAGTAATAATCAGTTGTTTTTGTATTTATGAAAGAAGAAGGTATGTAAAATATTGAAGGGGGCATTGCCCCTCCTAATTTTTTCTAGGGGGGCAGTGGCCCCCCTTGCCCCCCCCCAGTTTACGCCTATGAATTAAATAATTATTTTGTAGTTAAAAATTTATAAAATGTTCAACTTAACCAAATAAGGATTGAAAAATTAAAACAAGATTCCATGTAAGTAGTTAATTCTGTTACCAAAAAATCTAAAAAATACACAAGCACAGTTTATTTTTATAGTCATTCTAAGTTCAAATTTGGACGATATTGCATATTAAAAAACCTAGAATAACTACCTATTTTGTTATTTTGTTGTGATTTTATAATATTATTCGTGGGTACTTGAAACTTCTAAAGTGTACTATTATAATATATCTATGATAGTATCACGGTTTGTCGTTGATGAATAACGCGTTATAATAGTACCTAATGGATATTCGAACCAAGCTGCCTACCATTCTGATATCCAGGCCAATTCAAGGAAAACCGTGAGTCAATACACCATTTCAAACCTTTTTGCTTGTTGATCGTATTTTTGATTGTTAAACCATTCTTATATGGTATAAATTAAATAAAAAGGAAATATTGTCAAATTAAAATGTACAAAGATATTTCAATAAAAACAGATAATAATTTTATGAACCAAATTGTCTTCGTGTTCATCATTTTTATTACAAACAGTCTTACACCTCAGTGCATTACAACAGTGGTGTAGTATTTAGAATTGTTCACAGGGACAAAAAATTGGCTTAAGGTATGTATGCAATATAATTTAAAAGACCATTTTATTTTTAAAACTTTAATTCAATTCTAGAGATACTTAAAAATACTTAAATAATGGCATTCAAATTTTTGTCACTACGTACATATAAAATGTCCAAGCTCAATATAACTTGTCTTAGCGTCTAGAAAATAAGGTTTATTGGTTTGAGGAGGAATCACATTTCTATTCACCTGGAAATAATTCAACTCTTATGCAAACTGATTAGAGTCATTTATAAAGAGTTGTGTCATAGTCTAAACATTTTTGTATTTAAGACAATAGGTATACTTAAAATAATAGTTTCAAAATTTTCAAAATGTTAAATTTTGTTCACGAAAATATTTTTTAATAGCATACTTTGTGTAACAGAAATATAAAATATTGATTTCTTTAAAGGCTTAAAGAAAAAGTTTAAGCTTTTTAGTTGGAATACTATTTATGCAGTATGACATATCGGAATATCATTATAAACACATTATTATAATTTTTATTTTTAAACTTATATTAGATACATATTATTATATTATGTTGATTTTATTCTGGGCACAGTCCAAACATTCTTCATCAACAGTCAAAATAATATATTATATTAGCTAATATTATAATATATTAAAGTCAATAAATAAACATAATACAAATTATAATAAATATAAATACAATTTTCACAAATATTTTAAGATCATTCGCTAGCGGAATAGGTACTGTAGTTTATTAAGCGAACAAATATATAACAAGCCCGTACATTTGTCCAAAACAATTCATTCAATTTTGGACTTGTAATGTTTAAGTTAATATTGAATTTGTTAATCTATTCATAAAAATAAATACGTCCGGGTGTATTGTTTTTTTTTTGGAAAAATATGTTTAATCTATGGCATTTTAATCACTGATGATGCTTTGTATGGACAGGTCTTCAAAAATGATATTGAGGTTTCCATTATAATTTTTTTTTAAACTGAATAATTTGCGAGGGAGACACTTCCAAAGTGGTAAAATTTATGTCCCCGCCCCCTATAACTTCTAAAATAAGAGAATGATAAAACTAAAAAAGATATATGGTATACATTAACATGAACATTTCCACCAAAAATTGGTTTTATTTTTATAGTCATTTTAAGTTCAAATTTGGACGATACTACATATTAAAAAACCTAGAATAACTACCTATTTTGTTATTTTGTTGTGATTTTATAATATTATTCGTGGGTACTTGAAACTTCTAAAGTGTCATATTATAATATATCTATGATAGTATCACGGTTTGTTGTTGATGAATAATGCGTTATAAGTACTTCGTAGATATTGTGATATGATTAATTTGGAATTTATTATAGGTAACTATTATAGGTAATTTTTTTTTTTTAATACCATAGATAAGTGTTTAATATTATGTCTTTACCTAGACTGTCATACGGTCCCCGCTCAGAATCATTTTTCTTATACAATGAAATTCAAATTTAATACTATCCTTTATACAGTGACCCACTTGTAACCTACTGTAGAGTAGTGCACCTTTTTTTCATTGACAGGAGCCCCCTCCAGCCCCCTTAAGGTTTATTTTATGATACGGAATTTAAATATGCTCTATGTATTTGAATTTGTTTGACAATCCTGTCATGTTGTGTGTAGACGTGTAGTTGAGTCTACAAATTTATGATTTTCTTATTTTATTTTAATTGGTTAAAAGTCAATAGAATTAGGAAACATAATATTTCAACATTGGTTTGATATCTTAAAGCATTATTCTTTTTTTAATAAACATTTTTATTAAGAGTAAAATATACTTTTTATTTTTATTTTTATTTGCCAACAGTATTTAGTTTATGTTTTAAATTTTGATGAGTAAAGTAAATTAAACTTTTTCTTTAATTTTAAGTTCGTATTTGTTATTGTTGCACCTATACTGAAGAATTTATAAAATAAAATAATTTTATTTTTAGCATTTGTCAATAAATGATATTGTATACAAATTATAACTATGTATTGAGTATATTTAAATTACACACTTTTCAAAAATGTGATATCTATAATTAGAATATAATAACATAACAGAACGGGTTTTATTTGACTAAAAATATTAACAATTTTAGCCATAACCTGTTTTTTTTGTAGGGGGAGGAACTGTTGAAAGGGTTGGTTGAAACACGTTTGTATGTGTGGCAAGGATTTGTAGCTAAAAATCTTGGGTGGTCACCCATCCGGGAGCTTGCAACACCGGCCGATACGTACACTTAGGGCATTTTCGTAGTTGAGTGTACAGACCGCGCCACATCAAGCCACCATACATATTACATATATTATATTGGCCACTATTAAAAAGAAACATTATAATTAAGTTAAAAAAAAGTGGGTCACTATGTAATGGATGGTGTTAAATTTGAATTCAATGATATAATAACATTGACTAAGAAAAAAAATTCTGGGCGAAAACGGTCAGTCAACCTGTGATATTACTAAGTATATTTGATGATATTATTGTGAATAAAGTAATTTATACATTAACCAAATTACGTGGAAAATTGTTTTAAATTTCCAATTCTTAGCTATAAAAGTTGAACATTTTATATATTTTTAACTACAAAATAATTATTAAATTTTGTAAAAATTCAAACTTTAAATGATTATAAAAAAAATGTTGCCTATGTATTTTTAATATTTTTCAACTGCTATTGTAACAATATATCAGGAGAGTTGCATTAAATTTTCACGCTGTTTTACACAACAAATAAAATTTATAAAATTATGATAACATTTTATTGATATTTATAGAAAAAAATTGCGTTAACAGCTCAAAAAGAGTCAAAATATTTTTAAAATTGTATGGTGTATAGGATATGAAAATATAAACATTCAGTAAAATTTTCATGCATCTACAGTTAGGTATTCGTTTTTGTATATCAATAAAATAACAAAACCACTACATGAGAAATCGAGTGAATATCCAATATTGTAAAAAAATGAATTTCAAACGCTCATAGAAATTTAATTTGATTTGCTTGTAGATATTATTTTTTTTTTTTTGTTAAAGATAGACAAACTTATTAGGAATCTTGTATTACATTTTCAAATCTTCCATTATTTTCCCATAAGAAAAGATACTGATGAAGAAAATCCAAGCACTTTTACTGTCCTATAACGTGATGACAGACACAAAAATTAAAAATTAAAAAAAAAACACACATAAATGTAAAATAAATACAATCATCGCTCCGCTCAAAATCTAAAATACTTGAGAATTCTTGATAATTATTAGATTTAGTTTAGTGCAAATTTCGAAGTTCTTGGTCAGTCAAAGCGGGTGGGCCAACTTTATAAATTCAAAAATGTATAGCGGCCGTTCGAAGGACTTGCAAATTTCAAAAAGGGCATTAAAAATACTTACTAGTTATTAGCTTTCGTTTAATACTGATTTCAAGTTCTGGAGAGTCAGAATTTATTGATTACTTGAAATTGGTCCAACTTTTAATTTTTTAGTTTCACAGTGAAAGTTTGGACTTACAAATACTTGCAAAAAACTTGCAAAATGATGGCATAGATTTTAAAACAGTAGCAGTATTTAGGTGTGCCATTTTCAAGAACATAACAAAGGGAATTTCAGCACAAACCAGGAAAAACAAAAACCCAGGGTTTAAATTTAAAAATGTTTAATGGGCGTGCTTGGGACATGGTATAAATATTAATGAAATAATAATGCAAATGTAATATTTCCATAATCCATACATTATTTTATTGAATTTTTTATTACTGAATTTTTTATTACCACCGTGTTTTAGAATTTCGTTTGCAGGCAGGCGGCATAAATTACTACTGCATTATGACTCAGGGGCAAAGAAGATACGTTCTTATAGCTTTAGCATACGGGTGACAGGTACTGTATTATATACAGGGTGATTCATTAAGCGTATAACACTCATTATCTCAAAAAGTATTAATGTTTTTGAAAATATTTTCTTACATGGTTTAAAGTTATTAATAAAAAACAACTTTTTTATTAAAAAAATCATAATTTAAATATTTTTTATCCTTATATTTTTTTAAGTATTTTACTTTGTCGAATGACAGAATAGAGTTTTAATTTCATATTCCAAAGCAGAATATTTTTCTAAGTATTTTCATAAAAATCGAATTGAGGACGAGTAGGTAGTTTATGAGTTATAAATATTTAAATTTAGACAAGCGGAGAAGTGGACAAACATTTTGCGGAGTAACACAATACCACTCCACTCCACCGATCTATACTTTAAATACTTATAACTCATAAACTACTAGCCCTAAATTTGATTTTCATGTATCAAAACACTAAGAAAAATATTCTGCATTGGAACATGAAATTAAAACTCTGTTAAACTGCAGGTATCACAGAACTTTTAGCTTATATTTTCTTTAAAACATACTTTTTGTAGTTTATTGGAAATGTATAAAAGTGAACATTGAAATTCAAGTAAAAGATCAATTAAACAATTTAACATTTTATTTCTAATTTTTTAGATAGGATTTATCCATTTTTTGAATCTAAATATACTATGGATTTAGACCAGTAGTTCTCAACTGGGGTGACATGTCACCTTAGGGTGACACGGACCTAGCTTAAGGGTGACGCAGAATTTTAACAAGAAAAGGAAAAAAATTAAAAAAATTAATTTTTTTGAAAACAATCATATTATTTTTTATAATAAATATATTATACACCTATACTACCACTGTCATGTACATAACATACCTCAAAGTTCGTATCTTTAAAATATACAGCTATGATTGTTTATTATTTTGATGTTAGGGTGACGCAGTGTTTGATTCTAGTAGCTGAAGGTGACATGAATCAAAAAAGGTTGAGAACTACTGATTTAGACTAAAGATAAATTATTTGAGTAAAGTATAACATACCTTATATACAATTTTATAAATCGTATTTTTTGATTATTCAAACATTTTATTTTTATAATAACCACAAAATACAAAAATTTAATATTAAAAGTCACAAAAATAATTTTTTTTTTTTATGCTCTAGGGCCTAGAGTCTTATTATTTAAAATAATAATACCTATATAATATATTCATATTACATTTAGAAATCATTATAACTTTTATGAGCACTGCCCAGTGCCACTTTTATGACGACCCAGATATAGTGTTAATTTGTCCGGTTTGTCGACTGACTGTGATCCATCTAAATTTTTTCCGTAATTCCATAATGACTTTGCGCTTTGCCACAAATATAATAAATACGTATACTCCTTGTAGATTGCTAGCTACATCAAAAATGTCCCATATGATCCCTTGGCCTCCGAAAAAAGCAGGTAGTATCGAGAAACATAATGGGATTTCCATTATCAGAAATAGTTTGATGCTCATAATAAAACTGTAAAAATAAAAAAATAAAAGTTATAATTAGTCAAATGAAAAGATTTTAAATATTTTTTGAGCAATAAATCAAAAGCTGTTTAGAAGATTTATATTAACTAGTGGAAAAGACGGAAACTACCAACTAAAATCTATCAAACTTTTAGATTAATAAATTAGTAATAACGTCATATTACCTATTTACCTATATAATAATATATTGTACAACAGTACAATTTAAAAATATAGATTTTTCATTTTATTCTTTTTTTTAGATGCTTATCACTTATATTTTGACTTACCTCACAAAGACAATGTTAAATATAAATTAATAGTAAATAATGTTAATATATAATGAATATTATGTAGGCACCAAATGTAGTAAACATACTATATTAGATATGTGAATTGATAGTACCCTACTGTATTCTTACTTTTCTTTGTAAACAAGAAATCTTTCTGTGTTTGAATCGTTTTGTTTGAATTTTTTGAGTTCACATTTAATTCTTGTAAAATAAAAAGCAGTTAGCAAGAATAAAATTAAATTGGCAGTCAGCATAACAGACACTGGTATCAGGTAGAAAGTATAATATCCGTAGCTAGTGAAGTCTGGAAAAGTATTAAATATAAATTAAAAATTATCTATTTATAACCATATACATAAATTTAATATAGAAAACCAGTGGTGCCGATATTCGTTCAAAGTTATATCTCAAAATGTTAAACCTTATACAAACACCTATACAGTCGATTATTATTTTTTCCCCCTTTATGTAGGTATCCAACAAAACTTTTTTTACAACCATTCAAATAAGTGAATTATGTAAATGTTAATTGTTGTGACTTGTAAATTTAATATATAAATAACAAATATTTTTTAATCAAAATTAAATTAATATTTTAAAATTAGAGATAATAATTATTATTATTATTGAAAACTAATAATTAATGTCGTGTATAAATATTAAAATTATAATCACACCAACAATTATTATCTTCAAGTCAAAAATTTAAAACAAATTATTAATACTAGCTTGTATAGGTACCACTGAAGAGAAAGAACCGAACTATAAATGTAACAAAGGTTTGTTTGAATAAAATTACTACCAAATGCATTTTCATAAGGAGTAGTGAATCAGATTAAATATTGAAAATCAAATAAACTTTTGTGTTTATTTTGAGTTTAAAAATTAAGTTACTGCAGTTATTATACATCTCAGTGCATTGTCGTGCACTGGTGTAGTACCTATTTAGAATTATTCACAGGAACAGAAAATTGGCTTAAGGTATGGTTGCAAAAGAGCATTTTATATTTAAAACTTTTATTCAATTCTGAGAATACTTGAAAATACTAATAGTGGCATTAAAATTTTTGTCATAGCATTTAAAATATCCAAGCTCAATAATAACCTGTCGTAGAGTCTTGAAAATAAGTTTTATTGGTTTTTTGACTGTTTTTGAGTAGGAATCACATTTGCATTCACCTGGAATGATTCAACTCTTATGCAAACTGATTAGAGAAATTTATAAATAGTTGTGTCATATTTTAAACAATTTTGTATTTAAAACAATAGGTGATCGTCAAATAATAGTAGTGAAATTTTCAAAAGGTTAATTTTTGTTCACGAAAATATTTTTAATAATATACTTTGTGCAACTGAAATATAAAATATTGATTTCTTTTAAAGCCTAAAGAAAAAGTTTTATCACTTTAGTTGGAATAATATTTATGGCGTATGACATATAGGCATATTATTTAAACAGAATACCTCGTTTCTTAAATAAATTTTTATAATCACATTATAATAATTTTTATTTTTTTAAACTTATATTAGGTATATAATTTATGTTGATTTTATTCTTGGCACAGTCCGAATTCTTCCTCAACAGTCAAAATAATATATTATATTAGCTGATATTATAATATATTAGCCAATAAATAAACATAATACAAATTATAATACATATAAAATTAATACAATTTTCATAAATATTTTAAGATGATTCACTAGCGGAATAGGTACGGTAGTTTTTTATGAAAATACCTAATTGTTTAACTCCAAATAAACTCGTCCACCCGAAGTCATGCAACATGATGGTTAACAGAAGTTCGTGAAGTTGGCCCACCTAAGTACTTAAATTTCTTCTAATCTATGCCATTATTTTGCAAGTTATTTGCAAGTCTATTTTTAGAATTTGCAAGTCCAAACTTGCACCATGAATCCATAAAATGTAAAGATGGACCAACTTCAAGTAGCCCACCCATTTTGACCGAGAACTTCGTAATCGGTATCAAACGAAAGCTAATGATTAGCAAGTATTTGAAAGCCGGTTTTTTTTGCTTAGTCAATGTTATTATATCATTGAATTCAAATTTAACACCATCCATTACAGTGACCCACTTTTTTTTAACTTAATTATAATCTTTCTTTTTAATAGTGGCCAATATAATATATGTAATATGTATGGTGGCTTGATGTGGCGCGGTCTGTACACTCAACTACGAAAATGCCCTAAGTGTACGTACCGGCCGGTGTTGATAGCTCCCGGATAGGTGACCACCCAAGATTTTTAGATACAAATCCTTGCTACACATACAAACGTGTTTCGACCAACCCTTTCAACAGTTCCTCTCCCCTACAAAAAAAAAACAGGTTATTGCTAAAATTGTAAAAAATTTTAGTCAAATAAAACCCGTTCTGTTATGTTATTATATTCTAATTATAGATATCACATTTTTGAAAAGTGTGAAATATAAATATACGCAATACATAGTTATACATAATCATAGTTATAATTTGTAGACCATATAATTTATTAACAAATGCTAAAAATAAAATAGTAGCTTGAAAATAGTAGCTTGTACCGATGCTGTAACTTCTGTAAAAACAACTATGCATTTATTTTATCTATTATAACTAATAATTTTAATAATTTATTAAATTAGCTGTTTATAAAAACAAAATTAAATGAAAATTCCGAGAAGGAAAATTGTATGAAATATATAGAATATATTATACATGTGTGTGGTATAGGTATAGGAATGTTCAGGGGCGGATTGGGTAGTCTCGGACCATCGAAAAATGTTTTTCTACCAGCCCATAATTTGGTATACGGTGGACTATATATTGGCCACATATTAATATAAATAAATAATAAAGACGTAATGGCATTTGTTGACTATTATATAGGTGTCGTAAAAATGTAATGTGGCATCGCTCCCATTTTATCCTAACAGCCCGAAATGTTAGCAACCCTTCGAGATTTTCTCGAATGTTCGACATTTCTATCCGGATCTAGGTGTGCATATATTATATTCTGCATTAAATGTGTAATTAAAAGTTATGCACCTGAAGGAAAATCTGGGGACTGCCTATGATTACAGTGTATTGTGGTCATAAAATATTAATCACCTACCTAAAATTTACAATATTTAAATTTGAGAAAATAAAAATGTCAAAATGAATTTATTTAAAAATAATTGTGTGAACTTACCATTAAACCAGCAAAGAGGTTCTCCAATACCTGGTGCTAGTTTCCGTAGCGTTTGGTGTTTTGAATGTTCAAAAAAAAAAACAGTACATACGAAAATACTTGAAAATCCCCAACAATAAATATTGTACATAATGGAACGTACTGATGTTGATGTATTTCTGTTTATTGAAATGTTGTACCTAAATTAAAAATATGTTGAAAATATTATATGCAGTTATATGAGCTGTTATAATTTCTGCTTTTAGATTATAGAATCATCACCTTGTATTATAATATGGTATACTGGACACTGGTATAATGCATTATGTAATAGGTATAATATTATATAAGCCAGATTATGAATTCGAAATAAAATATTTTGATTTTGATTTCAATTTTGCTAATTGCTACCTACCTATTATATTTTCCGATTGCAATTAAAAATAATATATTGAATTTATAATTTAATGATTTTTATTATTTTTATTTATTTTTGCTTTGTTACACAATATTAGTTAAATCTTTTCTGTTTTTTATTTAGATAAAATTTAATAATAAAATATAAAAATAAAAATTTCTTTTCGATAAAAATTTCACTATTACATTATTGAGATTTTAATTTTGATTCTACCTACGAACCATACGTGCTGTATGCACATTTCATATATACTTGGAGGTTAAACATTCCTAAGAAAGTAAAATTTCATACCGATGAGCAATATTATCATTGTTAATTATATTGTTAAATTTAAATCTAAATTTATTTTTACAATTTGAATAGATTTTTTAATAAAAATCATTATACGATTATTATTTTGATTTAACTTATTGATTTTAAAAATTTCAATTTTGAAATTATTCTTATTGATTTCATAGAGGAATTTTATCAATATCTTTAATCGAATAATAAACAACCTAGTTATATAGCAATTGGTAATGGTAATTTAGTAAATATCCTTATATACTCCAAACTAGATACTAGGTACTAGGTACTAGATAACAGTTACTATGTACCTATTCAATTATAATATTATTTATGACATGTTTCTTTTATTGGTACATTACTGATGGATAGGTATTCATTAAAATAATTGCTATTTATATACATTTCCGATTATCATTTTATACCAAATGATACATACCCCACACAGCATAAAAATATTTTCAGGAAAATAGTATATAGTTGTCATAATATTTTAAAAAGTTGAATAAATAATTAGGAAATATTTTATTTATATGCTTTGACCAAGAAGCTTATATTTTTGAAAATATTTTACAAAAACGTATTTTACGAAAAAATGTAATCATATATTTTCAAAAAACATTTTTAAGGAAACTTTATAAAAATATTAAGTCAACATTTTCATGCAATCATATAGTACAATATTTTCTTATGATGAGAAGAAAATATTCATAAAATATTATTAGTCAAATCTTCATTATGCAAGCAATTTGGAATGTTCACAAATTATTATCATTTCCCAAATGCTGTGTGGGACCTATATGAATGTATAATTACGTCAAATTTACACATTTGCACATGCCAGGGTGTGGGGTCACGTCTTATCCCGTATAGTTATAATAGAGGATGACGAGTTATAGTAATTACGTATAAGTTTAATTAGAATTACCTGCCTACTTATTTGTAGCCTAAAAGTTTATAACACCACACAAATATACACATTATTGTTTTACACATTTTTTCACTATATTACGTAAGAATATAATTGCCATACCTTAACATCCAGTAAATATCGAAGCATATTATGTTTGAACAGCAATATGTTGTCATTAATGCATATAAAGTAAAATAACCTAAAATTTCACTTTCAATTAATTCGAAATACATAGATAAAAAAAAATAATAATTAATAGTAAATATTATAAGTAATGTGGAAGCCAAAACATGTATACCGATAAAACAAATAATAACGGCCATATTTATCAGATGCATGGACAATTAGTTGCGTGAAGTTGCACGACGTATCGATTTTATATTTTATTGTTATTTGACTTTGTATTTGACTTTCGAAATAAACAATACAATTTTGTAAATTTAAATTATATTTAAATTGTTTTGAGATAATATTTAGACATATGTCATTCCCTCAACAATATTATTCTCTATCTTTTATGTTATGGGTGATTTTACTCTGAGATTACTTAAAAACATAGAAAAATTATTCTGGGGAAATGCGTTTTGTCTATGTGGAATTGTTGCGTGTGGGTCAGGGAGAGAAAACAAATAGTGGGCTGACATCAGCTTCTTTTAACATGCCAAAAACCGATAGTGATTATTTTTAATTTTAAACACGTAATGTAAGTAATAATAGTTTTGAATCAAAAATTACACCAATAAGGTATTTTTCAGATGTTTGACTGAATAAGTGATTATAGATAACTTATAATTAATAGTTATATGAGGTTATGTTTTTGAAAAAAAAATATAATATAGTGACATTTATTAATAGCCAATCCATTAGAACTACACCAATATTGTTAGAATTTTCATTTTCTAAATTATTTTGTAAGAGTATTGCGTTTTCTTGACTATTGCTTGGTTTTAAAAAGGGTTGAATCATCAGCAAAGAGCAAAATATAAGAATAATATTGTAAAGCTAAAATAATATCATTAATAACTAAATTAAAGACAAAATGTGAGAGGTGGTAACTTTGGGGACACCTGACATGACGAAATACGATCAGAAATAAAATTGTTGTATTTATTAAACTGTGATCTACTCATTAAAAATGAGTGTAGTCAAATTATAAGAGAATAAGCAAAGACAATTTTTGCGAGTTTTAAAATTAAGAGCAAGTGGTAAATTCGATGAAACAGCATTAGTCTCCTGATTATTTGAAAATTAATTTAAATGGAAATTTTATAATTTATCACTAATCAAGTTGTAACTGTAGGATATTTTACAAAATTAATATTGTTGTAGGCTACCTATATGGTATTATAAAAAAGAGAAGAAGTAGTTCGTAGTTTTAAAGAAGTTGTAATGATAGATATAAAGGACGGCAGTTATATATTATACCTAGATTTATTTGTTAATCTTTTTTTTAATAACATTTTTGTATTTTTGGGGGGTCTTTTCATCCCATCTATTGGTTTTTAACCATGGATTTGTTTTGTGTTGAATACATTGACTTGGATGTATTGGTACAATGTATTACGCCATTAAATATTTTTTTCCAAAACAATTTATAACATAATATAGTATTAATAGTCTTAGATATATTGCTATATTATGTGGTATGTGGTAATGTGGTAGGAATTAATCAAATAATGATAACAATGTAGATAAGACATACCATATAGAACGCACAAATGGTCAGTTATGTTTTGCCTTGTCCACCTAAGGCCTATTAGGCATAAGTACGACACAATATTGCAGGCCATGTAACACTGGATGTAGTAGTTGTGAGTGTTCCGGAGGCTGGGAAGTATGTTGTACACGAGTAGCGTGAGCGCCAGGAACACGGGAGACGCTATGTTACTATACCGAATGGAGAAGAGCAGCCAGTTCAAGTTGCCACGTGTGTCCTTGGCTATGGCCGGGAGTTCACCGTCATCGGCGCACACAAACGCCTGCAGGCGCGCCTCGTTGTAATACTCCACACAGTACCGGGTGTCCGGTAAGCGTTGGCCGTCGCCGGTAAGGTAAAGGCTGCCATTCGTTGTCAACATGAACACGTCCTTCACCATTCGTTTCCGGGAACACTGGAGGTTGAGTTTGTACGGCAATACCGTGCTGTTCGACCGGCCCACAGGACGGCCGTCCGCGTCTGTTTCATAGGCGGACATCGTGAACGGCTTCTTGCTCTGCTTGCACTTCCAACCACTGCATAATATATTATAGTCGTTAGTGTACTTAGGGGAATATGGTATTCAAATGGCGATGCCAATGTCAATGTCAATTTCATTTTTTATTTTTACAACATTTAGTTGATACGTTGTTATTATTACTTAGGAATGACCCTATAGGATGTGTAAAGGTATCACCAATTTCTGACCCAAACACCTGTCTACGAAAAAATTAATTAAAACTACAGTAGCTTACATTAAAACCAGAATGGATATTATTGAATTTACAGTATTGAATATTATACTATAAAAGAATCTCATGACGCTATATTTCGTTGTCTACCTCTCTCTGTCCAGCCCACCCACACATAGCTAATTTTTACTCAGCAGAACCAATTCTACGTTTTTTTTTAAATTAGGAATTGGAAAACGGATTGTTATAAAAACAGGTAGGTACAAATGTTAACCATGTGAATACGTGTTTTTTTTCAACTTCTCAATTTTTTTTGTGATATTATTATTATGTTTAAACTATAGTAAAATGTCATAACAAGACAGTTAACGTAAAAAACACAGATAATTATCGTAAATTTATGATTAACAAAAGTTCAATTCACTCTAACATTAAATATTTAAATCTAACAACATAAAATTGATTCTGCTTAATTCAAACTTTCGGTGGTTCAGAGAACCAACTTTCTCGGAGTTCAGAGAGTAAGACAAATAGGTCGTGTGCTGACTACCGGCAGCCAGCATGCACAAGAATTTATTTATTTATTTTTTTTTTTTTGTGGGAGAAGGGGTTCATTAACATAATTTATATAATAATATAATATTTATACTTCAATTAAGATTTAACGTTGACTACCCACATTTGTATTTCTTATATACGTGTTTAAACGTTTTTTTTTTTTTTTTTTATTGATCCTTAAGCCCGGCTCCTATGGCCATTAGCTGTTTGTAGGGTTGTATTGTGGTGGTGGTAGGGTTTGGAATGGTAAGTTTTTTTTACACGTGAATGTTTGTGTTTGGCAGAATTTTTGATTGGGCACCTGTAGGTATCTGCCATGCCCGGGTGGAGGATGGCGGCACTTGTTCTCCAGACACCGTGACTTGCCCGAAGAAAAATGCCGCCCGGTGACCAAAGATCGAACCCGGATCGGCTGCACCGCTGAACCGCGTTGGACCGCTCGGCCACCTGGTCCCCCGTTTAAACGTTTATATGTGAATAAACGTCCAAAGTTTAATCATACTCAAAAAAGTTTAACTGTAGGTAGTAGGTACGTGATTAATTTATCAAATGTTATCATTTATCAGCAATTTCTATTCACCATACAAGTACAAGCTATTTATGTGCACAAGACATTTTTTTTTTGATTACAAAATACAAAAATTTGTATAAAAAATGAGAAAATAAACATTCAGTGAAACATGCATGTGTCTATAATTATTATTTTTTGAATTACAACAAAATAACAAAATCACCACATGAGAAATCGAGTGAATATCCAATGATGTAAAAATTTGAACTTCGAACGCTCATAAAAATTTAATTTGACTTTTTTACTGACATATTGTTTTTGATAATGGTATATCTTTATATAACATTATTAAGATTCTTGTATTACATTTTATAATCTTAGATTTGAATAGAAAAATTCAAACCGTTCACACTGTTGAACGATCTATGGAAAGTTTATGTTGACCAAAAGTAAATAATAATATAATATGATAATTACATTAAACTTATTACTTATATAGGTACTACTAGGCGGTATTATAACATTATTGAAATTATAATATAATTTAATAAATGTAATATTTTCACTGAGAATGAATTGAACCTTACAAGTTACAGCAGAGCAGTATGTTACCAGTTACATAATAATTCTTCACTTTACTCTACTCGTACTTAAAAACCCACCTATAAGCCAAATCATATATATTATGTATAGGTAGCAGTTTTCATGGGGACGTTTTTCAGGGACGTACCCATTGACCCGGGTGGTATTTTATCCTGTGTGCGCTGTTGGCAGCTTTCATACATAAACATGATTAGACTTGGGCGCCACTTTACAATGACAAATAAAACAAGTACCAGGCAACTAGAGCTCAAACACGGTGGATGCTTTCTCCGCATATCAAATTCATAATCTCTAGGTATCATAATATTCATAGACCACCCGAATCCCACCAGCTAAATTAGGTCTGGCACTTAACAAACTTGAACCCTGTTCTCGAATCTACTGTGTGTATGTAGGTACGCACACATTCAACATTTTTCCAATCAGGTCAACTCCTAATCTAAACCATACCTTTCCCGCCAAAATACCACGGCACCAGATGCAGCTGTAGATACGCTCGGTATAAGCATAACATTAGTATATTCTTATATATAGGCTTCCGTGGACTTACTCGTCATTGTAGATATACATAATATGGTCGGCCATGCAGCACTTGTTGACGCACGTGTAATTTCCCTTGCCGCAGTACTGGTCACGTGGCCGGCACGTCCGGGCCACCAGCTCATCGGATGGCGTCAGGTCGAAGCAGTAGTCCGGCGGCAACTCGACGGCCGACGGTTCTACTTCCATCAGCCTACTCACCTCCACGGCGGGCACGTCGACTAGCACTTGCGTGTCGTTGCACGTTGGTGGCATAAAATAGTAACCCACCATCATCGAATCTGCAGCCACCCGGAATCTGCCCCACAGTCTCTGGTTCATCCGCCGTAGGTTCTCGCCACCGTCTGCCCCGGATGGTCCGCAGAACCGCACTTCCGGATCGTACGGCCGGCCCGGCGGACAGCACTTCCGGACTGTCACGGCCGTCCGGTGGTCATCGCAAGTGCCTCCGCCAATGGCCTCGACCGTGTGGAACGTCCGATTTTCGTTCTGGCAATTCGTGACTTCGAATCCGAATCCGAGTCCGTCTCCGACTCCGACTGAACTACTGTTGCAGCAGACCACGGCGTCGGTGGCCGACCAGCCGACCGCGACAACGAGAAACGCGACGATGGCGGCGAAACACGATCGGACGATATTCATCGTGTGTGCACACTGTTTGGGAGGCGTCGGCACATTCACTATCGCAACTGTCGGCCGCCGCGTATGTCAGCAGTGGAGACCATTCGACGAGCCGCCGCGCCGCCGCGCTCTTATATATTATTATAAAAATGTAGGGGAAGTGCGGCGTTTGCCGCCCATCGGGTAATGCCGCCCACTATGATTACTCGTAATGAATATTTATTCAAGGTTTGTTTGCTGCACTGTTGTATTTTAAATACGATATTAATGTTATCAATTATCATATTGTAGTATTCTGCCAATCGGCTGATTGTTGGAATACTCGGTTGCAGGTGGCAAGACCGTTGATGTTAAGATAATTCGGGTGGTTGTTGAAATAGTAGACAGATGAAAGTTAAAGTGTTTATTTAAATGTTCTGCAGTAACATATTCTAAGTCCAAATTGACCAAATTGTTATACAGTTTGTCGTGAAGGTAAGTACATAAAAGCATGGGCATTTAGCTTAAGTTTTGAAATGTTTTAAGTACCGAAGTCCTAGTCAAGGGGCCCCTTGTATCCGCATCTGAGTAGAATGAGCGAACACGTCTGAATACAGGCCGCAATCTTATAGTCCTGTCTTCGCTCCCCCTGTCTATCGATGCTGTATCATTGCTCTCACGGATGTGGCCATTGAACTCGTGGAATCCTTAATCTATTCTGAGTATTACAATATAACACATACTGTCATTTAATTTATTATACGCAATTATAATGTCTCCTCATTATATTTCTTATAGGTAGTTGATATCCGTCATTTCTATGGCAATATCACATCCGCCTATTCTATGAAATTCTAGAATTTTATTAACTTGACGTGGTATTATTTAGAATACCATTTCCCACTGAGCCAATAATAATAAGGTATCAGAAATAAATATTTTATATAATATATTAATTATATACGATATACCTATACAATAGGTACCTCGTACCTATAATGTATATAATAATTATGGTATTAATTATTAGGTGGGTACATTTCTTTGTAACTGGTTGAACTTTATATATTAACATGGATTTTTGTAGACATGTCCTACATTTTCATATAGAGTAACTAACTTTAATAATTACATATTACCGCATTGATTATAAATATTAGTATTTACTTGTATTTATAATCAATGCTTTTATTTAAATGGCAAAACAAAAAATGATAATCGTTTATTGTAATTGTTTAGCGGCTATTGGTGATATCGAGTAGATAAGTGTACAAAACATGAATTTATTAAACTAGATAACATTAAAAATTTAATTTAACTTAGACTCTTATTTAGAGAAATCAAAAACCAGTTAATGAATAATAATTATCATTTAACTTATTATCTACTCTACTGTGGTATCATATTGATATAAATTACTACTAAGGTTTTCAATTTTTTCTGCTTGGATTATTAATTTGTTTGCGTTTTCTTCTAAATCTTTGGATAAATTATTTAAATGGTCGTTATTAATTGTTTTTGGTCTATTTATAGCGCTATTACTCGTTTCTGGGCTTGAATCACTTAAATTGCTCTGTGTGAGTAATTCTGTAATATCAATTCTATCTTCTATTGAATCCTTTTGAACTTTGAGTTTTTGTAGATCACTTAAAGTTTCTTCGATGTCGCCTAATTCTACGATCCCCTTATAGTATCTAGATAATCTAGCCCTTAGGTTATCTACGGTTCCTACACTTTTTAATTGTTTAGATTTGCATAATTTAATAAGATCTGGTTTCTTTTGTATATAAATATCGGTTAATTTTGTAATTTTTTTTCCCAAAGCTATAAGATGTTCGTCATTCATATCATAATAAAATTTATTTTACTTAATTTGCTTAACACCTAAATAATTAATTTTTCAACAGTTTGAAACTTAAATTAAAATATTTTTGTGGTTATTTAATATTGAATAAACATTTAAAAAAAATCCTATTTAAATTTATAATGAAACTAATCTACAATCCTAATATTAATACGTAAGTATATCTCTTAAATTAATATATTTTTGCGGTTATAATTATATCGAATAAAAATTTTGAAGAGAAAAAAAAAAGAAATAGAGAGAAAAAATTGAACTAAAAAAAAAATCCTATTTAAATAGTTTCTATAAAAAACCTTATCTACTTGTTTAAAACTTAAATTTTTGCTGTTATTTAAAATTGAAAAAAAAATTTTGAAAAATTATTGAACTAAAATTCTATTTAAATTGTTTTAAGAAAAATCTAATCTATAATCCTAATATAAGTATATTACAAAACGTTGCTCACCTTGGTGTATACTTGTAGACGCACGGTTGCAAAAATTGTACCACGCGGCACAAAACTGCTGTCTTGTCGGTCAGACAAAAATCGAACGCGTAGGTGTTACTCACTCGGTATACACACGCACAAAAATTGCGTTCTGGGTTTACACTGCACCCAAAACACAAAAGGTATATTTTACTTTAACGGAAAAAATCACTAAACTCGCTCCGGGTTTTACTATCCGAAACGTGCACAATTGTTGTACTTCACTTGTACCAAAAAAAAAAAATGGTGTGTCAAGGGAATCTCTCCCAGACTACACGTAAAAACTGTCGTACTTCTCGTACGTAAACACTTTCAAAAATTAAACTTGCCAAGGTTGAGGTACCAGGGCACAAAAAATCGAAAAATTGTCTCCGACCGTAGGTAAGTAACCCCGTTGGGCGCCACTCTGTGGTATCACCCGTATTGGATAATACGCGGTAAACCAACTTTATACCTTACCCTCGTACGCTCTAGGCTAATGACTGTCTCTAGAATAAATTCAGATTAGCACTGTTAACCTTTGAGGTACGATGGTAGCGTTTTGTCAGTTCTTCGTTCGTTTCCTAAATTGGAATGACTATTAGGACGCCACAACCAGAGCACTGTTCAGTTTGTAATAAACCTCATTGACTATAGGTGTGTGGGTCTGAGCACTGTTCCAATATTAAAGGTAAGAACGAAGAAGACTTTGAAATAAAACTCAACTCGGGTTTTTAGGTCGGAAACACTTTTATTATATTAAAACAAACATAAATTAAACCCTTAGCAAATCCGGATTGCCTAGCCCGTACTACGATCGACGTTTCACCTACGTCCTCGCCGATTCACTCAGCGACAACGGGACTCTCTGTGCCTGCGCGTGCGGCGGTGTTATATAGTAATCTTATCGCTGTCTCAGCACATATGCTTCACTGACCTAAGTCAATAGTTTACAATTTAAAATGTTCCCACCTCTATTACATATATGAAATAATATTTTGACGACTGTCTACAATATACGACACTACTAATGAATATTATTTATGTTGTACGATATACTATTGAAACTACCTACACGATATGTTATTGAGGTTTCAGGTTAGGATATGTTCTGATTGACAAAATGTCGAATGTGCGTGTATTGAGTGGCGCCGAGAACATGGTTCAGTGGAATTGGCAAGTGACACACCTAATTTTGGGGGTGGTTGTTGGGTGATACAATTTATTTTGTATAAATGTCTATAAATATTATGATAACTAGGTATTGTGGAAATTATAACAATATTGACTAATGAATTTTATACGCGGAGAAAGCATCCACCCGGTTTGTGTTTTAGTATTGGGTAACTGGCCAATTCGGCGAACGAATATATCGGCGAATAGATATATTGGTGAAACCACAAAACCTAATCGGAAATTTAAAAATTTATATTCCATATTATATAATTCAATAATTTAGTCAATAATAAGTTAAATAAAATAGATGTCCTAGGATCATATACATATAAGTATATAATAATAATTACTAAATAATAAAAATAATACTTAAATAAAAAGAGACGTTTTAGGACCATATAATATATACTTATAATAATTACTTTGTAAAAATGTATAAGTCCACATTATGTGTCAACTCTAGTTGACCCCCATCAAAAATAAAACGTATATATATATTATATATATTACTTAATTTTAACTATTTTCTTTCTATATTTAGAATATGGTTTGTATAATAATGTTAAATCGATTTTTGTATAATAGATTATTTTAAAATATGTTAAGTAATCATCTTTATAATAGATGTAAAAATGGGAGTAGATCATAAATTATATCTTCGGGAGTGTTGAAGCGTCATAATATTTTATTCAATTTTGTATAATAATACATGACACTGCGATTCAAAATTCTTTTTATAGTTTAAATACAAATTACAAAGTTGGACTTAGTGACTTTTGCATAGTTTACATGTAGGTAATATTATAGTGTGTTGTGCGTGTATGTAACTGTTGACCTGACACAACCTAAATTTATCAAAATCAATACATTTTCATACAATAGTAGTACCTATATAATATTATTGTTATTCTTTTGTTATAATCAAAAATATATATTTTTAAAATGTTTTTTATTTTTTTTTAAATTAAATTTTCTAAACATATATAATATTAACCATTTAGCACCTCCCCATTCAGTCCGTAAACTTCGTAATCGACCGGTCTCTGACTTTCAGCTGCGGACGGTGCGTGTGCTTCTTCGCCATGAGCGGCCGGTGTGGATGCTTCACCGCCGGCGATGGCTGACGGAGTGTTTGACTGTTCATCTCCGTAATCTTCCACTGCCTGGCGTTTGATGGATTGATGGGCAAATTCCGGCTGTTGGTCCTGTTGCACCTTTTGCGTCTGTTCGGCTGACATGTCCTCCGAGCACGTGGCCATGGCTGCCAAACACGCCAAACCGATCAACACCTGTCAAAGTAAATAAGTTCACGAGTTTATAATATGGTTATAGTAAGTATTGTCAACCATCATACACGTTTGACAACCGTTTTCGGTTAGGTTAGGTTATATTTATATTTATTGCAGTTGCTGTGGATTATTGCAAAATGTTATTTTTTATAATAAAAGTGAACATTAAAATTCATAAAAAATATCAATTAAAAAATTTAACATTTTTTTGTTATTTTATTGGAAAGAATTTATCCATTTCTTTATAAGTATATATATATTTAGAACAAAGATAAATTATTAGAGTAAGATATAACATAAATAATATAAAATTAGATAAATTGAATTTTTTGATTATAAAATACTATTTTATTTTTATTATAATATTACAAAAAAAAAAAACAAAAAAGGAATATTTAAAGTCTTCATAACTAAACGCTCGTCACTTATATTTTGACTTCCCTCACAGAGATTAATGTCATATCAGCAAATCTTTTAAACGGAAAATCTCGTTTCTTAAATAAATTCTTAAAAACACCTATTTAATGTATATTTTTTTAAAAACATAGACTTGATGCATACAATGTATGCACAGTACAAATTCTTCCTTAACAGTCAACCGTATTCAATGTTATAAATAAACATAATAAATACCTATCCTATAAATATTATTTTCACAAATAATTTAAGATGATTCGCTAGCGGAATGTACTGTAGTGTATTATGCAAATAAACCCGTCCATCGAGGACATACACACGATTATTAACAGATGTAGGTAGGCACACAAAATCAAAATGATGTGTCAAATTTAATCATTTCGATGGCTAAGAGGTAGACCAAAGTGGTATATATAATCCGATTGTTCCGTGAAAATCGTCAGTCAACAACAGCACACGCCACAGTGCCAACACCTACAAGGGGCTCACCGTCCATTCTTATCGTATATTATACCTCTATAATAACTGTTATCATCGAGACGTACCGAATCCAATTTGTCATTATGAAAATACATGTGAGTTTTTGTATTATTCTTATTCTTATTTTTTTTTGTATTTTCTTTCCGAGTTAAATAACACCGTTAACCGACGACAGTCGTATAGTCCAGTAATTTCCAATTATTGGCATTCACCACGAATCTCTAAGTAAATATTAAATTGCAAGGGAACTGTCTATCATTTACGCACAAACAAGCCAATCCTCAAAAAAGTTTATCGTGTTCATTAGTTAAAAAATAACATTTTGCAATAATCCACAGCAACTGCAATAAATATAAATATAACCTAACATAACCGAAAACGGTTGTCAAACGTGTATGATGGTTGACAATACTTACTATAACCATATTATAAACTCGTGAACTTATTTACTTTGACAGGTGTTGATCGGTCTGGCGTGTTTGGCAGCCATGGCCACGTGCTCGGAGGACATGCCAGCCGAACAGACGCAAAAGGTGCAACAGGACCAACAGCCGGAATTTGCCCATCAATCCATCAAACGCCAGGCAGTGGAAGATTATGGAGATGAACAGTCAAACGCTCCGTCAGCCATCGCCGGCGGTGAAGCATCCACACCGGCCGCTCATGGCGAAGAAGCACACGCACCGTCCGCAGCTGAAAGTCAGAGACCGGTCGATTACGAAGTTTATGGACTGAATGGGGAGGTGCTAAATGGTTAATATTATATATGTTTAGAAAATTTAATTTAAAAAAAAATAAAAAACATTTTAAAAATATATATTTTTGATTATAACAAAAGAATAACAATATTATTATATAGGTACCTACTACTAATTGTATGAAAATGTATTGATTTTGATAAATTTAGGTTGTGTCAGGTCAACAGTTACATACACGCACAACACACTATAATATTACCTACATGTAAACTATGCAAAAGTCACTAATTCCAACTTTGTAATTTGTATTTAAACTATAAAAAGAATTTTGAATCGCAGTGTCATGTATTATTTACAACCATTCAAAAACAACTACATTGCCTAAAAGAAAATCAATTAAAACAAGCAAAATTAAAATTTGGTTATTTATAAAGTTTGAAAAAATGGCCAAAGATGATTCTCGAAAATCGTGTTCTTAGACTTAGTGTGCTTTGCATGATCGGGGTCGATATGATGTCCCAGTTTGGCTATATTTAGTTGTATAGTTGTGTTATCTGCTGATTTTTATGGGGCCCTTTTTTTTGTCATTTACAGTTGTGATTATCATCAAATAAGTGTTAAAAGCTGTACTTACCCTTTGGCAAGCTCGTACCTTTTTTAACTTCCATTATTTTAAATTAGAAAATACCTACATTTTTTTTTAATAAACAAAATGTTCCGTTGATTTTTAATTTAATTAATTACATTTTAGGTAATTCATAAAATTAAATATTTCTAGATTATTCAATCATTGATACCTCAAATTAGAAAAGTTGAAACTAGTGTAGGTATGCTATCTATGAACATTTAATTTTTATCATAAAAGGAAAAACTGGGTTTACACTGCAATATTGTACTTTTCCCTACCTCTACATCTATCTCATAATCTAGAAAAGCAACGTTCAAAGTTCTAACGATCATAACCATGTGTAATAAAAACCTCTCTATAAAAAAAACATGTTTATACGTGATTTTTATAATTCTAAACCTTTAGATATAGAAAAAATAGTTAATTTTCAGATTAAATTAGAAGTCCAAAATAATAAGTTCTGTCCGTAAAACTGTTATGCAACCAGAAAGAAAGTAAAATTATTAAAGGTTGTCAGGATACTATAATGAAATAAGCATGGGATTATCTATTAGGTTGTAACGATTCTGAATGTACGGACCACTCCTTTCTCCGCTAGTCCGCGCCACCAATACTGCGCGCCCGAGTACCGATACGACATTTCGCTCGCGGACTAACGGTAGATCGCGCTCAAGGACAACTCATCATAGATCCGACTGGGGATCGCTGATTAATGATACAATTGGTCCCTCCAGGGGGGATTAATGATAGCAAACTAGTAAGGGCATACATTCTGAACAGATTCCTATGTACATCCGAACCCCTATCGACCCGGAAAACCCTCAGCGGCATCGAAACGGGTATGTTGTCATTCGCTAGGCTGACAATCGGGAATAAGCGCAACAGCGCATATAGGAAGGCCCGACGGCCGGCTCACCGATTCCGCTTTTCCGACCAAAATACTGGTAGGAATAGACACCACCGTCCAGAGTCGTGGGTAAGGCATTAAAACCCCTTACTGTCCGACTGCCTGGTACCGTGCCTATTCCCACCAGTAGTCGTAACTCTTTTTTTTCTGCGTCCGTATACGCCTATAAGACTCCTTACTTTCCAACCATATCAAACGGCGTAGTGTAACAGTCCGGGTACGGCATTAATACCCCGTACTGTCGATCGTTATACTACGATACGCGATTTGGTCGATGTGAAAGGAGTCTAGTAATTTACACTCTCTTATCGCTCTAAGGAGCAAGTAGTAAATTGTTAGGGTGCCGTTGAAGGTGAATATATTGGCTACTGCTGCAAAAACTGTAAGTCGGATTTTTATTGTTATTTCCAATTGTACTAAAACGTACCGAAGTTATATTTTGTTTGTATAAAATTTTACTTGTTATAATTATTATATTTGAATTATATTCCTATCTTGATTTTACCCGTAATCGGACATCCGGGATAATTAAATTCGTATTACTACGTGTATATTATATTCTATGTTCTATATTGTATTTTGTTTTATGAATTTGTTTACGTCAATACAATAAATGATATTACCCTTAATGAATATGTGTTCCGTTCATTACAAGGTTGTTTATTACTGTGAATACCAAATACGTCGCCAAATAGTATAATAACGAAGAGACTAATAATATATAAACGGCGGTTCATCCGCGAGCACACACGTCGTGCTCAGCGTAACGGCGAAACAGGACGAATTATAATAATAACGTAACAACAGGTTTTAAGTAAAGAGTAACCTACTCGGGTTCGAGCAACGTCAGTTAAGTCGAGTACGTCGAGTCCTGAGGTGGCAACAAACCAGATATATAACGGTTTTTAAGTAAAAAGGAACTATATAACACAACGATTACGGCTTTTGAGTAAAGAGGAACCTTATAATGGCAGTTTGGCGCAACCTCGGAAACATCCGTCGTGTCCGACGACGGCCAACAAAGAGAGCGAATACGGCTGCCGAGGCCAGTCCGATAGGCCACACTTCCGGTGTTGGCGTAATGACAAAAATATAGCTAACAAATTCTTTAAAGGTTTAAAAAGAATATTACAATTTATTCTGAATTTATATTAGAGTTTATATATTTAATATTAAAAATAAAATTAATTTAGTTTACTAATTGTTAGGGCTTTTTTAAGTTTTTTTAGTATATTAAATTCATCAATAATCCTTATACCGAGCGTATCTACAGCTGCAGCTGGTGCAGTGGTATTTTTGAGGGGAACGGTATGGCTTAGGTTAGGAGTTGACCTGATTGGCAAAATATTGAATGTGTGTGTACCTACATACACACAGTAGTTTCGAGAACAGGGTTCAAGTTTGTTAAGTGCCAGACCAGTACCGTGGTAACTCTCATTGGTGCCCCAGGGCAATAATATTTGGCACCCCTAATAAACATACATATTTAAACATTTTCAGCGCTTTAAAATGTTACAAGTTTGGCAGCCCTATGGCACTTGCCCTATTTGCCACCCCCTTATAGCACGGCTCTGTGCCAGACCTAATTTAGCGGGTGGGATTCGGGTGGTCTATGCATATTATAATACCTAGAGATTATGAATTTTATATGTGGAGAAAGCATCCACCGTGTTTGAGCTATAGTTGCCAGGTACTTGTTTATTTTGTCATTGTAAAGTGGCGCCCAAGTCTAATCATGTTTATTGTATGAAAGCTATACAAATTACAGGTTCCAATAATGTATATAATATGATTTTATATTTATATAGGTACATTTTTTTGTCACTGGTTCTGCTTCAAAATATTAACATAGATAATTAACATAGATCCTTGTAGACACGTACCTACATTTTCATACAAAGTATCTATTAACTAACTTTAATAAGTACCTATTACCATATTGATTAAAAAATACTTGTATTTATCATCAATGGTTTAATTTAGAGACAAAACAAAAAATTATATTTGTTTGTAATTTGTATAGCTGTTATTGATGATAGCTAGTAAATAAGTAGGTATACAAAACGGACTAACGTGAAATTATGAAACAGATTCATCAGTCATCGAGAGAAATCGAAAACCAGTTAAAACATATGGTATGATGAATAATTATTATCATTATTATTGACTCAACGAATGAATATTATTTACGATGTAAGATTTACCTATATCAAGTACCCTCCACTACCCCCCCCCCCTCTTGTGGGTCTAGTTGCGGATGGTCCAAAATTCCCAGTTTCAAAAGCTCACGGTGGCCACCATAGTTACTTGAAAATGTCTGGAATAATCACTACCTGCTTCGAACTTTCAGGTCAAAAACACCTCAACAACTTCAAAAGTTAGCAGCCACTTCATAGCGATTATTGAATAACTTACACATTTTAAGAAGACACTAGCGAATACTTGCAAATTATAAGATATCGTTTGGTGCCAATTTCAAAGTTTTATTACTAAAATTATGATGATTTGATTAAATTATTATGACCTAACTCTATGTATACTTACGTATTGAATTATGAAATTGAAGGTAGCACAAAATGTGTTGCTTATATTTTTTTTACAACATTCTTTTTGTAGTTTATTGGAAATTAATAAAAGTGAATATTAAAATTCAAGAAAAAGATCAATATTTAACAAATTAAATTTTTTTTTTTTATTAGATAGGATTTGTCCAATTTTTTTTTTTTAGAAATATGCAATATCTATTTAAACTAAATATAAACTAGTAAATTATAACATACCTAATATATAATTGAATAAATCTTATTTGTGATTATTAACTATTGTTTTAATTTTATAATAACCCCACAAGACAAAAACGTAGTATAGAAAGCCATAAAAATTGCTCTCTATACCCACTTTGCCATTTTCACTTCAAACATTCACGAATATTTTGGAACTTATTTGGAACTTATTTGAACTTAATTCTCCTAATATTTGGAACTTAAAACTTTTCCTAGTAAATTGTTATGTTGGTTGGCACATTTTAATGAAAATGTATAAGTCTTGATAAGACTATCATGATAATATATAGTTAAACCCAGAGAATCCACTAATCTGCTCTCCAACCTTTATTTAAGGTGGCCTAAATCTGAAATACTTCGCCGACCAATAAAAATTTGGACGAAATAAGATATTTAAACAAAGAATAACGATTATTATGGTATAAATCTGTGAATACCTATGCATTGAGTTATGGAATTGCATAAACTTGTTGCTTATATTTTCTTTAAATCATATTCTATGCAGTTTATTGAAAATTAATAAAAGTGTATGTACATTAAAATTTAAAAAATATCAATTAAACAATTTAACATTTTTTTTTTTTGTTATTGTTAGATAGGGTTTATAAATTATTTTAACATAAATTCACTATGTATTTAGACTAAAGATAAACTATTTGAGTTAAATATAATATACCTAATATAAAATTGGATTCAACGTATTTTCTGCTTATTAACTAGGTATTATTTCATTTTTATAATAACCACAGAAAACAAATACGTAATATTTAATGGTACAAAAATAATAATTTTTTTTATGCCCTAGTCTTTACCTATTGTAAGTATGTGCCCCATGTGAATGGGTAGTACAATACTGTATATACTGACTTATCTTTGTCAACTAGAAATCTTTGTGTTTTCGTATCATCGGTCACTTGAATTTATTGAGTTCAGATTTGATTCTTTAACAATGAATAGCAGTTAGCAAGAACAAAATTAAATTGTTCCGTAGACAGTTATGTCTGGAAAAATATTAAATACAAATTAATAATTATATATTTATAATCATGCAATATATAAATTTAATTTAGAAAACCAGTGGCGCATATTATGTTCATTCAAAGTTATATTATGGCAAAATGTTGAACTTTATACAAACACCTATACCGTCGATAGATACCTAAGTATGACATATAAGCATATTATTTAAAAAGAGATTAGAGAACCTTGTTTCTTAAATAAATTCTTAAAAACACATTATTAATATTTATTTTTAGATTCTGAGCGGAGTGTGGGATAAACTGTTTTTACAATGGACTTTTTTTTTTTTATACAAAATTTCTACCAGAAGAAGTGCTTCGATTTCAACATAATATCCTATCTTATCTTTTAGAAAATTGGATCATGATGGTAATTTATTTAGAGAGGTCATTTTTCGATTCTCTCAATAGTTATTTAATGCCAAGGGAAAAACCACCGACAAATTACAAAAAACGCTAAAAATAGGATTTTAATTTCATGTATACTGTACAGTAGAGTGACATCCACTGTCCCGCTTTTTTTTAAAACTTATATTAATTGATGCTTACTATGGTGATTTTATTCTAGGCACAGTCCAAATTCTTCCTCAATAGTCAACATTATTTAATGGTATAATGATATAATATATTGGCCAATAAATAAACATAATATTAAACCTATAGTATAAATTCAATGTTCACAATTATTTTAAGATGATTCGCTAGCACATTGTACTGTAGTTTGTTAAATACCTACTTGTTTAAATGCAAATAAACCCGTTCAACCGAGTTCACACAATGTGATGGTTAATAGATAAAGGTATACTAAATCAAAATTATGTGTCAAACGTTAACCATTTACAAGTATTTAAGAGGTAGAAAATATATCTTATGTTTTTAATTAAATATACAATATTCCAGTTTATTATAAATTATTACATTATATTGTAGTCATAAAATATTAACATGTACATCTAGCTAAAATTTACAATAATATTTATATCTAAGAAAATAAAAATGTCGAAATTAATTATTATTATTATTATTATTCTTACCGAAAAACCAGCAACTATACTGTGACCAATATCGTGTGCTTATTTCAGTAGCGTTTTGTATTGTGAATGTTGAAAATATTTCTCTATTAAAAAAAACATTATTGCTATTTCTTACAAATCACATAGAACTATTGCAGGTATATGTCATTATATAATATAATATGAAAATAAATGTACATAAGAGAAGTAAAAATGTCATCGTTTTTCCTCAGTCGTTATTATATTGGTAGGTACCATTGACTTGTATATTATATATTATTTAATATTTATGTACCAGCCAAATACATCTACTAAATATAAGTGAATACGCACTTTACTGTTGGCATAGGCAAATGTTTTTTAAGATTAACATAATCAGAATATCTAAACTTTCAAACATTTAAAATAAAATGAACGTAATAATAAAAAACCAGTATTTTTTAATAGTTAATTTATTTTAAAATTTGTACGAAATTAGATAGTTAAGAAGGATTTTAGTTTTGTGTTATATTTTAAAAATATTATTCGTGGGTACTTGAAACTTGTAATGTATATTATTATAGGCAAACATAAAAAACAAAGACAATATTAATTCAACTTAACCGGCTACCGTATAAATAATGACATTATATAAAAATTATTCTTAGCTGACAAGCAATCTCAGCTCAGAATCTTGTTTCGTAAAGGTACATATTTTATACTATACCCATTGAATTCAAATTTAACACCATGCATTATAGTCATAAACTTGAAACCTAAGCTACAACGGCCGACGGGTCCGCTTCCATCGGCGGGCACGTCGACCGGCAACTTAGGTACGTTACACGGCGGCTCATAATCGTAACGGCACGGCCACCCACCCGGAATGCGTCCAGCAGGCGCTGCATCATACTCCGCCGGAACTCGTAGCAGAACAGCACTTCCGGATCGTACGGCCGCCGCGGCGGACAGCACTTCCGGACAGGCACGACCGTCCGGTTGTCATCGCACGTGCCGCCGCCGATCGTCTCGAACTTTCGATTTTTGGTCCGGCAAGACGCGACGACGCCACCACCGCCGTTCACGACTGAACTACTTGTCGCGACAGACCACGACGGTCCACCAGCCGATCGCGACAACGAAAAACGCGTTGTTGGCACCGGAACGGACGGTATTCATCGTCAGCACTGAGGCACACACGGTTCGGGCGGTGGCAGCCATTTTCTTTCGTACGTCTCGTAGATCGTTGGACGCTCTGCCACCACGCTCGTATGTAATATTATAAAAATGTAATGTATTGGTTTTTGTGGCCCATATACTTATAATAATATTATTATATGAATTATGATTATTATTTATATTAATTATATATAATATAATTTGATCTATTTATGATACCACATCTTTATTGTACTTACTTCAAAATCTATTTTTACTTATCCGTTTTTACATGGAGTGTGAAGAATTATTGTTTTTGTTGTAATATCACCAATGTTATCAGTAGGTAGAAGTTTATTACTAAGTTTAATTTTTTTTATTCACTAAGTAGTAAGTACTTTTCCATATTTTGCATTCTTTTTTTGTAGGTACACTTTAGTTGGCATATTTATAATTAAATAATATCAATATATTATTGTACGTGAGGTATTAACACAGTAATATATTAATATTATTAATGGTAGGTACTAGTAATAATTTCAATATAATAAATTACATTAAATAAAATGTAACACATTTAAAGGAGCACACAGTTTTTTTTGAATTTGAAAGAATGTTCAATACAAAGAATAATGCTATAATGATATAGGTTTTACGTTTCTAATCATATTATTCAATTAGTTTTGAGCAATTGTAAAGAGACGTGGTTTATTATGTTCCTCAGTCAAGTTAACAACACCTGAAATATAATATATGAGTATACTGTGTTACAATATAAATTGTATTACGACGAAAGTTCAGAGCTTCAAAAATTTGCAATTTTCAAAATCTATTTTTAAAATAATCTTTTTTTCAAAAAAAAATGATGTAACAAAAAAAGTCAAAAGTAAATGTTTTATAATTCTTAAATATTTGTAAATTATATTTGTATTATTGTTATTGGTGTACAATTAAAAATTCAAAAATTTAAATAAATTATTATAAAATAAGTATCCTACATTTAATTGATTTATAATAATTATTAATATTAATTTTTGTTAGTTATACATTTTACTGTCAAACTATAAAAATGTATATCTAGAATAGTGCGTTTGACGTATTTTTCAGGGGGGGGGGGGTGTACATTTCTATGTATTGATGTGTTTTGAAATATGTTATTCCATTAAAACCTATATAAATATAAGGGGTTATATTATACTTATATAACCGTGTGTCCAGGGAAACCGAGAATACTTTAAACATGAAAAATCTAGTACATTATGGATTTTTTTGAATGCAAATTGGATCGATCATTAATTTGGACAATTTGATTAATAAATTCACTTGACTAAAATTTTTTTAAATTTATATATTTTGCGTTAATACTTTTTTTAGTTTATTGAAAATGAATAAAAGTGAACATTAACAAAAAATACCAATTAAACAATTGAACAATTTAAAATTTTTTTTGTTATTTTATTAGATAGGATTTATCCATTTTTTTAATATAAATATACTATAAATTTAGGCTAAAGATAAATTATATGAGTAAAATATAACATACCTGGTGTAAAATTGGATAAATTGTTTTTTTTATTATTAACTATTATTTTATTTTTATAATAATATCCACAAAAAACAAAAATGTATTAATATTTAAAGGCACAAAAATAATGATATTTTTATGTACTAAGGTCTAGAGTCTTAATATAATATAATAATATTTACATATTGAACTTAAAAATCATTATAACTTTTATGAGTATTGCCCAATGAAACTTTTATGACGATTCAGGGATAGTGTTAAGTACTGTCGACTCACTGTGATCCATTGAACGTTTAAAATTTTTCAGTAAGTCCATAATAATTTTGCGCTTGGCCACAAATATAATAAATACGAATACTCCTTGTAGACTGACAGTTGCATCAAAAATGTCCCATATGATCTTTCCTTTTTGGAAGAAGAAAGGTACTATCTCAGATGACCGTGGCATTCCCATAATCAGAAATAGTTTGATGTTCATTAAAAATCTGCAAAATTAAAAATTAAAAGTTATATTAAGTAAAATTTAAAGATTTTAAATATTTTTTGACCAATACATCATAAATTGTTCAGAAGATTTATATTAAGATTTATACATATCGGCAACTTTTTCAAACGGAAAACCTCGTTTCTCAAATAAATTCTTAAAAACACATATTTAATGTATATTTTTTTTTAAACATCGATTTGATGCATACTGTGGTGATTTTATATCCAGCACATTCCAAATTCTTTCTCAACAGTCAACAGTATTCAATGGTATAAATATATAAATAATATTATATTGGCTAATAAATAAACATAATATATACGTATCGTAAAAATATTATTTTCACAAATATTTTAAGATGATTCGCTAGCGGAATGTACTGTAGTGTATTATGCAATTACCTAATTATGCAAATAAACCCGTCCATCGAGGACATACACGCGATAATCAACAGATGTAGGAAGGTATACTAAATCAAAAATTACGTATCAAATATAATCATTTCGATGGCTAAGAGGCCAAAGTGTGTGTGTCCCCCGAAAATAATTTTTTAAATATTAGGTAATTAACAGACTATATTAGGTAGGCGTTATGTGAATGGATTGTACCCTACTGTATTCTTACTTCTCTTTGTAATCAAGAAAACTTTCCGTTTTTGAATCTGTTGGGTTGAATTTATTGAGTTGTGACTTAATTCTTGAATAATGACTAGCAGTTAACAAGAACAGAACCAAATTGGCAGTCTGCATAACTGACATGCACATAATTAAGAAAATAATATTTCTGAGGTAAGTGCAGTCTGAAAAATATTAAATATAAATTAATGAAAGATCCCTGAGGTCATGCAACATGATGGTTAATAGAGGTAGGTTAACATTTTTGACAAACGTTAATCATTTCGATGGCTTAAAGGTCGAAAGTATTATGTCCAATTTTTCTCAAAATCGTTTTATAAATCTATTGGGTTAATGTAGGTCGTCTTTTTGTTTGGGTAAAACATTTTAAGTCAATATCATAATTATTAGAAAATGTTTGTTTGATACTTTAATTTTTGTGTTTTTATCGCAGTATAGGTTTTTGAGGTTTTTTTTAGCCTATTTATAAAAAATGAATATTTAGATATTAATAATATGTTGATACGTTAAAATATTATTTTAATTTGTTTAACAATCCTGTCATGTTGTGTGTAGTTGTGTCTGCAGATCTATGAGTTTCTTATTTTATTTTAATTGGTTAATATTCAATAGAATTATTTAAACATATCTCAACTTTGGTTTGATATTTTTTTTTTAAATAAATATTTTTATTATTAAGCGTAAAATATACTTTTTATTTGCCAACAGTATTTAGTTTTTGATTCATATTTTAATGAGTAAATTATACTTTTACTTTAATATTTAATTCGTAATTTTATCAATTGAGTATAATATACTGAAGAATTGATAAACTTAAATCATTTTCCGAGTAATTTTCTTTTTATCATTTGTCACTAAATTATATTGTATATTTGTATACAAATTATAACTGTGATTATATATATTTATATTTCTCACTTTTAAAAATTTCATAAAAATACCACCTTTTTATATTTTACATTGTATAAAAAAATCCAATATTTTTTTTTAACCTATTTGCAACAATAATATATACATATTTAATGTTGTAGGTACATCGACAAAATTAGTCTTATCTACATGTTTAACTATTTATATCATTAATTAATTAGAGTTTGTATTAAATTAACAACTTTATAATGTCCATCAAACCCTTGTATGTTCACACTAAAAACACATTATATATATTTTTTTTTATTGAGCTTAAGCCCGGCAATTATGGAAATTATCTGTTTTTTGTTTGTAGGGGGGAGGAACTGTGGGAAGTTTTGGTTTAAACACGTTTGTATGTGTGGCAAGGATTTGTAGCTAAAAAAGCCGGGTGGTCACCCATCCGGGAGCTTGCAACACCATCCGATACGTACACTCAGACCATGTTTGCAGTTGAGTGTATGGACCGCACTACACCAAGCCACCATACATATATTATAATGGCTACTTAAAACAAGTCCCATTTAGATTAAAAATAAACATTATAATTAGATACATTAAAAAAAATGGTAAGGTATTTAAGTTTACAGTTATGTAATCTACAGAATATTTTACAAGTAAATAAGTTACAACACCGAAAAATAAAAATCTAAAACACAAATTATTTGGTGTGGATTAATTTAATATCTTGAAACCGGTCTCTTGTAAAATGTAGTGAGTGTGACACAGGTACGTTACCCTGGCCCCCCTATGTCAGAATTATCTAAAGTAAATTATATCATTAGTTAGTAACCGATTCGTAACCACAAATTCGGAATTCGTAACTTGATTTCCACCGTCGAAAATCCATTTTTCTTCCGGTATCGCTGCGGTAACGTTACACCAGCACCCCAATCAGTGGCGCCGAGCTAATTTAAAAATACTCGGGCAGTCTATGTGAAAAAATAAGCCACCACATAACAAATGTCAAGTATCTACATATATAATATTTATGGTATACACTATATAGAATATATATATATATATAGGTTGAGCGTTTTTGACTTATTAACTCAAAAAACTATAGTGAGTTTACGCTCAACTTTTTTTTAAATTACACTAGACAGTAAAATCATATAAGGAGCCTTGTATTAAATATTCAAGTTTCGTATAGAGATTTTAGCTAAGAAAAAAAATTACAGTTAATTACAACGCAGCTATACTATTTTTATTCGTATGTATATACACGATTAGTAGTCGAAATATAGCTTGGATTTTCAACTTCAAGATATTTTATAATGGAACATACCACTTTCAGCCTGTTAGCCATCGAATATTATATGTTTTAAAGGTAGAAATATCTTATATTTTTATTGGTTGTTATTTTATAATTTTTCATTAATTCATAATTTAGGTATTTTATAATTTGTATATGTTTGATATTTCATGATTTATTTAAAAATAATTGAGTGAACTTACCGTAAAAATAGCATAGAAAGTCTCCAACATAGGGTGATATTTGAAGTATCGTTTGGTTGTTTGAATGTTGAAATAAATATCCAGTAGATACGCAAAAACTTGAAAATCCCCAACAGTAAATTTGGTATAAAATGGTGCGTACTGATGTTGATGTATTTCTGTTTATTGAATTGCTGTACCTAAATTAAAAATGTATTGAAAATATTATACCTTTGCAGATTGCAGTTATACGAACTGTTATAATTTGTACTTTCACATTTTTATGATTTTAATTTTGATTTCTACCTACTAGCTATTCGTGCTGTATGTATGCGTGTTTCATATTATATACTTGGATGTTAAACGGTCCTAAGAAAACGAACTTTCCTACTGATGAACATTGAACAATTATTGACCTGTTGGCTATTGTTGGATTTTAATTTTGAATTATATTTGTTTTTACAGTTTAAATCGATTTTTTAATAAAAATAATAGAACGATTATTATTTTGATTTAACTTTTAATTTCAATATCAATGAATCATTATATTATAAGAGTTTCAATTTTGATATTAGAACTATTGATTTCATAGAGGAGTTTTTTTTTTATTGAACTTGAGCCCGGCAACTTAGGCCATTAGCTTTTTTTGTTGTTATTGTTTGTTTGTAGGTTGTTAGTACTTAGTAGGCGGAGGAACGGTTAAAAACACATTTTTGTACGCGTGGCAATAATTTGTTGCTAAAAATCCCAGGTGGTCACCCATCCGGGAACTAGCAACACTGGCAGTTACTTACACTCAGTGCGTTTCCGCACCACACCAAGCCACAGAGGAATTTTATTGATATACTTAATCGGATAATAAACCACCTATATAGCTATAGGTAATATAATAAATATGCTACTTAATATGCTACTTAATTAACTATAATATATTTAATAACATATATTAATTATTAATATAATACTCCATGTACTATGTAGTATGTACCTGTTCAATTATAATATTAATCATGACTTGTTTCTTTTGTTGGTACATTACTAATGGGTAGGGACGTTTTGATGACTATTAGAGTTACTTCAAATTTACACATGCCGAGAGAGTGGGGCCCTCCACCTCAACCATAAAACCGAAACTGGATATGACGGTACAAATAACAATCCCAAGGTATAATAAATAATAAATTTACTCTCCAATCTCTAATTTATATCCTACTACTTTAATTTTCCACTCAACACAACGATTTGTAAGTCTTATCCCGTACTACTATAATTCTAATAGAATATGAAAAGTTATAGTTATTATTACTAGTCTTATAAGTTGATTTAGATTACCTGCTTACTTATTTGTAGCTTAGAAGTGTATAAGACCACATAAATACACATTATTGTTTCTCACATTTTTATACTATGCCATGTAAGAATATAATTTACGTACCTTAACATCCAGTAAATGTCGAAGCATATTATGTTTAACCAGCAACAGGTTGTCAGCATCGCAAATAAATTAAAATAATCTAAAAATACAATTTTAATTAGCTCAAAATGCATAAACAAATAAAATAATAATTTTTAGAAAAAATATGTATTCCGAGAAGACAAATAATAACGGCAATATTTATTTAGTTTTTATATTTATTGTTGTTTAGTTATAAGATGCATGGACAATAAGTTTCCCCCTCAACAACATTGCAATTTTCAACTCAAATCTTTACCAATATTTTGGAACTTATATGGATCAAATTGGAACTTTGTTTTCCGTAATTATAACTCCATACTTTTCCCAGTAAAATTGTGTTTTGGTTGGCACATTTCTATGATAATTAAATAATTTATTAAGTTACGACTATCTTGATATATAGTGAAACTGAGGGGAATCCACTAATCCACTCTTCAACCTTTATTTAAGGTGGGCCGAATTTGAAATATCCTTCGGAATCGCCGGCCACAATAATGTTTATAGAGGGATAGAAAGTAAAAAAAATTAAGAAAGATAAGAATAATAAAATAAACAGGTAAGACATACTGAATAGAACTCCAAACGGTGGGTTGAATAATAATATGTTGTCTATTATCATAATTTTGTTGATTATTTCGCAGACGAACCACACGAGCTCGCAGGCCATGTAGCACATGACGTAGTAACCGTGGACGTTCCGGAGGTAAGACAGTTTGGCGTACACAAGCAGCGTGAGGGCCAGGCACACGGCAGACGTTACGTAACTAGCCTGAGAAATTAAGTACATCCAGCTACCACGTTTGTCCTTAGCCATGGCAGAGGATTCGGTCTCATTGTCCCATATTATGAACGCATGAAAAGCCTCTTCGGACAATGTTGTATCGATATACTCCACGCAGTAATTCGTGTCCATTACGAGCTTTTTTTTGTCGGTACGGTAAAGGCTGCCATCTGTGGTCAACATGAACACATCTTTTTTCAATATTTCCATATTGGAAAGCTTAGGATTGAATATCAAGTTAGACGACTTCGTTCTGTTCGACAGGCGCACGGGACGGCCGTCTGCATCTGTTTCATAGACGGGCATATTGATCGGCGTCCAGTAAATATTATTATCACGGCAATTCAGACCACTGTATGATATATTATACATATTAGTGTAATTAGAGGGAGAGAATGCTTTGGTGCAATGTAACGTTAAATGCTAATTGTATCTATAATGACAATGTCAATTTAAATGTTTTCTTTTTACAAGATTTAATTGAAATGTTCTCAGTAGGTTAACTAGTAACTTAGGCCTATCCCAATAGGGAAAACCTATCAAACCCAAACACCAGACTACGAAAAAATGTATTAAAACTACAATTATTGAGAACAGAATACTGATAAGGGAATAGAGATAGCTAAAATCAAAAAGAAATTATAACCAGTAATGAAGAATAATATGCTAAAAGAAAATCATGGCGCAGATATTATGCTCACCCACACTCACTACATAGCTAATTTTTACTCAACAGAACTAATTTTGTGTTGTTTAAAATTAGAATGAACGGACTGTTATAAAAACAAATATAAGAGTTAACTGTGTTAATACGTGGGATATTTTGCATTATTTCAATATTTGTCTGTGAAATAATTAGTATTTTTAATTTGTAGTACCTATTTTACATACTCAAACATACAAAACACAGATGATTATCGTCACTTTATAATTAACAAAACGTCAATTCAATCTAATATTTAATGTTTAAATCTAACAACACAAGATTAGTTCTGCTGAATGCAAATTTTTAGTGGCATGCGTGGTTCGGAGAGAAAACAAATAGGTTATGTGCTGACCAGTGGTATACGCAGGAATTTGTTTTTTTTTTTTTTTGGGGGGGGGGTCGCATGAAATAATTTATATTACATAATATTTGTACTTCATTTAAGAATTAATCTTGACTACCCGGTGTCCAGTAGTACTTCTTATAATATATAATTACCTACGTTTTTAAACTTTTAAGCGTGAATAAACATCCAAAGTCAAGTCATGTTTAAGGTATACAAATAGACCCATGTAGGTATATCATATCTCCCATCATTCCCTATGCGTACACCACTGGTTTTGATATCCTTTTATATAATAGTTTACAGTTTTAAAGATAAGTAAACATAATATGGGGGGGGGGTGACATTTCATAACGTACTATTTCCATTCTACACTTTTTTGAGGAATCACGATTTTCTATTTTTAATGAACAGTGAAAATAGTACGTTATGTATTTAACTCAATTATATTCCCTATCTTCATACTATGGAAAATAGTACAATATGCCCTACTTTGGAAATAGTAGGTTTTGTACAATTTGTGGAATTGGTACGTTTTGGGTCAATTTGACCACCCCATTCGATTCCTCGTCCATTTTTACAGGGCCTAAAATTATTAAGATATGTTGCTACTGCACACCTAATTCCATACCAAAATATTTTAAAATAATGAATATAGACCTAGTAGTGCTTGCCCATGCCACATATAACTTCATTGCATAATTTATTGTTTTTGCTATTTATTAATAATAAGTTATAATAAATATAATCTAAGACAATCTTCTATAAAAGTCCTTGCTACCTATATGGCTATATGACTAAACATTTTAAAATTAAAAACGAAATAGGTAGCTTGGTTTAATATACTTACCTATTATATTATAAGCCAGCCAGAATATGGTGTAGTCGGTATTATTTTTGGTCTTAAGGATTTTAAACGAATAAAATATGCTAATTAGTCATTTTCAATAATCAATATAAAAAGCCGGTTGGCGTTAATCTTGTAATAAAAAAAAAAAAAAAGATTGGCAAGTGGATGTCAGTCTGCTCTTACAAGTGGGTCATAGTATAATGGATGGTATTACATTTGAATTCAATGATATAATATCATTGTATGAGAAAATGATTCTGAGTGGAGACTGTATGTAAGTCTGGGTATAAGTTATAAGGCATATTATACACTAATCTATGGTATTAAAAAAAAATTGACCTATAATAAATACCTATAATAAATTCCAAATTAATCATATTACAATATCCATTAGGTACTTATGTGTTCATCAACGATACTATCATAGATATAATAGTATACTTTAGAAGTTTCAAGTACCTACACCCGAATAATATTATACAGTTATTCTAGGTTTTTAATATGTAATTTCGTCCAAATTTGAACTTAAAACGACTATAAAAATAAACTGCGATAATGTATTTTTTAGATTTTTTGTTAACAAAATTAACTACTTACGTGGAATCTTCTTTTAAATTTTCAATCCTTAGATATAAAAGTTGAACATTTTATAAATTTATAACTACAAAATAATTACATTTTAAAGTCTTAGATTTAAAAAGAAAAATTTTTATGAGTTCTTAACTTAAAATAATTTTCTAATTTTCGTGATTTTTCCATATTTTGTCATTTTTTTTAACTTTAAATGCTTAAAAAAAAAAAAACTGTGACCAAGGATTTTTAATATTTTTCAAATGTCATTGTAACAATATAGTAGGAGCCTTGTATTAACCTTGTATTTTTACTCAACAAATAAAGTTTTATTGACATTCATAGAAAAAAAACTAATTAAATTGGAAACTGAAAATGTCACTAAACAGTTCAAAACAAATCAAAATATTTTGAAAATTGTATAGTGTATAAAAATGCAAATAATATAAACAATCAATTAAAATGTCATGTATCTACTAAAGTAATTTGTTTAAAAGTTACACCAAAAATTAAAGTCGATTTTGGGTAAAAATTCCCGTTTTTAATCAATTTTTCTTTTGTTTTTCACTGCGCTTTTGAAAATTACTGGGAATTTTAAACTTTGACTTCCCCAATGCACCAATAATATTCACTTTCCCATTGAATAAGATACTGAAGTTGAAAATCGAAGCATTATTTTGACTAGGTACTTATCGTGTACAGTGCACAGTGTACACAGACATAAAAATAAAAAAAAAATAAAAAAATGCACATCATTGTAAAATCAATACATACATCGTTCTACTCAGAATTTAAAATATTGAATATTATTATAAAAAAAATTATATAAAAAATATTGAATGATAATAATAATAATAATAATTTCAAATATTCAAATAAAAATTTAAAAAGCCGAAAGTAAGTACTGCACACTTTTAAATTTGCTAATGCACATTTAATATTAGCTTCTGCACACAATTTTAGGCACTGCATTTTTACACATGAATCCATGTATAACTCAATTTTGTCAATTTTATTTTGGAAATAGTATGTTTTGAAATGTCGCTCCTATATAAGCTGATCCATTATATGTTAAGTTTACAGCAGATATGTTTGCAGTTGGTTTAGTGATGTCGACAAAAAATGTTTTATCAATTACCATAAAATACATGTAATAAATTATATAAAAAAAATTATGGTGTTATCTAAATCTTAACATATTATGAAGTCTTTTTTTTTTCTCTGTATGCTTAGATCTTTAAAACTACGCAACGGAGAGGTGCTCAAACAAGTATTTTGAGATTTACGATAAACATTTTTGCTTATAAATGGTTGCTATTTTTTATAGTATAAAAAATTAATAAAAAGGTGAGTAAGTGGATTTCGCTCTTCTGTACAGTAGGTTACAAGTGGGTCACTGTCATGGTTGGTGTTAAATTTTAATTCAATGATATAATATCATTGTATAATTTAGTTTTGGATTGGAAAAAATTAAGTACGCTAGCTATAGGGTTGTATAAACAAATAAACTTTTTTTTAACTTAAAAAAAAAATCACAAAAAGTGTGTATTAACATTTAACTTAACTGAGTTAACCTATAGTTAAATTAACTTTTAACTTTTTGTTATTGGTGCATATTTAATTAACTTAACTGAGTTAAAAAAAAAAATCATTAACTTGCCCAGCCTTGATGATTAGTAATATATAAGAGTATACATATATAAGAAAAAAAGTATTCCGAACACTATTCTCACTTCTCAGAATAGGTACTTGTGAAAAGTATTATCTTATTATATTCAAAAAAAAGTATTTAAACATTATTCGGAATACTACCCAAGGCTGAACAAAAGTTAATAAGAATATAATATGATAATAATACATTAAACATTTAATTATATAGGTACTAGGCAGTATTAATACATTGATGAAATTCTAATGATGAATATTAATATATCTTAAATCTTAATAAATGTAATGTTTTCAGTTTTCACCAAGTACGAATTCAACCTTACAGCAGAGCAGTTACCTGTTACCTAATTCCACACTTTTTACATTTCTCCTCGTACTTAAAGATCCACCCCTCAGCCAAATTATATATAATTATAGGTAGCAACTTGTAGGCGCCCACAGGGGGATTCCAAAGGGGCTATGACCCGGGTGAAATTTTATTCTTGGCAGATTTCATATATAAACATGATTGGACTTGGGGGCCACTTTACAATGACAAAAAAAAAACAGGTACTAGGCAACTATTATAGCACAAACACGGTGGATGCTTTCTTCGCATATCAAATTCATTGGTCAATAGCTATAATCTCCATAATACTTAGGTTTCATAATTCATAATATTCATTAATATTTTTACTAAATCACCTCTGTGTGTATTATATATATACACACACATTCGAAATGTTAGCAATCATGACGACTCCTAACCTCCACCATCCCTTTCCCGCCAAATAACCTTAGCACCAGCTGCATCTGTCGATACGCTCGGTATAAGCATCATATACTACTTTATACTTATACATATGCCGCCGTGGACTTACTCGTCGCCGTAGAAGAAAATTTCATTTAAATTGCAGCACTTGTTGACACACGTATAACCGTTCTGGCCGCAGTACTGTTCGCGTGGACGGCCCACTGGAATTCGTCAGTTTGAAGCAGTAGTCCTCCGGCAACTTGACGTCCGACAGTTCCCCTTCGAACAGCCTACGCACCTCTACGACGGGCACGTCGATATCGAGCACGTCAAATCGGAGTAGTACTTGCGTCTCGTTGCAATATACCGCGTGATTATGGTAACCCACCATCACCGCATCGGCCGCTGCCCGGAATCTGACCCGCAGTCGCTGCATCATATTCATTTATTCAAGAATACAAAGGTTATGTATAGTATTATATTATATTATATATATATAGTATATTTTATTACACCTCTATTAACTCGACGAGGTGAATGGTGTTGTTTGCCCAAAACACAGAGTTGAGGCAAAGTGGGACTGGCCAGGCACGTGTCATCTGGTATTTGTGTTTCTTGTTGGTAACACACTTTTCGTTGCCAATCGTCTCTAACTTTGTGTATTTAAAACTGGTACTTTTGGTCGGGGGGAATAATAACAAGGCTCTCTGAAGGAACTCCACAAAAGGTATATCTTTAGTAGTTGATCGTGGTGTTGCGAGATGCGATGTTAAGTCAAAGCATTCATTATATTTAAAAGTATTATATACATCGCAACAGACCCTGGCGTCGGTGGCCGACCAACTGATCGCCACAGCTAGACACGTGACGGTGGCGGTAAAACACAATCGGACGGTATTCATCGTGTGCGCACACTGTTTGGACGACGTCGGCAGTCGGCACATTCACTATCGCGACTGTCGGCCGCCGCGTAGTCTGCGATAGAGACCGTTCGACGCACCGACCACCACCGCCGACTACCACTCTCTTATATCACATTATAAAATTGTAATAACATTATATTGGTTTTCGTTGACTAAATATTATTATATTATCGTGCAATGAATTATGATCATTATGTATATATGTTTATATTTATTTATATTATATTTATATATCATGTTAGGTTTTACGAATTGTCAATATTATTATTAAATATATTATGTCCGGAGGGTTATCGCGTAATTTATTATCACAACAAAATAACGAATTGTCGAACTCCATTAAAAAAAAAACTGCTAAGTAAAAAGAAAAACAGATCTAAACACTATAAATATGTGATATCAAAAATTGTTAAGTTAATTGAATTGGAGTACATTTATTTTGTTTCAATAATTTACCTATTTACTTGGTAAGGAATTAGTTTTCTTAGAAATTTACATTATTACATTGTAAATTATAATGAACTTCTAAAGCCTTTTGTTTATTTTGTTCATTTTATTTTGTATGCTGTGTCATATAAACTATAAAGTATATAATTTCTTGTCAGGCAAACAAATTATTGAAACAAAATAAATGTACTTTAATTCAATTTACTTAGCATTTACTTATGATATCACATCTTTATAGTGCTTAAAGATCTGCTTTGTTTTCTTCACTTAGCTGTTTTTTAAATGGAGTTTGACGAAGTTTTTTGTCGTGATATCACCAATTTTTTAGAAAAGTGTAGAGACAACATGGGTTATAAAGTTTACTCTGTTTCTGTGAATACAGTATATATTACATTATTCAAACTTTGAATTTACAAATGGGTACAGCTGTTGCCTAGATTTATACTATTATCTATATTATATAAAAATAAATGTTTGTGTGTGTGTGTGTGTCCTTAAGCATTTTTAAAGAGTTCATTCGATTTCGATGAAATTTGGTATAGAAATAGATTAGGACTTGTAATGGAGTTATCGGGGCCGATACTCCGTCACTTTAATAATTTATACAAGTAGGTTCTTGTGTAATTACTCTATTTATTTTACATAAAAATATATTTACAAATAAGAGGGTTTTGACTACTCGCGTTCCCGTGACTATCTGATTCGGGTACGAGGTGGTCTTACACAATCGGGTATATTATGTTTTTATTATACATTATCGGGACGATCCGGGTGGCTATGATCAGCCCGCTCGAAAAAGTGGCGACGATCAATAGGCCCGGGCGGGAAGCGTGGCCTAGGCAGGCGCGCTTGGGGGGACCGCCTGTGCGTCGTTGGTGGCCGTGAAAAGGACCGTTTAAATTTCTACCGAGTATACGGGATGAGGCGTGGTTCTTTGACTCCTATTCGAAGCACTCCTGGTTGGTCGGCGGACTTGAGGATAGTCGTCGGCTCCTTGGACGATGGTTGGTAGCCAAGTGTTCGTATCGCCACTACGTGTCGGGTCAGCCCCGCTCCACTGTCTTGATCCGTCGGCGATGTCGGCGGCTGGTTGTGTCACGGTCCGATGGTCTGGACTGAACCGGTCGTGCTTGAGTCGGTCTTCACTAGCGGTGTCCGGTGTCGGTTGTTCTCCTTTTATCCTTCAATAGACGGCAAAGTGTGTTGATTTTTGGAGTCTTGATGTTTTGAAGGTTGAAGGAGTAGTGAGTTATTTGGAAAAATGCACCCGTATATATACCCATTTTTGTTCCGGGTGCTGTTCTCATTGGCGGAGGGCTTTTGTTTTGAAAAGTCAATATTTCATCAATCCCATAATCTGTTAGGCAGATCTGTTGATGTCATTTTCTCGTTGACAATACTTCTTGAAAATCGTATCGTTTTTATGTATTGTATGCTTTTCATGTTACATTATATTGTCGTACGTATTGACTTAGTGGCCGTGAGAACGGCCGTTTTAGGTGTTGTCGTTTGTGCCGTATCAGACTTTTGGAAAAAGATATGCTAATTTAAAAAGGGTAAATTACAAGTCCAACCTGAGGAGGTGCTCAAACAGGGATTATGAGATTTACGATAGAAATCTTTGTTTTTAAATGGTTGCTATTAGTTTTAATAATAATTGTTATTGTTTAAGAGATACGATATGGATAGTAAATAATTTAAGATAATTGTCTGAAATATTATATCTGAAAATACTCAAAAAGAATAATAGGTAGGGTAGGTATGCTTGTTGTCCTACCCTAGTTTATTAATATTTAGTCTGCACCATTTAAATTTTTGTAAAAGAAATTATTCATATTATTCAATTAGTATGCAGTTACTAATTATTTTACGTATTCAATGATTTAAATAAAGTGTTCAGTTAATATTAATTAATGATTTTACATGAGTTACTATACTAGAAATTATATTGAATTCTTTTAAATATTTACTTACCAGTTACTGAGTCAATTAATGATCCAGTTGGAAATTATTCATAAAATCAGAATCTTTACAACAAACACACTAGTTACACAGTTAAATCATACAACACATAATATACCGTAGTTGACTATTCTTAAAAAAAACTGTTCGTAACGAAGGAAAATACAGGACTGAAGAGTATAATCTGAAATTTGTCTAAATTATCTCTAAGTGTGTACCTATAGAAGGTGATTCTTTGATCATGAAACACTCATTATTTCAAAAAGTATTAATGTTTAATACATTTTTATAAAAATAAATATTTTTTTTAAATAGTTTCAAGTTGTTAAAAAGCAACGATTTTATTAAAAAAAATATATTTTTTCCTTATTTTTTTCTTAAGTTTTTACTTTTTTGAATGACAACATAGAGTTTTGATTTCAAAGCAGAATATTTTTCTAAGTATTTTGAAATATAAAAATCGAATTTAGGACGAGTAGTTTATGAGTTATAACTTTTAAGTATTTAAATTTTAGTCAATAGCGGAGTAGTGGACAAACATTTTACGGGGTAACTCCGTACCACTCCACTCCGCCCATCTAAACTTTATAACTCATACACTACTCAACCTAAATTCGATTTTTATAAATCAAAATACTTAGAAAAATATTCTGCTTTAGAATATGAAATTAAAATTAAAATTAAAAATTGTATCGAAAATTGTAAAACATACACTGTAATCAATATTACATTTTTACCGATAATTTATCAGCTATTAACTACTACCCGAGTAACAATTTTGGTGCACATTGGGTGCCCTACATCAATTTTTAGGTTTTTGTTACCGTGCTATAACGGTGCACAGCACTGTGTTTTTGATCAAAATTAATACCGATTTTTTACATGGGAAGCACCGTGCCGATAGAACTCAATAGTCGGTTCAAGAACCGTTTTAGCGTGCAACTAAAATTATAGTTCATTTGTCAGACTAGAGTCGGTGTTCTAACCGTGCGAGAGTGAACAAAGGTACAGTGCCGTAACCGTGTAGGAGTGTTGAAAAATACCGTGCACATACCGTGACAAAAATAAACAAAAAACGTAAAACAAGCAAATTTTTTTTTGCGAGATGTCGAATTCGAACCAGGAACCCCTAAACAACCTATGCGTTGGTAATCCTAATTCCTACCTACCGGGCCACTATCTTAGATATGTTTGTGTGGCGATTCTATAGTATTTAAATCTTTTTGATCATTGTTATTTAAATAACATTCAACAGTTTATATTATAAAATGTTACATTTAAGTATATTTAAATTTCTTAAAACTCAAATATATCCATATTTAAAAAAAAAAATAAAAATTTGTATGTTATAAAAAAAATAGTCACATTATTAAAACAATATTAAAATTTTGATGTAGAACGTTTTATAATATTATGTAAGAAAAAATGTAAGCATAAACATTCAACATGTTATTTTTAATTAATAAAAAAGATGCTCTGCTGTACAGTAGGTTACAAGTGGGTCACTGTATAATGGATGATATTAAATTTGAATTCAACGATATATTATCATTGTATAAGAAAAACGATTCTGAGCGAAGGCGGTATGTCAGTATAGGTATAAGACATATTATAAACATTTCTATGGTATTATAAAAAAAAATGACCTATAATAGGTACCTATAATAAATTCCAAATTAATCATATCACAATATCCATTAGGTACTTATAACGCGTTATACATCAACAAAAACCGTGATACTATCATAGATATATTATAATAGTACACTTTAGAAAATCAAGTACCCACGAATAATATAATTCAATCACAACAAAATAACTAAAATAGTTATTCAAGGTTTTTTAATATGTAATTTCGTCCAAATTTGAATTTAAAATGTCTGTAAAAAATAACTGTGTTCATATATTTTTTAGATTTTTTGGTTATAGTATGAACTATTTATGAGAACCTTTGTTTTAAATTTGCAATCCTTAGCTATAAAAACTGAACATTTTATAATTTATTAATTACAATGATTGATAATTTTCGAGATTTTGATAAATTTTGTCAAAATTCGATCTTTAAATGCTTATAAAAAAAAATTGTGGATATGTATTTTTAATAATTTTCGATTGCTATTGTAACAATATATCAGGAGCCTTGTATTAAATTTTTTTACTTTTTGGCCAAACAGATAAAACTTTATTGATATTTATAGAAAAAAAAACTAAAAAAATTGAAAACTGAAAATGTCCGTAAAAAGCTCAAAAACAGTCAAAATATTTTCAAAATTGTATGGTCTATAGGAAATGCTAATATAAATATTCAGTGAAATTTTCATGTATCTACAATAATTTGTTTTTGAATTACAACAAAATAAGGAAATCGCTACATGAGAAATCGAGTGAATAACCAATGTTGTAAAAATTTGAATTTAAAACGCTCATAAAAATTTAATTTGACTTTCTTATAGAAATTTTTTTTTTGATAAAGGTAGACAAACTTATGAGGAATCTTGTATTACATTTTAAAACCTTAGATTAAAAAAAAAAAATTTTTACGAATTCTTAACTCAAAATAATTAGCTAATTTTCGTGATTTTTCCATATTTTGTCAATTTTTGAACTTTAAATGCTTATAAAAAAAAACTGTGACTAACGATTTTTAATATTTTTCATCTGCCTTTGAAACAATATACTAGGAGCCTTCTATTCAATTTTCAAGTTATTTTAACCAACAAATAAAATTTTATTGATATTTCTAGAAAAAAAACAAAAAAAAAATGAAAAATGAAAATGTCCCTAAACAGTACAAAATAAATCAAAATATTTTGAAAATGTTATCGTGTATAGAAAATGCAAATATAAACAACCAGTGAAAATTTCATGTATCTACGGTCATTTGTTTTAAAGTTACACCAAAAACCAAATTCAATTTTCTGAAAACTCGATTTTGCGTAAAAATTCCCGTTTTTCCTTAATGTTTCTTTTATTTTTTAGGTCACTTTTGAAAACTATTGGGAAATTGTTACTTTTGACCCCTTAAAGTACCAACTAGTTTCATTTTCCTATCAGAAAAGATACTGTTGAAGAAAATCTAAGTATTTTTACTTCCCTAAAAGTTGATGAAAGAGACAAAAAAAAACACACACATCATTGTAAAATCAATACATTTATCGCCCTGCTCAGAATCTAAAATACCTATGATAAATGAATTGTATTAAAAATAAAATCCTCCTCAATACACCAATGATATTCACTTTCCAATCGAACAAGATACTGAAGTCGAAAATCGAAGCATTATTTCGACTACTTATCGTGTACACAGACACAAAAAAAATAAAAAAAAAAACACACATCATTGTAAAATCAATACATTCATCGTTTCACTCAGAATCTAAAAGAACATATTATTATAAATTAGATAATATATTTAATTGTACATTTGTATTAAAACTTTTAATAAAAAAAATAAGCACCTATATTATTATCACAATATTAAGATTTTAATAAAGAACATAATAATTATAAAATATTATTATAATTATTATAATTAATAAAAAAGAACATATTATTATAAATTGGATAATACCTATAGCTGTGATACCATTGTAGGTACCATAATATGTATTGGAACAATATTTATGGACACCGCTGTACGGTGACAACACGGTAATTTTGTCCACCGTCACACATTCGATGTACAGTGTTCGTTGTGCACCGTAGCATCATAATAGCATGTACGCAAAATAAGAATGGTTTCAAACAGACACCAATACACTTAAACTGCACCGTCAAGTTATGCATGGTTGTACCCTTGGTGCACTGTACATGGTTTGCACAGCTGCACCCAGTAGAAACGGTTTTTTTTTTAACCGTATTTAATATCCCTTGAGCACAGAATGTGCACCATAAACAATTTATCCTGCACGCTAGGACAGTGTGTGCACTGTGTTACATGCACGGTACACCAGAACCGACACTGAACCTTAAAATTGTTACTCGGGATATGGTTACATATACATACATACATACATATTATAAACAACCAACTTCGTATCGTCACAATATTGCCACAAGTCGCAATGAATATAATATTATAATTTAATGATAACCTGATTTTAAATTTTAATTCTTTAATATAATTTTACTCAGGTGATGATGACGAACTATTATAGTATTCACTTATGCTTCTCTGAAGGTTTAACTTAAATTATTAATATTATTGTATTACGAACAAAATGAAAAAATAAAAATAAATATTATATTGAAAGAGACGAACAATTATAATCAAAGAAAATAGTATACAATATGTAATTCTGATATTTTTTAAAACCGATTAGAATAATTATAGGAACATTTTATTATATTTTCAATTTTTTTTAAAATTTTTTAATTACAAGAAACAACAAAATCGGTTTATAAAAATTATGTTTTGTGTAAATACGAGCACTTATGTAGAAATTAAAACAAGTTGGGAGTTATTACAGCTTACTCTGCGAGTATGCTAAATCCCCGGTTTCCAAACGCGTTTTAATACAGAGCATTAAATGTGTATAAAATATTGCCGATTAAACATTTAAGTACCTGGTTTGTATTATAGAAGTAGGTAGGTACTATTATACAATAATATGTGATTTGTAATCGATGATCATTGCAACAATATTTATAACGATTTTCCGAATATTCGTAGTTTTTCATATCGCATTTTAAAGAGTGATGCTGCCGTCAGCATGCTCACCTACCCTTTAGATTCTGAGCGGAGCAATTAATGTATTGATTTTACAATTATGTGTTTTTTTAAGCATTTTTTTTTTTTGTTCCTGTTACCTTAGGCATAAATTCAGCACTTTTCTGGTAGGAAAGTCGAAAATGAATCAAGGTGGTAATTTGGGGGGTTAAAAGTAAAAAATTCAAAAAAATTTTCAAAACCATGGAAAAAAACAAAATAGAAATTAAGGAAAACGGAGATTTTTACGTCAAACCAGTTTTTGACAAAATCTGAAAATCGATTTTGTTTTGTGGTATAAAACTAAAAAAAAAACTGTTGATAATTTTAAATGTTGACTGAATATTTATACAAGGATTTTCTAAACGCCAAAAAATTATGAAAACATTTTGCTAATTTTTGAGCCATTAATAGGCATAATAAAATAAAATTAAACTTAAATATTCCTGAGTACACTATAATATGTTAATGATATAATAAATTATAATATAAATACTTGTATAGAGTATAGACAATAGACATACATAATCATACAATTTCTAATTGATCAGCCTCAACTTGCTGCGTATCGAATTAATTAATTTAAGTTCCAAGCAAGGTACAGGTATACACTAAAAAAAATCACAGATGGATCAAAACTAATGTGTTTAACGCTGCTGCAATAGACACTCGCTATAGTCGTTGGGTAGGTATATTAAATAATTACAAAAATCGGCATACAAGTGAAATAGTTAGGTAATAATATATTATACTAAATTCGTATAACAATGGACACTTATAATTTATACTTGCCTGCAGACACCATCTTTTTGAGGAATAATAGGTATTTGAGTTTCTGCTTGCATGCGATATAACGATAGGAGACACGCAAATACAGTACATTGTAGATAATGTATGTAGTAGTAATGTAAGTATAATACAGTTGTATTATGATATATTTATATCATAATGTTGTGTTATCTGGTGAGATTGGAAAGTTTGAACACCCTAAACTTGTGGTGGAGATGAGTGCGTTTAATTAATAGGTATATCACCATGATAGATTATTATAGTCTATAATTACCAATGTCTATTTACCGAAACTATTATTTTCATGTAATATGGGAACCGAATGTTAAAATTACTGTTATTGAAAATAAATTTACTTGTTTTTAAACGTTTTGAATGTAGTTATAATATTAAACTTAAACCAAATGAAGGATTTCTAGACCATTGTATAGATTCAAGATACATGCAACGTGTCTGTTTCTAAAAATAATCTATGATTAAAACTTCAAAAATGTACGCAGGTATAGGTACCGAATAAACAAACAACTGAATGCAGCACGATCCAATACTCAAATTATAAGGAAAAAACTTGAATTTTAATAGTTGCATAATAACAGTAAAGTTAATAAAATTAACTGCTGGTGTCTGAAAACGAATAAATCATAGATATTATTGCTAATTTGTAAAGGAGACACATGTAGATAACAACTAACAAAAGACTCTTTTAAAGGTAAATTCGTTAGATATACGTTTGTACATAATTTTTAGTTTAACGAAGTTTAAACAAAACAATACATTGCCCATTAAAGAAAAAAATGTTTCCCTTCCTTTTTTAAATTACAGTATGTGTTAACTATAAATTCATTTTTATTATACATGTACCTAAGTAGAATATCTTTATGAGAAATTGAATAGGTATATAAAAACCAAATTTTGAATGATTGGTCAATTGTTAATATGTATTTAAAGTATAGAAGTTCTATTCATTTCAAAAATCAGAATTTAAAAATTACCTCGTTATTAAAATATTATAATAAGGGAGCAAGGACTGCTTTGTAAATCATTCTGTATGATAATACCGATTGGCTGGATAACTGGCTAGATTTATATTACCAAACTAGTCACTGGGTATTCATTAGTCATTATATGTACATCACCACTCACCAGTGTTGAATTTATACTTTTTTTAGCACAGAAGTATTGGGACCTGGCCATCTTATAATTTAATAAATAAAGTGGAAAGACAGTAATCATTATTTCAAGATTGGATCATTTTTGATTTATTCAAGCTCACATGACGTGACATGAGCGTAAAATAATGTTTCATATATTCGCACTATACTCTACCATTGTAGCTAGTAGTATATATTTGTATGTTCACAGCCAGCTTTTCCACGGTAAAAAAAATTGTTCAAGGCGGGAATGTCCGCTTGAAGCACTCCGATTTACCGCGTAACACAATACAGAGATTTCACCCTGATTGCCTACTAAATTTCGTCTCACACAAAAATATTTGTCATTTACTAAATTTTTTTGGTAAATCTTAAAACTGACATAGTTATTTCAAGTAAAAGAACACAAATTATTAAATCATAGTTTTTTTTATTGTTATAAATAAATTCTTAATTATTTTTACACAAGTTTTCTTACTTCTTTAGTAAAAGGTACATATTCTACAATACGATCATGATTTAATAAATAGTAAGCAGTCACACCTATGAGCAATTCTGAAGCTTCAATTTCCAATTGAACATCTACTGCTGAGGCTGTAGCTGAATCGTTCTGTTTTGAAGTATCGATGACTATAATTGGGGCGTTTGTTAGGAAAGTAGAAGGACTCAATATCGGGTTAAGAATACTTTTTTCATAGTACGATTCTTGAAAAAATTTAGTAAATGACAAATATTTTTGTGTGAGACGAAATTTGGTAGACAATCAGTGTGAAATCTCTGTATTGTGTTACGCGGTAAATAGGAGTGCTTCAAGAGGACATTCCCGCCTTGAACAATTTTTTTTACCGTGGAAAAGCTGGCTGTGAACATACAAATATATACTACTGTAGCTACTCAACTATACAAGTGATGGTGAAGTGAAGCATTCCCTTGGGAATTTAATGTACCTATTTCATTTAATACGGTAAGATAAATAATGGAATTTCCATCTTCCTTACTTGGAAATAGCGATACAAGTAAAAACAATTATTTAATATTGTATAATATTTTGTTCTATTAGGTAAAAGTGTATAACATCAAAATCTGAACAATAATACTTAATCATTTTTATTTTTATTACTAAAACATTCACATATAAATTTAAGCAATAGAAGTTGTTTAACTCATTATTTATAATAACAAAGATATTGAAGTTTTCGTAAACACAGGTAATGAAGGCGTGAAGGTAGTAAAAATAACTTTTATAATCTTAAGATAAAGTAAATGTGAAATTTTTATTAGTAATAATTACTAATTTATTATATTTATTGGCAAGACTGGGCATTAACGAGTTCAATAGTTAAAGTTAAGTTAAAAAGTATATTTTATTTTAATTTTTTAACTTAACTACCTAGTTACTTTAAGCCTTTCATTGACTTAACTGTTAACTTACTACATTTTTTTTTTAATTAACTCGAAATTAACGAATTGTTTTATCATTTTAAGAAGTAAGTTAAGTTAATTTATTTTGCTTTTAATTTTATTATTTTTCAATATTTCAGTTCATGTTAAAAAAATATTTACCGTGAATTGTTTAAAGTTAAAAATGTATATCATTCGAATCTAACTTATATGGAAATACTGTACAAAGTATAAACAGTATAGTCTATAACTTAGTTTTGGGTTGGAAAAAAAAGTACGCTATCATTGTATAAACAAATTAACTTTTTTTAAATTAACTTTTAACTTTTTGTTATTGGTGCATATTAACTTAACTTAACTCAGTTAAAAAAAAATCATTAACTTGCTCAGCCTTGCTTATTTTGACAAAACCACATTATTATTTTACTTAAATATTGGAGAGCTGAGTGAATTTGCCCCCCCAAAGTAAAAAAAAAAATTATAGATAAAATAAAGGTTTTCAAATTATGAAAACTGGTTTTCAAATGTTTTCAAATTATTTTTGAAATATTGCTGAAGGTTTGGAGTTCATCGAACAACAGTGGGTGTTGCGTGAATTTGCCCTCGCTTCCCCCAACTCCAAAAAGCCTGTCGTGGTAAAAATATTAATTTTCAAATTTTTTCAAATTATTTCTAAAAAAATAGCGTAGGTTTGGAGAAAATTAGAGAACATGGGGGGGGGGGCAACTTCACAAGCATCCGCTCATACTCTAAAACAGACAATAATCTATATATATAATTAGAATGTAAACTATAAGGAAATTATATCGTGTTTAGTTATAAAATCGAAACTAAAAAAATAAAAAAAAATATGGTCGCTCGTCAAAACCGATATGTTAGTATATAGGAGTAGTAATACTTATAATTATCACTATACCAGCTTGCGTTCTTATAGTTTAAAATGTAAAATAATAATACAACTAAATAATAATATTCGTTATATTGTTCTGTATACACATATAAATATATAATTATACTAGCTGATCCCGTGCACTTCGTTTCCCGTTAAATGTAGCAACTCTATATGACTCAAACTGTATTCAATTCGTTTTCTAATATTTGGTGTATGGTGTTCAAATTGCATCTTAACTCTTCTGTTGCCCGGAATGAAAATTCTAATTCGCAGCAGTATATTATCAGGTAAGCAATCTATCTACGGTAGATGATGTAAGTGTATGATTTAACTGTAAAGTGTCAAAGTTATACAAAATTTGTCACTGAACTCCTCCTAAACGGCTGGATTAGTATTGTGAATGCCGAGGCTGTCGACCAATATTTCCTGTTCATCCACGGCATTGTTTTATGTACGTAACTTATATGTGAGTATAATACACTCAATGTTTACGATATGCGATACATATAATATAAAAACACAGCATACAAAATAATTAAATGCATTGAATGAATACACTTATTTCAATTGAACATTATATAGATTACTAGCTGATCCCGTGCACTTCGTTGCCCATTAAAAATACCATCGTTATATGAATAATATGTTTTTCTTATAATACAACGGTTACCATAACAACAATTTTAAACCAATAATTATTACTATAATAGCTTTATAACCCATGGCGACCATTTATAAACAAAAATGTCCACCGTAAATCTATAACTCCAATTTTGAGACTTACGAGGATGATTTGTGAATCTAAATTATCCGAGGCCTCACCCAAATGCATACAAAAAAATTCATTCAAATAGGTCCAACTATTTAGGAGGAGTTCAGTCATAACACACATACAGTAGAATTATATGCATAAGATTATATCATATTTATATTAAACGGATAAATGCTAGCACCTACCTGTATAATATTTTTGTACTATTCTTGATGACAAATTTGTTGCACGGCGTAATGTATAGGCAATATATTATTATTAAATATTTCATACCGTGGAAATCCGATGTTGTTTTTTTCATTTGGTAAAAAATATGAAAAAAAATGTTGGGTGAATGAGGCCTAATAAATCTTTACAACAATGAACCAACATTTTCGTTGTACGCAAAAATATGTTAAGGTTTGGCGTTTGACCCAATCGAAGACTCGAATAATACTCTATTATTATTATGGGAAAACTTACCGAATGATTTGCAACCACTTTTCGACTGGTATGAGGACAACATGTCGGAAGAATGAATCGGAGAGGTAATGTACGAAGACAGCCTTTGTTTCCTTACGAAATGTGGAATGTCTACAACAAAACTTTAATCAAACAATACAGAACTAATAATCATGCTGAAGCATTTCATCGCCGGTGTGGCAGGTTTCTAATACCCTCAAATATTTTTACCGGGGGGGGGGGTGGGTAAAATTATCCTAGGATAACTTTACCGGGGGTAAAATTAACCTAGTATATTTTTACCGAGGGTATATATATATATATGTTATTATTATTATATTTAAAAAAATGGAAAGATTATTGTGAAGTCGCATATCGCCCTTATGTATTTATTTGTTAGTAGTATCATTTAATAACTCTTTGATATTGTATAATTCTATTTTTTTTTTTACACATTTTATGTTATACTTTGGAACTGTGTTTCAAGGTGGGTCCATGTTACGGCGGAAACGCCATGCCTAATCTAATATTGTTATCGATAAACGATAAACCAAATATCACTAGAAATTATATGGCGATTTTACTTACTATGTGTGTAAGTTAGTCGTTGTTGTCGAGTTGTCGGCTACGCACTCGCAGAAATAATGTAAAATATATACAGTCCATTAATAATATAATAAAAAATGTTTGTAAATTCATTAATCAGGCAACAGTAAGTGATTCATATAAAGACTCGTTTTTTTTTGTGTTTGTTTATTATTAAAAGTGATTCATTATTGTGAATGTCATCTCATTTTGTGTATCATCAAAATATAGGTATACGACAAAGGTTTGCGTACTATCCTAATTTAAATCACTTACATACCTACTTTACTTTCTACCATCTATACTATAGCCACTATAGGTATAACTAATTTTGTGTTCATTTAAACAAACCAATTTTAATTTTTAGAAAAAAGAAACCATATTGAAACCATCATCAACTTGGGTAACCCGGTGTATACAGTGTGATACGATTGTCAGTTAGACTGGTTGGAGGAACCACGATGACCGTTGTGTGTCAATAAATACTATTTTTTTTTTTTTTTAATTTAAATAATAATTCTTGGCGTCTATAGCCATTGGCATTCAAGATTGTTTAAGGTTAAGAGTTTCTTAAGGTACAGTAATTACATAAACAAATTAAAGATTATAAACTATTGATAAAATTGGTCTTAATTTAAAAGGTTATCACGTGATTTTTGTTATCTGGGTAGAGGGCTTCCAACATAATAATTTGATACTCCAGCTTCACGTTTGTCCGATTTATAGGAACGGCATTCAGATACAATGTGTTTTATTTTCAGGAGTATACAGCAACTGGTGCATATGGTTGGGTCTTCCTTCTTTATCAATTACTGGTGTGTTAGCGACGTGTCCTAAATACGCGTTCTATTTATTGCGGTTTCCATCTTCCTTGAAAATTCCTGTGGAGAGAGACATGTGTGCATGGTATTTTTAATTTCATTAAGTTTTGAAGTGCCTATTGTTTCCATGTCCGTAGTCATATGTTGTTCACGATTGTTTTTGTGATTGATTTAGCGTCGAGGTGGGTAAAAAATATGTCTAATAGCATAGAGGGGACTATACCGTTATAGCTTGACCAGATATTTCTTCAGCTCTTTCATTTCCTGTGATTTGATTGTGGATGAATACTATTAGGTGGTTTAGGTGGCAATATTGATTTGAACTATTTATCCGGTGTATCTGAAGATAATGACCAGGACCAAAAAAAAGAGTATTTAAATGTATAATTTTGTCGTCTATATAAGTATATTATGTGGAATCCGTAAGTTATTATGAGTATCGTGATTGTAGAACATTGTTTTTTGATAAATAATGTTTGTCGTTTACTATAGAATATATTGTCTTTTGAAGCTAGTTGAAATGGAAGGATTTATCTTATATTTTAGTTAGTTTTTCCAGGATATATATTTGATTAATAACGGTTTCTTTGTGATTTTATATTATAACTTTATAAGTAGTAGTTTTTCGTACGGGGTCTAGTAAGAAATTAGTATTGGACACTGTGGGAGTGTTACAAGTTGAAAATCTCGTGTTCCTACTGTAAAATATCCTGACTGGAAATAAGCGTAGCTACTATAATTTAGCACTCCCTTACAATGGCACATAATAGGGTAACTTGTATGGTTATTGGCACCTTAAAAATTAATTTTTGGTAGTTATTACCACCTAACCCGCTTCATTACGAAATCGAATAGCAAATTATCAAATAAATAATATGATAAGATCAAGATTGATAATAAAACAGTATCAATATGACCGTAAAATCGAAAAAAAATATCTCTAAAATTAATTTTCAATTTCATTTTATATACGAATAAAAAAATTACTTAGTGCCAATAACTATACAAGTTGCACTATAAAGGCAAGCAACTTGAGTGTGCCGTTTGGCATATTACCACTCCACTCCACGATAACTATGAGTACTGTACCGTCGTCGTTTGTCTCAAGTCTTTATAGTAGGTTTTTCCGATTTCGGAAGTCAGGAAATCAATCTTTATAAGTAAATGGTAATTATAACGATACCCAAAAAAAAAATAAAGTTTAAAAAAAAAAAGAAATGTTATAACCCTCTGACTTAAACTCGGCTGACCGGCATCTTTCAAAAATTTCAGGGGCAGCCCAGGCACCCTAGGCTGCCACCGTAGACACGCCTATGGTTAATTGTGTTATATACGTTGTTTATGTATACATCATTGAAACCATGTTTTTTATAGCACGCTCTGCGGGTTTGGTCGGGAAACAACGTTCCTGATGATTGATGAAATACTATTTTTTATAATATATTAAACAGTTATTTTAGCCAAAACATCCAATTTTCATTCCATCATACTGATCGATCTAGTAATGCGATAATACTTTTTAAAACAGATATGAATTCTTTATTATGTCTACTGACATTGGTCAGTCCACTTTTTCTAATTTCAACCCCCCCCCCCCTCCCCAATCACTAAAAATGTAGCTTGAATGTTTTAAAATTTCGGAATTATAAATTATCAAAAGTTGATTATTCTGGATTCATTCGGAATTTAAAGAAGAAATCTTAAAATGTGGACTGACCGATCTTTAAGATAAATTCTAACGAATTCAGATCAGTTTTCAGAAATATTATCGCATTATTAGATCGATTGGTAGGATGGAACGAAAAAAAAACGGGAGTGGTAAGTTTTAGAGAAGGTCAGCGATTAATTAATAATTAATAACTTATAAATGTCTTGCGTATATTGATTATATAATGAAATCATTGATAATATACCACTACACTACGTATATTATGTATTTATAATTATTGTAATTAATAAAATATATAAGTTATAACTAATAAGTATATATAATAGATATTCAATAAGTATTGAATTGTACGTAATATATTTTTGTCACGCCTGCACCGAAAATTTGGTTGTCACGACCGAAAGTTTGGTTTTCGACCGCGGTTGAAGCGTTGAAAAGCGAACATTTTCCGTCTAGTGGGCCGTAAAGTAGGAATGGGAATCCCCATAGTGCCGAGCAGGCACTTAGCCAGGATTTTATTTTGGGGTTGTTGGGTCGAAATAAATGTTAGTACAATTTTTATGCTTAATTGATATATAAAACCTTTTATTTTATATGCTGGTATACAAAAATTTCGGGGTGATGGGGGGTCCAGATCCCATATACCCCTCCCTCTGGATACGTGCCTGGTAAAGGGGAAAAAAGTGAAAATCCTCAAAAGTGCTGGTAATCAAGTGTATTCTATGCACAACCAGACACTGAATTCTATATACCACGGTGCTTAGAAAGCATAAACTTTTGGTTACATCTTATACACTTATTATAATCTCCTTGCATGATGCGTAAACATTTTTATTTCATGAAATTGTTTCCGTAGAATAATCTGATTGTATATATCCCTTTATAAAGCTTTACCTTTGCCGTGATTACATATTTGCTTTTTGTGTCGCGTTTGGTATAGACTAGATAATAGAAAACGGGTATAAAGCGATAGGATTTGAAACAGCGTAATAAGATCTGCATATTATTCATTTATAAATCTGTGACTTAAACATCAATTTTAAAGATAAGAAATCGGAAACTTTTAAAACTTTCCTTATGGACACATTCAATTTACATATTATGATAAACAATCCAGCAGAATCTACAAGACTACAACTAGAGATGACACCACTATCGATGCAGTATTTTCAAGATATTTGGAAAAAATTACATCACAAACATACATCATATTTCAGTTATCACAGGCCTGTGTATTAATCTTACATCGATGTTGCACATCATTTACTAATTCATCAAAAGTCGGAATAGTTGATTGCGACGTACTAGATTTAAACAGTTGTAACGTTGTCGAGTCGAGAACGCTAGAGCCCATATGAAATAACATAAAACTTGAAAGGTCATTGACCCCGACCGATTTAACTATTGACACATTTTCCTTAAATGTATTGACGAACTTAACTAAAGCTGGTTGCGATTCATGAGCGATTGGTTTAAATGCGAATAGTTTGTCCATGTGAGCGGAAGCTAACAAACTTTTATTGTTGTAACGCTCGGACAAGCTCAGACCCACGTGATCGGGTAGTTAGCCGTGGACAACGGTATAGATTTGATAATAGCCAACGCTGAACCAGATAAACACGACAGTAGATGATGAAAACTCTGCACGTCATCTATGTGTTGGTTATCATGTACGAGTGATATATATATATCGCAAAACGATCGCCACGATAATAAATTACCGTCGAACATGGGTATAATTTAATTTTAGGTAACGAGACGAATTGTTGTTGTGGCGTGGAATTCTTGAACGACGAAGACGACGATTTAATTTCGGAAGTACTAGCGGGAACGGCACTCGCGGAAACGACACTTGTTTTTATTTCGAGACTCATGGAATCCATAGACGTAACCACCGGATGATCATCCTGTTCGAATTCGGTAAAACGGTCCACACCGATAGTAACGCGTCAATAATAAAATCTTGTTGATTTTGGAATTGTTTGACGAGATTATTGAACTCCTCGGCCTGAGCAATAAGTGGTACCTTATCGATATCAGAGAGTGCATCTAATGCTGTAGCGTGCATACGTTTGATTGACTCCAATACGACATCAAGTTTGCCTCGCGCTCGGGTCAAAACTATTTCCGGATCCTCTTGCTTTCTTGGTGGCATGACGACAGAGTTACGAAGTTAGGTAAAATTACAAAAAATTGAAGTATGATTGTGACGAAGTAGTCAAACGACAACCAAACGAAAAAAAACCAACACGTAAGCAGTACAAAGTCCAAGTCGCGACGCGAAGGTGACAAAGTCGGCGTGACCAACATTGAAGTATCGAATGTAAGTAATGTAACACCAAATTTAAACTGATTGATTTTGTACACAACAATGCCCATTTTATTCAATTACTATGATGCCAATATTATTATTCTTAACGATAACGCCATTATTATTCACTTACTTAAATGCCAAATCTATTGTTTTTATTACCACACAATTTATTATTTTTTATGCACTTGCCACTTGCCCAAAGCTTTATTATTCTGACTATAATGCCAAATTCGTATTCTTGTTGAATACCTAAATTATTATTATTATGTGATCATGTCAAATTCATTATTATTACTGTCGTGTAAATTACACACAACAACTTATTACCCAAAACCTAACCTTATTCTTATTTTATTATTAATGCAACCTTTTCCGCTTTATTGACTTGGCCTTAAGGACTACACACGGTGGGGCTCGTAGGTCACGAGACAGGTTTTACCCCCCCTCGCTCGTGGGTAGTTTCTGTGTGGATAAAAACTCCAGATTCTAACAGTGTCTACGTTGATCAGTTCGTGAGACAGTCAGGACTAGTGATGTAAATTTTCATGAACATTTTCAAAAAGTTGAAAATTTTGAAAATTTCATTATTTTCATATTAATTTCTTATTAAAAAAATCTTTTTATATTATACATAGTTATAGTATATTTAACCTTCATAATATATATTTTAAAATATGTACTTTTATTAAAATTTACCCATTTTAATATTATATTGGTATTGATCTATTGAACATAATAATATAGTAAAATGTAATACAAATCGTTAAATATATTATACTAAAGTATATACCTATATCAATTATATTATATTATATATATCAATGCATAATATTTATTTCGTTAATATATGTGCATTTTTATATGTTTTTAAAAATGTTATATTTTTACTTCAGTATTAATGTTGAGTGTATAATCATTTTGTTACAATTATTGATTTTTCGATTTCTTTTATAATTTATTGTTTAAGTAATTTCCAAAATTTTACACAAAGTACATGTAATTACTAATAACATTGTATCAATTTTTAATACAAGACTACATGTCATATTTAATTCATATATAAATTAATAAATCAAGCATTTCTATATAATCCTACTATTATTAATGATTATGATTTTATCTTATTTCGATCAATTTCCGTTTTAGCTGTGGGCTGGGTGGGCAGTTGTCCATTAAAACATTTCTGGTGCCCTTACTTAAAATTGTAATTTTTACAAACATAAGATGTTTTTATCTTTTGCTAAAGTATTGTAAATTATCATTATATTGGTTACAAACTGATAGTTACTAGCAACTTTGCCCAGCGCAAGTCAATGATATTTTTTAACTCAGTTAATCTAAGTTAAGTATTTTTTATTTCAATTACATTAAAAGTTAAGCTAAAAGACATTTTTAATACATCAATTAAGTTTAAATTAAGTTAACAAATAATTTTAACTTAACTTAACTTCAATTAATAAGTAATGTTAATAATAAAAAAAAAAATGTATTCATGGGGTATTATTTAATAAAATTAGTGATAATCACTTTTAATTTTTCAAGTAATCATTATTCATAGGTATATATTACCATTCAAACAATTTATGATAATCATTATAATTGTACAAATAAAAAATGATTTGTAACTATAATGAGTAGGTAATGAATAGGTAGGTATTATGATTTATGAATATAATTCGTGGCATCGGTGTCTTCAAACAGGCGACTAATGTTACCCCTGTATTAAAACAATACATTAGTTTTTATTTTTAAACATAAATACAAAGTTTTTTTTATAAATATATCTTATTTTTTTTCCAGATAATATTTTCAATATTCTGCGAACTTATAATAATTATTATAAACCGAAAATCCGTAATAAACAAAATATCTTCCTGGATAATAAGAATATTCAAAATTAACTTAATTAGAAAAATAAAGAAAAATATGAGTTGATTTTAAGTTAATGTACCCAGAGGTAAATGAGTTAAGTTTTAAAAACACAGAACTAGTTAGTTAAGTTAATGCCTAGCCTAGTGACTTAGTAATTATCAATTTCGTGGTATTGTCGCTTCTAATCTAGCGTCTATTTTTTTGCAATTCAGCAATCTATACGATGAACTATATGAACAGAAGATTTTCCTTGTAATATAGTATAATATTGCAAAGTTAAACTTATACAAGTATTGTACCTAACGAATTCCCATTAATCAATTTTTGATATCTTATTGTAATTTCAAAATGTATAACCGTATACACTTGGCATTTATATCAAATATTCACATTATTATTTTCCTCTGCAGGTGGTAAAAATTTACAAACCATTTTGACTCGTTTTGAACTATTTATATCCAGAAAATATTTTTTAAATTTAAATTTTGTAAATTAGTTTTCAGCTAGAAATTCTTAAAAGTTTTTTTTTTAAAGAACTAACATTAGACATTTTAATTAAATATTCCCCACAAATTGTTCTACCTCTAATACAACAAAAGTTTTCCGGAAAGTATGAGTACCTAATTTATTATACTTATAGCCATAAAATATTTTTATTTCTATAATTTTTTAGGATGACACAACATCTCCACTCAAAATAATTTTTCGTATGCAATGATTTAACATTTAATTAAAATATAACATATTCATTGCAATGGCATGATCAACAATTACTAAACAGCAGAGAGGTACCAACTTGTCCACCTTTTATTATATTTAAAATCTTTATAATAAATATTACAATCATTATTATTTTAATGGGGGTGGAGGACTTGAAAATTAATTACCTAGAATTTCATTTTATTATTTCATATCTAATAATTTTAAATTATTAATCTATAATGATTAATGGAACTATAGATTATATCATTGATTATACCATAGAACAATATAGAAGTGAAACTCGATCAGCTGATTGGGGTATTGTTTACCTATATGATCTGCAGTCTAAACCTCTGAAAAACATGGAAACGTTTACCGCACCAATATGATGATGGACCCAAAGTCATCCGTATTATGTAAACGTTTACTCCCACCTAGGCGGGATACTCTACACGGGGTCGTCTTGTTTACCATTCTCTATTTCAAGTATGCCACTCCCCATTGGAGGTCCGTGTTCAAGGCCTCAATTGCCCGATCTGGGCCATCCAAGGAGTGTCGTATCCCAATCCGTTAGAGCACGCCACTAGTTACAAACTTGTATAGTTACGTGCTGAGGCCGGGTGGTATATTTTGTGATTCTTGTATAGATGTAACCTTCCCAAGATCCGGCTGAGTATCTATGTTCAAATTCAAGTGAATCGGAAGGGTAGTTATCAAGATTGGAAGTGTGGAAAAAAAGCGAGAGTCATTTTTATAGATAGTTAGATAGATAGATAGATAGATACATAGACAAATTTATATATAGATAGATATATGTATGTTTATTATTAATATAAAATAATTTTTTCACATTAGTAGACAAAATAAAAAAAATGTACCCTCAGTAGATTTATATTTAATTAAATAAGTTAGCTATTAATTTTCCAAAAGCTGAGGATAATTCTTTCGCAAATGTTTTCGCCGAATCTTCTGCAATGTCCATCAAAATATTTGTAACAGCACCGCTTTTCAAGACGGGTAAAGCAGTTTCATTTGAATTGTTGATAAATTCAAAAATATCGGTTAAATTAATTTCAGAATAATCGATATTTTCAAGAAAATCTGTAGCATTATAATAATATGGACTTGTAGTTCCAGAAAAATTGCCATTTGAAATATATGTCTTGTTGTTTAATATTTCATATGCCATTTTATCAGCATCATAACCAGCTGCGCCTGATGGTTGATTCTCGTACTTCAATGTTGCTGCCTGATTAATAATAATCATCATTGAAAATACAACCAATACTTGCACCGGAGACATTTTATCTATTCAACAATATGAATACATATTATCAGCAAATAACAAAATAATAGTGTTACTCTATTAAGTATTAACCATGAAATAGACATATATAGTTTATCTTATGTTGAAACCTATACTAATTTTATCGATATAAATATTAAGGTAATTGTATTTGTTCGTCATTAAAAAATTAAAAGATTTGTATGAAGAGTGAAGACAATAAATTGATCAAGCTACTAGCAAATTCTCATGATCTATAAAGAATAATAACCTATATTCTTATTTCATAATCAAAACTTTAAAGCAAAACATTTTTTATGTAGACTTATATAATTTGTTTTTTTTATAACTGTTCTAAATATATAATAATATGCCAATGAAATGTATAACTATATTTTCGTTGGAACACCCCGAGAAATGTAATTTCTATTAGAAGCTGTACCATTATATATATTTTACAACATCTTAGATGCTTATTATTAAGAAATAAAACAATAATATCATTATAGATTAAATTAATAACTGAATTATACACGTTTATGGTTATAGTCAAGTATGTTAATCTTTAACAAATAATATTATATGATTAATTGCACAACACATAAATAACAATAAAAAGGTGGGCAAGTGGGTGTCGCTCTGCTGTACAGTAGATTACAAGTGGGTCACTGTATAATGGATGGTATAACATTTGAATTCAATGATATTATATCATTGTATAAGAAAAACGATTCTGAGCGGAGATGGTATGTCCTTCTAGGTATAAGACATATTATATACTTATCTATGGTATTAAAAAAAATGACCTATAATGAATTCCAAATTAATCATATCACAATATCCATTAGGTACTTATAACGCGTTATACACCAACAGCAAACCCTGATACTATAATACATATATAGTAGTATACTTTAGAAATTTCGAGTACCCACGAATAATATTATACAATCACAACAAAATGACTAAAATAGTTATTCAAGGTTTTTATTATGTAATTTCGTCTGAATTTGAATTTAAAATATCTGTAAAAAATAACTGTGTTCATATATTTTTTAGATTTTTTGGTTACAGTATGAACTATTTATGAGAACCTTTGTTTTAAATTTGCAATCCTTAGCTATAAAAACTGAACATTTTATAATTTATTAATTGCAATGATTGATAATTTTCGATTAATTTTGATAAATTTTATCAAAATTCGATCTTTGAATGCTTATAAAAAAAAATTGTAACTATGTATTTTAAATATTTTTCAACTGATATTGTAACAATATAATATCAGGTGCCTTGTATTACATTTTTACACTTTTTGGCCCAACAGCCCCAACAGATGAAAATTTATTGATATTCATAGAAAAAAAAACTAAAAAAATTGAAAAATTAAAATGTCCGTTAATAGCTCAAAAAGAGTCAAAATATTTTCAAAATTGTATGGTGTATAAGAAATGCTAACATAAATATTTAGTGAAATTTTCATGGATCTACAGTTATTCGTTTTTGAATGACAACAAAATAAGGAAATCGCTACATGAGAAATCGAGTGAATATCCAACGTTGTAAATATTTGAATTTAAAACGCTCATAAAAATTTAATTTGACTTTCTCATAGACATTTTTTTGTTTGTTAAAGGTAGATAATCTTATGAGGAATCTTGTATTATATTTTCAAATCTCAGATTTAAAAAGAAAAATTTTTACGAATTTTTAACTCAAAATAATTTGCTAATTTTCGTGATTTTTCCATATTTTGTCAATTTGTAAACTTTAAATGCTTAGAAAAAAAAAACTGTGACTAAGCATTTTTAATATTTTACATCTGCCTTTGGAACAGTATACTAGGAGCCTTCTATTAAATTTTCAAGCTTTTTCAGCCAACAAATAAAATTTTTTTGATATCTTTAGAAAAAAAATAAAAAAAAATGGAAAATGAAAATGTCCCTAAACAGTTCAAAATAAATCAAAATATTTTGAAAATGTTATAGTGTATAGAAAATGCAAATATAAACAACCAGTAAAAATTTCATGTATATACGTTCATTTGTTTTAAAGTTACTTGTGAAAACTATTGGGAATTTTAAAAATTTTGACCTCCTAAAAGTACCATCTAGATTCACTTTCCCATCGAACAAGTTACTGAAGTTGAAAATCGAAGAATTATTTCGACTACTAATCGTGTACACAGACACAAAAATTAAAATTAAAATTAAAAAATTTAAAAATTTAAAAAAAACACACATCATTGTAAAATCAATACATTCATCGTTTCACTCAGAATCTAAAATATCAACTTTTTGATAAAGTTACTTTTAAAATATTACTGATTATTATATCGAAAATATATTTATTAATTTTCATTATATTAATTCATTTGATGATGTAAATTCTACATACCTGGTAGTTATAGTTAAAAATTGCACATTTTTTAATTTTTACCATTTTTTAAAGTATACAACTAACGAAAATATAAAATTTTCTACCACCTTTAAGCACATGTTTGTAGTAGTGGTAGAGTTTTATGATAATATATTATTAACAATTTCATTTTAAAACATAAAAAAGTTGGACAAGTGGGTACCGATATATTGTTCAATAGTTGTCTAACTCTAGCATGTCATTGTTATCGATCATCGATGTGTTATATTTGAATTCAATGAGAAATCATAGTATACGAAAACCATTCTGAGCGGAGACGCTATTTAAGCTTAGCATAGTTGTACTTGTAATAAAATTTAATATTTTTTAAAAAAATGTATAAAATAAAAAATAACTCATGGCTATACATAGTGTAACTTGTTCTTTTTTATAGAGATAGTAAAACATGTTGGAAACCAATACAAATTTCTAAAGTAAGCTATGAAAATAAAGTATCTTATGAATTTCAAACTGAAAAATAATTTACAAAATTTGAAAAATTTGAAAAATGTTCGCATGGCTATATAATTAGGTTATAAAGAGTCGACATTTTTTGAACATTTTACCATGTATGAAAAATTTTGATATAAATATTTGCTGATCATTCCAAGAATACATGGCTTTTTGTTTTGGAAATGGAAATTCAATTATTTACCACGGAATATTAAAAATATTTTAGCAATTCAAAAAGCTCAAAAGTTAATGATCCGTTTAAGTATACTTTTTTTTTGTTATAAGTAGGAAAATTTATTTGAAATCTTCTATTAACATTTTTAATCTTAAATATCAAAGTAAAAACTTAAATGAATTTCCAATTGAAAAAAAATGTATACAATTTTAAAAATTTCACGAAGCTATAAATAGCTCAAAATTAGTCAAAATTGTTTGAATGTGTGGAGAATGGTGATATTAATATTGAGTGAACATTTTTAGTAGGTATCTAGGATTTTTTCGTTTTGGAATAATAACAATATATCAAAAATTGAAGAGTAAAGTTCGTTCATTTATTGATAAATATCCAATGTTTAACAAATTTTAAATTCAAACGCTCATAAAAAATTAAAATTTGTTTAAAGTAAACTGTTTTCTAGCCCAAGGTAGAAAATTTGTGGGGTGCCTGCTATCAAAGTTTCTAATGTTACTATGAAAGATAAAATTGTATTAATTTCTAACTAAAAAAAATACTTTGAAAATTTTCGAAATTTTGATGAATTTTTTCAAAAATTGAACTTTAAATGCATACAAAAAATAATCGTATTTATGAATTTTAGATTCTCAGGTGAACGATGAATGTATTGATTTTACAATGACGTGTGTTTTTTTTGTTTTTGTTTTTATTTTTATTATTTTTTTTTTTGTATGTCTGTCACCACGGTTTGGGGCAGTAGTTGATAGCTGGGTTATATATTTTTTTGCATTCATTAGTTCAAAATTTAAAATTCACAATAGTTTTCTAAAGCATCGGGAAAAAAAACATAAAATTAAGGAAAAACAGGAATTTTTACCCAAAATCGATTTTCTACAAAATCGAATTTAGTTTTTGTTGTAACTTTAAACAAATGAACGTATATACATGACATTTTCCCCTGTCGTTTATATTTGAATTTTCAATACACCATATTTTGATTTGTTTTGAACTGTTTAGGAACATTTTCTGTTTCCTGTTTTATTAATCTTTTTTTCTATGAATGTCATTAAAACTTTATTTGTGGGGTAAGAAAGCTTGAAAATTTAATACAAGGCTCCTACTATATTGTTACAATGACATTTGAAAAATATTAAAAATCTTTAGTCATAGTTTTTATTTATAAACATTTAAAGTTCAAATCTTGACAAAATACCGAACAATCACGAAAATCAGCAAATTATTTTGAGTTGAGAATTCATAAAAAATTTTCTATTTCAATCCAACGTTTGAAAATATAATACAGGATTTATCATAAGTTTATCAACCGTCCTTTATTAAAAAAAAAATGTCTACAAGCAAATAAAATTGAATTTTAAAAAGGGTTTTACAATTTTGGATATTCACACGATTATTTAACTGTTTTTCAACAACGAATAACTGTAGATACATGACAATTTTACTAAATGTTTATATTTTCATTTACTATATACCATACATTATTTTGAAAATATTTTAACTCTTTTCGAGCGGTTTTCGGACATCGTCAGTTTTCAATTTTTATAGTTTTTTTTTCTATAAATATCAATAAAATTTTATTTGTTGTGTAGAACATTTTGAAAATTTAATGCAAGGCTGCTGATATATTGTTACAATAGCAGTTGAAAAATATTAAAAATACATAGGTACAATTTTTTTTTTATAAGCATTTAAAGTTCGAATTTTGACAAAATGTAATAATTATTTTGTAGTTAAAAATTTATAAAATGTTCAACTTTTATAGCTAAGGATTGAAAATGTAGAACAAGGGTCTACGTCAATAGGTAAATGTATAAATTACTTAGTTCACAATAATATCATCAAATATACTTAGTAATATGACTAATATCATATAGGCTGACTGGCCGTTTTCGCTCAGAATCGTTTTTATTATACAATGATATTAGGTACATCTTTGAATTAAAATTTAACACCATCCACCCACTTGTAGCCTACTGTACAGAAGAAAGACATCCACTTACCAACTTTTTTAATATTTTTGAACAAACTTATAATGAACCTTGTATTATATTTTCCAGCTTTTTATTAAAAAAAGTTTGTATCAATAATTAATTTAAAAAAATTTACACTTTTATCTGTGCATATTACGTATATTATAAAAAAAACACATATCATTGTAAAATTAATACATTCGTTCACTCCACTCAAACCCTAAAACTAATAATAATCTATATACAAAATTCGAATGTAAACTATACGGAAATTATATCATTATTTCGCTTTCTAATAATATCGAAATCTAATTTTATTTACACATCACTACACATGATAATCATTTGGTACATCGTATGATCTAATGTAAACTTTTCATAATATTTATATTTCTTCATTAATTTAAAATATTAATATTAAGTTAATACAAATAATATAATATTATTAGAAGGTACAAACCTGCTATGTTGATGTTCGTCGCTTGAAAAGGTGTTGAAACTCGGTTATGATAATACGATAGCTTCAACTGGCACTATTTAAATACTTTTTTTTACTATGTAGGTATAGAGTTTTAATTTTATTATATTCATTAAACATTTTGTATACACCCCAAAGTCGATTAAATGTATATTAATATATTGACTTTACGTTTATAACGTAATTCTGTTAATCATAATAATGAACTAGGTACCTACAAAGTATTTACAAAAGGTAATTATTTTCCATTTTTTATGATTATTAAGTTAAAGTACATTGAACAGTTTAAATGTAAAATAATATTGCACCTGAATTTAATCACGTATAATAATTTATAGCATCGCGTTATTAAGTGTTATGTGTATAATAATTTTATTATAGATCGATGTTTTTAGTAGCATTAAATAAATATAATAAAAAGAAAGCTGCGCAACTGGTTCATTCCTACTTGTTGTTAAAATTGTTTTAAAATGTCTTATGTCAGGCATGAAAAAAAAAAAAACTTTTATGAATTTCTAACTGGAAAATAATTTACAACATTTGAAAATAATTACATTATCATAAATAGCTCGAAAAGAGTCAAATAGTTTGAACATTTTTCTATGTATGGAAAATGATAATATAAATATTTGGTGAACATTCCAAGGTAGAAAACTCGTGTAAAATCTTCTATTTACATTTTTAATTTTAGCTATGTTAAGAAAAACTCTCATGAATTTCTAACTGAAATATAATTTACAACATTTTAAAAATTTCTTATGGCTATAAATTGCTCAAAATGAGTCAACATTTTTTTAAAATTTTACTATATATTATGGAAAATAGTATTATTAAATTGTTTTGGAAAATTTCAAGTATCTAGGATTATTGGTTATTTGTGGGATGTCTTCTATCAACATATTTAATGTTAGCTATGAAAATAAAAACTTTTATGAACTAAAAATTTTGATCAATTTATTTCAATTTTTTTTTTTGTTTTCCTTGACTCTTTCTTAAATTTTTAACCTCCCAAAAGTACTAACTAGAAACAATTTACTACCAGAAAAGATGCTAATCAAAAATTGGAGCATTTTTCCTACCAAAAATGTTTCTCACAGGCAGAAAAAAAACACACATCATTGTAAGATCAATACATTCTTTCGCTCTGCTCAGAATCTAAAATGCATGACTATTGGATGAGTGGTTCTAGATAGCTTTGGTATTCTCATGTTCACATATATAATTTTATGAGCTGTCCTGCTCAACATTTTCCGTTCCAATGATTTGTTATTTTATAAAATATAGCTACTTGTAAAAAGATGAGTAGTTGAAATGGATAGGTCGTTCAACGTTTTATTTTATTTATATGGATTAATCCGTTAGAGAGTTAGGTTAGGCTTTATATTGTAAATTTTTAATTGTAACGAGTTTGTCTCGTTACTCGATGATCCAGGAAGGTATATTGGGTGTTTCGCATATAGATACTGACCTTCCCAGGTCCAGATAATCTATCTTGGATTTCAAGATAATTTTCAAGATTATGAGTGCGGAAAAAATTGCCAAACATATTTATTTATATTATAGAATATAGGTAGAAGATAAAAGATAGATGGATAAATAGATTACAAATTATTTTATTATATCTGTTGTTCAATGAACTAGTGTATGGTCAATTATTTAAATATTCTGAGTTATAATTAAGGAATCTTGTTTTTTTATTACTATTTACATTATTATTTCAGCATCCTTTTTGGTTGTGGGCTTATTTTTATATTTTGTATAAATCATTCAATTTATTTTTATGATTTGGTGACCTTGTCCTTAATTTTATTTATACATTTGATGGTGTACTTCCAGTTGACCCCCGTGTTCCTTGTATACATTTGGTGTCTACAGGAACCTATTTATAACCACGTACTGGTCCGGGTAGGGTAGATAAAGGCATGTGCCATCATTTTTATTACGTCACGTCGGTAATAATGACGTGTTCGTATTTAATATTAACCAAACGCTAGGGTTGCACTTTAGTTTTATTTTAAATATAATATATATTACAATAATTAACATAGTCATTTATACAAACTTCACAGATCAATTTTTATACATTTTAACCTTAAACAATGTTCTGCAAAAACAGTACTAATACAAATTACCCGTATACAAATCAAACAATGTGCATATAGAGCATTCTCACTGGCATTGTGTACTTATTTACTTTTGACTCCCCAAAGTACCTGATTCACTTTCCTACGATGATGTTGAAGAAAATTGAAGCACTTTACGGTCCCAAAAGGTAATGGCTGATAAAAAAAAACACTCATAATTGTGAAATCAATACATTCATAGCTCCACTCAGAATTTAAAATCAACGAAGCCACACATGATTCAAATACAGTGGTAGGATTAATAGATAAACGCGGAAATTATAAATTATAAACGCAAGAATTGTAAATCAAATAAAGGAGAATGGGAAAACGGAAGGTATGACAACAACAAACACAAAGGATAACTTTCTTCTTCTTATACTTCCGATAGGTAGGTACAAAACTTAAATTATCAGGCAATTATGGCATTGATGCTTTTAAATGTGAAACCATCTGGTCAAACAATAACTTTAACTGCGAAGAACACAATTTTATGATTGACCAGCACTTAAAACACTATTTATGAAATTTAAAATACAAACTCTTATATCTTGGAGACAAAATAGTAATAGACCAATAAAAAAGTCTTTGCCTTAAAAAAAAGTAAAAAAAAACGATTTCACAGGAATCCCAGTAATTTAAACTAAACATACGCAGTTACTTTTTTTAATAGAACCTACATTTCAAATAAGTTTACATGAAAAACAATATAAAATAAATACTAATTTAAAAGCCTCCATAAATGATAAAATTTGTTTATGCCAAACATTCATTTAAGTCATCAATTACATCAATGTATAATGATATAATATAATATCCTAAAACAAATATAGCTAGAATGAAAATTACCAGAGCAACGACTCACATTGGCGTCATCAAGTCTTTCGGAGTTTGCATATCTCATGGGTGGTGGAAAAATGTTTACTGCATTAAATATAAGTGAAATTATTTACTTGATAAAATATAAAAAAGTTTAGGTTGAAATAACACGATAAAAAACTTGTTTTAATGAACTACCAGCGTTATACAATAAGAAAACATTCACCCAAAGGCCAAAACGCATATTTTACAACAATTGTTGACACTTGTATAGGTAAACTACAATGCGTACTTCTTACACCTGCATTCGCGAATTGGATGGTGATTAATTTGCCATCCTACCAAATATACAAGAAATAAAGAAATCCCAGTAACTTAAACCAGCCACTTTCTGGACACGATTATTCACAAGTAAGGATTGCCTTATGAGTGCCGGTATGTATACACAGGAGTACAATAGGTCACAATGAGAGTTTTTGCAACAACATTATATATTGTCCCCGAAAGAAGTGAAAGCTGCTACGAATAATATTATCAGACAATCTATGGGATATGATACGACTAACCAATTTCTGCAATTTAAATATTTGATAGACAAATACACCTTGGAAAAATTGTGGAAGATGAGTTTTTAAATTATGGGGTAGTTTTACGACAGTCGGAACTTTTGTGTCTGGGCTAATTAGTCCACAAAAGTTAGGATTTTTATTCGGAAATAAACGAACAAAAGGTTTTGATGGTTTATTAGTTTTATGTTAGGGTTCTGATTATTTTCCCAAAAGTCTCCCGTGATAACGCATGTGCCAAATTTTAAATTGTTTAATATATAAAAATTTAATAAAACCTTTTCCAAGAAGTAAAAAAGCTTGAAAATGTAATTCTAGGATCCTTATAAATAATTGTAATAATTAAAAATCAAAATATTAAAGATACATAGGCTCAATTATTTTTTTATATTCACTTAAAGTTTAAATGTTGACAAAATTCAACGAAATTTTGAAATTTTTCAAACTATTTTTCATTTAGAAATGCATAAAAGTTGTTCCTTTCATAGCTAACATTAGACATTATATGATAGAATGTTCCTCACACATTTTCAGTATCAGAAACAAATTAAAAACTTTTACTGAAATGTAACATTAATTTTTTATGAGCGTTGAATTTAAAATATTTACGATATTGAATTTCATTGGTAAATTAACGAACTTTTTTTATATTTTGTTGTAACTCAAAAACTAAAAAGTGACTTATTGTTCATAGAGCATATTTTCAAAAATCGTCTTATACATCATAGATGGTCGATGCTACTGAAAATGTTAAAAAACGGTTGAATAAGCTTGGTATAATTAAAACACAGGCTATATAATATTATAATATATACGAAGCAGTAGTATATGATTATTTAAAGAATAATTCATTCACGGTATGTTCTATAATCTATAGTATCAGAGAAGCATGACAATATTGCCATTTATCATTTGCTTGCTCCATGGCTCAAAAGTGACGTCCCACCACTACCTCTACAGACTTGTAGTGGTGATATATTCCTTGAATTATTATCTGCATTAGTAAGAAGTTTCACACAATATATATCACTCAGTGATTATTTTAGTGTTTTCTCACTACACTCAAAATTGTTTTTACTAATTGTTGGTTGCCACGGTGTTTTTTTAAAGGGTGATATAACTCACTTCATAAAAATACGACAAATGGTCATCAGTTATAAATACCTCCAAAAGTGTTAATTAAATTTATATTAGACATACATATATATATATATATATATATATACTGGGTGATTCTTTTATCAAACAACACTCATTATTTCAAAAAGTGTAAATTTTTTTGAAAATATTTTTTACATAGTTTCAAGTCGCTTATAAAACAACGTTTTTATTAAAAAATTATATTTTTAAATATTTTTTATCCTTATAATTTTTTAAGTTTTTTACTTTTTTGAATGACAACATAGGATTTTAATTTTATATTCTAAAGTAGAATATTTTTCTTATATTTTGATACATGAAAATTGAATTTGGGGCGAGTAGTTTATGAGTTATAAGTATTTAAAGTTTAGACGAGCGGAGTGGAGTGGTTCGGGGTTACCCCGCGAAATGTTTGTCCACTTCACCGCTCGTCTAAACTTTAAATACTTATAACTCATAAACTACTCGCCTCAAATTCAATTTTCATGTATCAAAATACTAAGAAAAATATTCTACTTTAGAATATAAAATTAAAATCCTATGTTGTCATTCAAAAAAGTAAAAAACTTAAAAAATTACAAGGATAAAAATTATTAAAAAAATAATTTTTTAATAAAAACGTTGTTTTATAAGCGACTTGAAACTATGTAAAAAAATATCTTCAAAAAAATTTACACTTTTTGAAATAATGTGTGTTATTTGATAAAAGAATCACCCAGTATATATATATGCTTGATAATTAAAAGTCTGGACGAAATACGGTCATTAATCATTTCAATATAATATATATTATCATATATTTATAAAATATCATATTATATAATATATTATTTGAATATTATATATAATGTATATTTTCAATGTGTATATACATGTAGTTGCATCAAATGAATCGGATTGATAGTGGATACAACGTAGTATCTGAAATTTCATAAATAGTATTACCTACCAAAAACAAAACAGTCGAATAAAACAATATTAAAATATGTACCTAATGGTTCATAAATAATTTGTTTCATATTTCGTTAATGTTACTAAAATGTCAATATATAACTATCTTGATGCTATAAATCCACTTGACTAAATGCAAGTGCCATAACGAGATATAAACTACTTAAAGTCATTTTAATAAAATTTTATAGAATAAATGTTAACTATTATTTTAAATTTTTTTTTCGTATAGGTATTATTTTTAATGCTACTAAATATATCGGATCTATAAATATATAATTATACTCATAACTACTCGATGTCATAAATTAGCTATAATCTACATGATTAAATTCAATTACAATATTATTTTACATTTAAACGGATAAAAGTCATTTAAATTAATAATAGAAAAAATTGAAAAATAATTACCTTGTATTAATTAAGTGTAGGTACTTACTCAAATATTATAATTAAAAAAAATATACCTATTTTAATGTAATAACTAACTTCCAACGTCTTGCGCTATAAACGTAACGTCATACATACATTTAATCACATTTTTTGTGCATAAAAATGTTTAACCCTTATAATAAATAAATAAAAAAGCATTTAAAGAGTAGCAACTGAAACTATTACATTATCATTTTTTTTTTTATTTAATAAAATAAGACATTTCTAGCCGTAGGCTATATATATCTATGGACAATAGAGAACAATATTAGTTTGTGTCCATTTTAAAAAGATAATTATAAATATAAATATAAAAATATGTACAGATGTAGGTATATACAATTAGTAAACTAAATAAAAACATGATTACAAATACTATATGTGAACATTATTAACAACAATAAACATATCATACAGATTAGACTGGTGGCTTAAAAAAATTATATAAACAATTCCAGTATAGTTTTTATTGGTTTCACAAAAATAAGTACCGATTTCGGTTATAGATACAATTATGAATGAAATATAAAATGTCTCCATATAAGCTTTTTTTCTTAAGTTCTGTGTTCTTTGTTTTCTTGTGGAACAAACTTGATGACGGTTTAGTGAATTCTGATAAAGAAACTATTATAGTCGCATTATCAACTGTTTTAAATTGAAAATTATGTAACCAGAAATTAATGTTAAATGTTGTTCACCAATTAAAATTACTGAATACAGAGATTTGATCGTAATTTGTTTTTTCTTAAATTAAAAAAAGTGTTGGAAAAAAATAGAGAGAGTGTTAGAAAAGTGATATCATAAGAAATGGAAAGAGCTGGATGATATTATTATACCTATATAGTTGTAACACATTTATTATGAGGATTAATGAAACAATATACATTAATAGAATGTGTATTGGTGAAAAGTAGGTAGATCAAGTACAGAACCGTTAAATAAACGATATATAACGAAATATAGGTAATCTTGGTAATAGTCAGTATTAAATAATTTATTGTTGGCTGTGACGATAATTTAATGTTAATACATTACTAATGGGCTGTGACAGTAGAAAAACAAGACAGTTTATAATATGATAATAGTATTAAATATTAACGTTCTAAAAAAATTATTTTAGTGTATTTATGCGTATACTGTTGTAGACGAATATTAATCTATATTATACATAATATATATCGACCGGTCAGCGTATGAATCGGTAGAAATTTATTATTTTGTATCTATTGTTGTAATAACGGTGGCGTGTGATCATGATGTATACCTACCATTCACCATTCACATACATATTATAATTATTCGATAAATTGATAAATAACGTAAATAAATAAATATTTATATATATCTGCGGTGTTGTAGGAAGATCGCATGTTGTCTAAAATAAATCATTTCGAAAATAAACGAGAAAAATGACTGTATACAGCATTTTATATGCTAATAAATAATTGGGGTTAAAAAATATGTTACACCCTCTCGAATAAGTTATTGGGACTTAACCTAAATAATAAACCTAACTGGTTATCGAACCAATCACTAAGTTATCAAATCGATAAAAATTTGGACTGTTGCACAAAGGAGTTTAAATAATGTAACTTATTAGTAATTACTAATAAGGTAGTTTTTATTAATTAATAAATCCTTAATGTCATTTCTCAACTAAAATAATATAACATTTTAATTTTTAATACAACTTGAATAAAAAAAAAATAAAAAAGTAAAACTGACAATATTTCAGTAAACATTTATTTTGCAGTAAACACTGCAAAGGACCAATAAATTTTATCAATCCAATAAATATGGCGTTATCGGTTCGATATGTTGTAGACCCGATTTTGGTTAGATAAATATTCAAAAGAGTTCTATAACTTTATTGGCCTGATAAGATAGTGTAAAAATATAAAAATGATAACAATTAACACTGATAACAGTAAAAACCATGGTATCAAAACCTTGGTCAGAGTAGTACCATACAATTTTAAATAATTGTTTGTGTAATAGTCCAGCACTTAAGGGAAATAATAAAGTTATTTCTCCGACTGTCTTAGAAGATAAGGTCGGACAACTTCCCCCCCGCCAGCCCGCCAGCCAATGATAAAGTATCTGCTTAAAAAGGCGAAAACAGTTCCAATTTTAATCACCTTATAAAAGAGCGCTGGTGATTATACGTTTTTGAGGTTAGGCAATAAATATTAAATAGTGAATACAAAATCTGCCGTTAAAATGTTTTGAAAATCAAAAACGCACAATGTCTGTATAATATACTATACTGTACTTTTAAATACTATGCATATATTATACATTATTACTATATACATTATTATTATTATTATTAATATTATTATTATTATTATTATATACATGTAAAATGCTCTATGAAATAAAAATAAATTTATTAACATTAATGTCTACTGACTTGTTATTTTTTGTATAGTTTCTTTATTTTCCAAATATTAATTTTGTTTCCTTGTGAAATTATAATCCTTATATTATTTTATAATATAATTTTGTACCATTCACCTTCTCCACAATGCCAAACAAAATTTGTTACTTTGGATGCAATAAGTTTAAAAAACTCTCCGTATTTAGCTTACCTAAGGATGATATTTTAAAAAATAAATGGTCAAAAGCCTTGGGTATAGACTATAGATAATTTTGATTCAAATCATGTGATTTGTAAAGAACATTTCACAGAAGTCCAAATAAAATTTAAAAAAATTGTAACTGATGATTTAGGAAATGTCTTATATTCAGTAAGTACTTCGATTAAATATACTTCTGTTGGCTATAATTTATAAATTTATAAAAAATTTAATCTATGGTATGTTGTAGGTATTAAATGAAATAATTAACAATTTTTTTTTTTATTATAGAACTTAACATATTATAACATTTTATCAATAATAAATATATGGTTTATCAACCTCCTGTAAGCAGGAGTTGTGTTGGAGGTTGAGAGTTATAATATTTAATAATATATGTGGAAAATTTAGATTGAATAATTTAAAACATATGACATCAATTACATAGGTACTGATTAAAAATAAAATCATAAATGTACAAAAAACGTATTATGTATTACTTAATAATACAGACATTATAAGTAGCATATTTTTCAATAGTTTCTTTACATTTTATATTAATACCTAAATTAATGTAAATAATTGTTTATAAAACTATTTTGCTTCTCAGGTTAGTCTTGCGTGCTTTAACTTTGGTAAAGCAATATGAAATTTATAGTTTATTTGTAATTACTAAATATTTTTAAAGAGTAAGATGTTTCTGAAGTGTTTAGTGAACACTTTCCTCCACAAATTATTCATTAAACAATGTGTAAATAATGTATAATATACTTAAAACATACTTACTTATAGTTTTAAATAACAAATTGTAAACATCCTTTAAGAAAAAAATAAAGGTAGATGTTGAATCACTTGAATTTTAATTAATAAATTTCAAATTTGACATTATATGCTACCTATACTCAATTCAAATTTCAAAATAATAATTATAAACAAATTCAAATATACATTATTCCGGTCTTGGAAGCTGATATCTATTATCTATCTTTGATATTAATATTTACCAGATATCATCTTATCTTCTAAAACCGTGCTATAGGTATTTATACCTATACATAAATATTTACTACATAACCTCAAAAACGTATAATCAGCAGCGTAACAAAAGGTGGTCAGTAGTGAATCTGTTTTAGACATCGTAAGCGAAACGCTGATTAAATAGAGTTGTCCGACCTTATCTTCTAAGACCGTGGTTTATTGAACCGTTATTGCAGCTTATGGTACTCTTTTTATCGATCGTTTGTGCAACCGGGAATTAGTCAACATATATTATTATGTTTATTCATATATTGTAATATTTCTACAGTAAATTGTTTTTATGATTCTATCCAATAAGTGTTTAACTTTTTTAAAGTTTGATATTTATATATAGTGTTTAAAGTAAAGCAAAGCAAAGTAATGTTTTCAATTAATTAAATTATTTTTCCTCGGCTTAAAATAGCTGCCGACAGAGTACTAAGCGTGCTAAGTTCACGCGTGAAGTGATTTTCCGTCAACCAATTAAGATGTGGCTGCAGGTTGTTATTTATATTGCAGTAATTAAAATTTGTTATACAATATTATAGGTGCACTTGGATAGATTTGATAAGCCACATTTATTCAAAAACAGCTTTTACTTAAATAATTTAACAGTGAGAGGGCCATCAGCCACGGGCTCGTTATATAATGTTTAAAATTTATACGAGACTAAATTCCTTTCAAAATTCAAATCCTAAGACCTCCTATGGTTATCGTATTAAATATTAGAACTTATATTATTCTTCTTGCAGAGTCCAGTTTTATAAAATATCAATAATAAGATAGTGCTAATATAATATATAGGTACTTTTTTTTATAAAAACACAAATATAATAAAAAAAAATCATAATACATAAAAAACACTACTTAATAATGGAAAAATTAAATGAATACATTTGGTAACGAATTCGGTAAATGTAATAAAATATACAAATCACATAATATGTGCTGTTCCTGAACAATTTGATAAAAGTGACTGACGAAGTTTTGCTGTGTAGCCGACGTAATATCTGTTTGGTAACGTCCTAGATGTTGTATTTCGAGTATAATTTTGCTATAATAATAAGTTATTAGGCAGACTCGAGTGGCGTATTTAGGGTGGGATGGATCCCCATTGACCTTTTTTTTTTTTGTAAAGTTAAGTTTTATCATTTTCAGCATTTCTCAATATGGTATTACTTTTAAGTACAAGTATGTGAAGTGTGAAGTGTTTATTATAACTTTTTTTTTGTTTATCGTATTAAACACATAGTATGAATTCAGAATTTATAATAAATGCTATAGTAGGTAGGTACTATTCAATTTGTGTTAATTCTTATTTCGCTTTGATCCACACTAACCTCAATAGGTAACAAGTTAGGGGATTTTTAAATATATATTATGTACATATTTATGGGTGTATTATTATATATTTCATCCCACCCCTAGCAAAATTCCTAAATACGCCACTAGCAGACTCTACAAAACGTAAAATAATTTAGACATCATTATAATATCACCTCCATACAAAATGTAGTACTTTAAGTAAATTTGATTACAATTTTACCTCATTAGGGTTATCTAATCTTTATTTAATTACAACAAAAACATCAAAATAAATTTAATTGAAAACTGGTATCGTGTAAATATTTCCGTTTTACCGCTGTTTTTTGTTGCCTAGTGGTTACTGGTTACCTATTATTTTCAATAGTTAAATAATTAAAACCTATATTTAAAAATATTTTAGCCTTGTTTTGAACTTTAAGTTCTTAGCTATACATGTATATTCAATTTGCAAATTGAACATTATATAGATTACTAGCTGATCCCGTGCACTTCGTTGCCCATTAAAAATACCATCGTCATATGAATATATGTTTTTTATAATACAACGGTTACCATAGCAACAATTTTAAACCAATAATTATTATTATAATAGCTTAAAAACACATATCAACCACTACTAATTATAAACAAAAATGTCATATAAATCTCAAATCCCGGTTTGAGCGGCCACCCGAGGTTGGTCCTCTCCCTTTTAAATTAGCACTATTCTTCTGCACAGATAGTCTAATCTATCTATATGTATAATATCTATATATTATATCTGATCCGAATTGCCCAATCTATATGAATAATATGTTTTACATATCACCATGGCAACTATTGTATTTACAAACAATCCTTGGAGATTCAAAATAATAATATTATTGGTTTCGATATAATACTAGCTGATTCCCGTGCACTCGTCGCCTGTTAAATGGATCAAATCAAACTACCTACTCACACTTTGTTTCACTCATTAACGTGTATGGTGTTCAAAATTAACCTCTATCCTTCCCGTTGCCCTGAATAAAAATTCTGAATCGCGGCAGTACATTATCAGGTAGGCCCTCTACTGCGTGATCGCGGACCCCGTTGCGGTTTGTTACGGAAGTGTATGATTTAACTCTAAAGTATCAAAGTTATACCAAGTTTATTTTGATGTAATACTGTGGATTAATATAATAAATTTGGTTGCTCGTAAAAAATCGCAACTCTTAAAAAAATTATGATTGTTGAACTCCTTTTGGGTGTAATTTTCTGCGGTAAGTGCAACTCTGCCACCCTGGTAAGCATTGTTCAATAATTCGATTTGATGCAAGCTTGTACCTGATCTGCCCGAATAACCAATGGCAACCAATAAATAAATGCTAATTTCTAATGTAGACTGTAACCAATGGCAACTATAAATAAATAAAAATAAAATTTCCAATTTCTATCGTGAATCTCAATGTCCCCGTTTCAGCACCTATTTAAAATTCGAATTTTGGCAAATCCTTTCTTAGCGCACGTCTATATTATAATAGCTATCTGTATGCCAAATTTCAGCCAGATCCGTCCAATGGTTTGAGCTGTGCGTTGATAGCAGTCAATCAGCTTACTGTTTTTTATATACAGATATGGTTGCCATGGTAATATGGACCCACACACACACACTGACATACATTCATTTTTATATAATATATAGATTGATATGAAATCTTAGTAACCTTAGTAACCATGGCAACCTTGGTAACCATGGTAACATGGACACACAGACACACACACTGACATACATTCATTTTTATATATATAGATATATAATATGGTTGCCATGGTAATATGGTGTATGGAGACACACACAGACGAACATCTCGAAATAATATGTATATGCGGTTGCCACTTGCCATGGTAATATGGAGACACACATGGACGGAAATCTCAAAATAATACATGTATGGTTGTCATGGTAATATGGACGCACACACACACGGACACGGACACGGACATACACGGACATACATTCATTTTTATACATATAGATGATGGATTTTGTCAGCATTTTAATTTGAAATTCTTATAAAAAAATGTGTGTCTTTAATCTTTATACTATGTTCATTACTTTTAAACTTCTAATATGATATAGCTTATGGCCTATGGGTAAATTATCAAGTTTTTTGATTCAGCAAAAATAATTATTTATCGACAATAATTAAAAAAAAAAAATAGAAAAGGAGGTTTTATTGTTGTAATTTATCATTTTTGTTGATGGCCTCCAACAATTTCCTGATTCCTAATGTGGACTTTCAAAAATATTAATTGGTAACTCCTCTAAATTATATTATATTATGTACTAGCTACTAGGCTTCTTCAACGATATAATTTTGAATATCAATATCGTTTTGAATGTGTGCGATATCGTATCGCGATATCGAAAAAAAAATGTTGATGTCGATATATCGATATATCGATATTCCGATATATCGATATCAAAATTTTTTTTCGATATCGCGTTATCTCTATTAATTATTTATTTTTCTGTTATCCTGTGCTATTTTTAACACAAATAGTAAATACCCAATGGCCGGGGTATATCGATATATTTCGATATATCGTACGATATATTAAGATTATCGATATCGAAATTTCCGAAAAAAAGTTCGCGATATCGATATCGTATCGAAATATCGATATCGTTGAAGAAGCCTACTAGCTACTTACAACTTAAAACTTCTGGTCCGATTGCACATTTTTTTTATTTCATAAGTACTATAAGTTCAAAAAATGGAAATATTTTGCAATATTACAATATTACAGGTATGCTAAATACCTTTATTGATTTATTTTCTTAATTAAGAATGGCATCAGCTACCGGCAGTATACTTTGATTTTTTTTAACTTTTTCAGAACCATTTTTTGATACATTTTATATTTTTTAGTTATTATAATACATATACTATTTGTATATTTCAAATTGTCAATAGATCTATTTATTTTAGGTATTTTAAAATATAGATCAATGAAAAAATAACTAATAACCGTTACACATTCAATCCCTAGCGATTATTAGGTACCTAATAATTGATAAATTGAACATAAATGAACATAATATTTTATTTTATTTTTTTCATATTATATACCGTCACACTCTGTATAGTAGATACGTCTAAAGAATAAACATAATTATTAATTTGAATGTTTTCATGGTTTTCTAAACATTAAAATTGTATTTAACTATATGATCCTAACTATAGTTCATTATTTCTATGATTAATAAATACCTAGTTATTTTAACTGTTTAAGTCTTGATAATACCAAATAACATATTAATGTAGTCCAATATATTTTTACTATATTTCTGAGACCTTAATTCTCTAAAATATACAAATATCTATATTATGTCCTTTCAAAATCACCTTTTAAATATGACAATCAAGTTACTTAAATATTTGATTTTATCGATGTAGCAACGGGCAACAAATGATTCAATTTATCCTAATCTGTATGCACCATTTTATATTTTACTACTCAGTACTTTTGCTATATTAAGGATGATTGTAATATTGTATACAATTTGTTAATACGTCAAATTTTACATATAATACATTTGGCAAGAATTTAAACTGGTAAATATATAAATGTATAATATACAATTTAATGTGGTTGGTATTAGAGTTAATTTTATGGTGACCTGGTGAAGCGCGGTGATTGGAAGCAGTCACTAATATAAAAATATGTGTAGTGATCGAGCAGGCTCCCAGATGGGTGACCACCAGTGTTTTTTGTGACGATCTATCTGCCTCACATAAAAAAACGCGTACCAACCGTAGCACATGGTGTTGCCGAGTGTCGAAAAAACCAAGTTAATTTTATGATTTATTTTTAAACTTATCGCAAGACATAGTGAACTGTAAGTTAAAAATAATGGTGTGGAATATTGTTCACAGTAAATACCAGCTAATAACCATGTAGTTAAAGTCTTAAAAAAACGATACCATAACCTCCTACTTATTTACCAAAAGACTTCAATTGGCAGAGACGAAAATAGTGTTTGCATCTTTTTACCTGCTAGTCAGCAATGTCAAAAAAAAATTATAACGCTATATGTTTCTTTAAATTAATAGTATTCGTTATAAATGTAGTAAAATGTATAATAGTATAATAATTTGAGATTAATTGATATTTTTTCTCAAATTAAATCTAAATTGACAATGGCAGTGAACACATTTTTAAATTAATATAAAAATAATCGTCTAGTTTAAATCATGATTAGATAGCGGATTTTTATGCACTAAAAAGTATTGAAATATGCCATAGGTATACTATGCAGTAAAAATCATGAAAATATGCAAGAATTTTTTTCTTTATTCAAAATGTACAAATCAAACAACTTATAATAATTAATTAATTCAATAATTCATAATTTTCTGAATTTTCTAAACAACTTAATGTATTTTTTAAATTTTATTTATTATTAAAATTAATAGTCATATGAATTTCGAGTTTTTCTTTTGTGAAGCCGTGACGTTTATCGGTTAACATATTTTTAAAGACTGAGAACGAACGGCTCAACGTTCGACGTCAACTGAAGTTGTTGCCTGTTGATGCATATTTGAAGCAACTTACTATTATTGGGTTTTGGTAAGGATCTTCAAGCTGAAAGTTTTCACATAATAGTACTGCATTCATTTTTCATAGAATTTCCAGACCTTTATATTTACTGGCAAACTCGTTTAATTTAGTCGTAAGTGTTGCGCCTTTCGATCCAGGAATAGAATGAATTTTTTCTTTCGTTTCGTCATTTATTGAAAAGCTTTTATGTCAAGTCATATTTTGAGTTTCCAGTTTTAGATTCTGAGTGGAACGATGAATGTATTGATTTTACAATGATGTGTGTTTTTATTTTTTTATTTTTGTGTCTGTGTAGACGATAAGTAGTCGAAATAATGCTTCGATTTTCAACTTCAGTATCTTGTTCGATTGGAAAGTGAATCTAGTTGATGCATTCGGGAGGTCAAATTTTAAAATTCCCAATAGTTTTCACAAGCGCCGGGATTAAACACATAAAAATTAACGAATAACGGGAATTTTTACGCAAAATCTGTTTTCCAAAAAATCGATTTTGGTTTATGGTGTAACTCTAAAACAAATTAACGTACAAATGAAATTTTCACTGGTTGTTTATATTTGAATTTTCTATACACGATAACATTTTTAAAATATTATGATTTGTTTTGAACTGTTTAGGCACATTTTCATTTTTAATTTTTTTTTAGTTTTTATTCTAAAAATATCAATAAAATTTTATTTGTTGGTTTCGAAAGCTTGAAAATTGAATAGAAGGCTCCTAGTATATTGTTTCAAAGGCAGATGAAAAATATTAAAAATCCTTAGTCACAATTTTTTTATATGCAAATAAAGTTCAAAAATTGACAAAATATGGAAAAATCACGAAAATTATCAAATTATTTTGAGTTAAGAATTCGTAAACATTTTTCTTTTTAAATCTAAGATTTTAAAATGTAATACAAGATTACTCATAAGTTTGTCTACCTTTATCAATAAAAAAATCTCTACCGGAAAGTCAAATTAAATTTTTATGAGCGTTTGAAATTCAAATTTTTACAACATTGGATATTCACTCAATTTCTCTTGTATCGATTTCCTTATTTTGTTGTAATTCAAAAACGAATAACTGTAGATACATTAAAATTTCACTGAATGTTTATATTAGCATTTCCTATACACTGTACAATTTTGAAAATATTTTGACTCTTTTTGAGCTGTTTACGGACATTTTCAGTTTTCAATTTTTTTAGTTTTTTTTCTATAAATATCAATTAAGTTTTATCTGTTGGGCTAAAAAGTGTAAAAATTTAATAGAAGGCTCCTTATATATTGTTACAATAGCAATTGAAAAATATTAAAAATACATAGGCACAATTTTGTAAATGTTGATGTGTGGTGGCCCTGAGGTAGTATACCTGTGTAGTGTTTGTTTCGTTGGTTTTTTCTTTTTAGTGCACAAGAAATTTTCACGCAATTTGATACTTAGTGGAGCGACATTATGATAATAATATATTTTATTTATATATTTATATATTTTATTTTTTTTGTGTCTGAACAAGACATTTTCTCTAATTAAAAGATTCGATTTTCAACTTCGAAGGTAGTTACAAAAAACCAATTGCATCTAGTTGGTACTTTTAAAAGTGTCCCGTACTTATTTTTATAATCTGGACGGAATTCGTAAAAATCGCAAATTATTTTGTCAGCATAATATTCGATCTCAATAGTTTTTTATCGTAATTTGTAAACAGTTAAATTCCAATTTAAATGAATTAATACATCTATTTTATAGTTATTATAAATAACTAGAGACCATAAGCGAATACAAAACTGTATGAATTTGTTAGTTATCCAAGTTTTCATCAATCAATCATCCAGTTGTTCGTCAAATCAAAATTTTAAGCACACATTAGTTACATTGATTATATACTATAATTATAAGTCAATGGTAGTAGTTAATCTACCTATTGAATTTTATTTGTATTTATTTATATGACAAATTTGTTCCCTCGGTGATTTCCGTGACTTTAATATTGGTGTACAAATTATTAATTTCTGTCGTAATTAGTGCTATTGATGTTTTCTATAATGTAACAGAATGTAACAGGAACGTAGCTATGATTGATTGTGATGGCCGTTCAGTTATAGTAGCTACAACGGCGAGTCATTGGAACAGCCGCCGAGCCGCCGCCGCCGAAACTGAAGAAAATTAACGATTAGATCATGAGTTCCTGATACTCCGACGAGTCCGACGTTACATTTTTCGATTTTAGTTCGTACGTTTTAGTAGCGTTTTAGTACTATCCAGATCAACCCGGGTTCAACCCCACAGACCAACAATTTTTCCATACAATTTTTCAATTTAGTTCGTATGTTTTAGTAGCGTTTTTACTACCCCGATCAACCCGGGTTCAAACTCACAGACCAACAATATTATTATTATTATTCAGCTTAAAAATAATATGAGTCTGCAGCCGCCGAGCCGCCGCTGAAACTGAAGAAAATTAACGATTAGACCATGAGTTTCTGATACTCCGACGTTACATTTTTCGATTTTAGTTCGTACGTTTTAGTAGCGTTTTTACTATACCGATCAACCCAGGTTCAACCTCACAGACCAACAATATTATTATTATTATTCAGTTTAAAAATAATATGAGCCTGCTGTCACTGCGTTGCCACTGAAGCGTTAACAGTGTTTATTCCAATAGGCTGGTTAAAGCGTCAAAAACGTATACGTTTATATTATGGCTATAATTATTAAATCGCATTTTTTTTTAAAAAACCCTGAAACTAAGATAGGCCATTGACAATGAACTATTAATTTAAAGGTATGGGTGGTTTTAGTTTTTTTCGTTGTTTCTAAAATCACGGGCGGCGTTGAACGTGCTATTATACTTTAGACGTACGCGTATTTTTAATTTCAAACGGACGTGGCCTAATGATTAAGACTAGTATTAACAATCGATCGATTAATAAGAATAGAGAAATAATATTATGTGTGATAACAGTAGATCAACAGTTGATAAGGTATAAACCGTACACTATGGTGTAATATTATAAATTATCAAGCCTGCGCAGTTAATTTTAACTTTTAACTTAAATGTTTAAAATTTAATTTTCATTGACTTAATTTTTAACTTAACTTATTTTAATTGATATAAGCTTAATAAATAACGAGTTACTTTTAATCAAATTTAAGTTTAGTTAATTTTTAAATAATTAAATAATAAATATAATAAAAATAAAAATTATTATTGATAATACATAACCATTTACTAGAATAGGAAATTACAAATATAGTTAAATTTATTTATTGTTCCATTAACCAGAATTCTTCAAGAAAAATAACTCAATTAAATACATATAGATATAGCATATAGCGATACCCAATTATATTATAACATATAGGTGCATCGTATATATAAAGATATACCATACCATACTGCGGAATATTGTAATAATAATAATTAATAAATACTAATAACTAATGCTAATAATTAATATGATATTATTTTATTTTATTGATACAATCAAATATCATACAAATGTAAAATTCTCAAAAACATATTGTAAAATATTTTCTGCATAAATAGGTTATTTTTAAATAAAATCTAATTAGGTTATGCCCATGTAGTTATATGTATTTATATTTATAAACAGTCAATATTGTCAGTAGACAAAATAGTCATAGCCCACAAGGCTTCACTTTTTGTTCTCGGCTCTCTCAGCACTCGAGATTTACAATACCATATTTCAATTTTTGTGTAACAATAATGTGATTATCAGTGTCCAGTGAAATACGTTTTAGAATCTGAGTGGAACGATGAGTGTATTGATTTTACAACGATGTGTGATTTTTTATTTTTTTATTTTTACTTTTTTTTTGTGTCTGTCATCAGCTTTTAGGCAGTAAAAGTGCTTGGATTGTTTTCAACAGTATCTTTTCTGATAGGAAAGCGAATCTAGTTGGTACTTTGGGGGGTCAAAAGTAAAAATTTCACAGTAGTTTTCAAAAGCGCCGTGAAAAACAAAAGAAAAATTAAGGAAAAACGGGAATTTTTACGCAAAATCTGTTTTCGAGGAAATGGATTTTGGTTTTTGGTGTAACTTTAAAACAAATGACCGTAGATACATGAAATTTTCACAGGTTGTTTATATTTGCATTTTCTATACACGATAACATTTTCAAAATATTTTGATTTATTTTGAACTGCTTAGGGACATTTTCAGTTTCCAATTTTATTAGTTTTTTTTTTTTATTAATATCAATAAAAATTTATTTGTTGTGTAAAAATACTTGAAAATTTAATACAAGGCTCCTACTATATTGTTTCAAAGTCAAATGAAAAATATTCAAAATCCTTTTTCACAGTTTTTCATATAAGCATTTAAAGTTCAAAAATTGACAAAATATGGAAAAATCACAAAAATTAGCAAATTATTTTGAGTTAAGAATTCGTAAAAATTTTTCTTTTTAAATCTAAGGTTTTAAAATGTAATACAAGATTCCTTATAAGATTATCTACCTTTATCAAAAAAAAAAAAAAAATGTCTATAAGAAAATCAAATTAAATTTTTATGAAATTCAAATTATTACAACATTGAATATTCACTCGATTTCTCGTGTAGCGATTTCCTTATTTTGTTGTAATTCAAAAACGAATGACTGTAGATACATGAAAATTTCACTGAATATTTATATTAGCATTTCCTATAAACCTTACAATTTTTAAAATATTTTGACTCTTTTTGAGCTGTTTACGGACATATTAAGTTTTAAAATTTTTTTATTTTTTTTTCCTTTAAATATCAATAAAGTTTTATCTATTGGGCCAAAAAGTGTAAAAATTTAATACAAGGCTTCTGATATATTGTTACAATATCAGTTGAAAAATATTAAAAATACATAGGAACAATTTTTTTTTATAAGCATTTAAAGATCACATTTTGACAAAATGTATGAAATTTAAAATTGAATAAATATTTTGTAGTTAAAAATTTTTAAAATGTTCAACTTTTATAACTAAGGATTGAAAATTTAAAACAAGATTCCAAGTAAGTAGTTAATTCTGTTACCAAAAAATCTAAAAAATACATAAGCACAGTTCTCCGACTGTCGGAGACGCACTTAATAATATTACCATGGTTAAATATCTAGGTATAATTGAATTGAGACGCATTTTCGTTATGGGCTGCTCACGTACAGTTATTGCATGTTTTAGCATGGAAAGGAATCCCAGCTGGCAGTGATTTTTAGATTTATTTAGCCATGCAATTAATAATTTGTATTGTTTTGTTAACAAATAAATCGAAGTGATAATATTCACTGCCAGTGGGGGCCATGACACAAAGTTGCGATCATGCTTATTTATTTAGCCATGAATATTATATTGTATAATTTTGTGCCATTATTATTTATCATTTATTATCAATTATAATCATACTTGCTTATATTATTATTTATTGTAATCATGGATAATATATAACGGATATGCCATCCCTATACTAAACACCCATGGGGCAGCGTTCCCGAAATTTCGGTTTATGCCCCATCTATACCATTGTTACCTGTAGTCACCAATAATTAACCATTTTGACTTATCACTATCTATCAATAATTGTTATCAAACAAATCTTGTTTGTTGTTTAAATATTGAATCGTTCTATTATTTGAATTTTTTAAGTTTAAATAGAAGTATAATAAATTCATATTGTTTCTAATTATAAAAGAACAATAATTATTAATTTTATACATAACAAAAAAATGAAATAAAATATAACTTACTTGCTCATGGCATAAACAATTTACTACCCCATAGCTTATTATTCAGGAATGCTTATGGAAGGCTGATGGCCTATCCATTATGACGTATTATCTATGATTGTAATTGTGTTTCTTTTGGTGATTGACAATATATATTATATATACAGTTGGATTAGAAAAATAATCCATGAAGAAGGTGCTCTCCCCATTAAACCACCAATTTAATAGGAAGAATAATAACAATTCAACTTGATGCATATATTATGTATTTATGTGTATATTATAAGTAGTAATATTTTCAATTTTTTTTTTTTTTGTTAAACTTTTCGTACATTATCTTTCCAACATCATAAAGAGCTTGCCCTCCTACTCCTATCAAAATTGGAGTAAATGGAAAGCTTTTTACAACAGGTAAAGCAGTTTCATTTGAATTTATGATATTTCCATTTGAATCTGTTGTATTAAAATCAAATGAAGCTTCAATTTCATAACTTTTATTTGAATTATAATATGTTTTATCGTTTATCATCTCATATGCCTCTTTATCAACTTCATAACTAGTTGTGACTGATGTTTCATGCTCGTAGTTCAACGTTGCTGCCTGGTTTATAATAATCATAGTTGATAAAACAACCAATATTTGCACCGGAAACATTTTGTCTCTAAAATAATGTAAATACATATTATCAGAAAATAAGAAAATACAAAGTTTTGTTGCAATTGCATAACTCTGAATACCAGAATTATAAACCCTTCCGGTTACAGCCGAGTCTGTTTATCATTCACAAATCAGTATTTTTAATTAATGATTAATCTATACTGCTGTGTTTTACCAAAATAAAAATTATTATTTTTAGATCAATGTTAAGTACCTATAGCTGATTATAATCATCGAAATAATACAGTTATTATAATGATTTGAATTATTTGACACGGTACGTAACGGCAACCAGTACAAAGTGCAAGCACAATAATTATAGCGATCGGTCAACACGCTTACTAACCGCCAAAACAGGCGCAAACGATGCGGCAAAGAAGACTCTTTCATCAGGCACTGCAAGGTGGGACGCGAAGGAAAGTCACGTCGGACGAGTAGTGAGAGTAACGGCCGCGTATTTACGAACAGTAACTGAATTTGGCAAAATGGGTAAGTCCAACTACTTGGACATTTAATACAAGGATCCTAATATTATATTGTTACAATGGCGTTTGAAAAATAATAAAAATCCATAGTCACAATTATGTCCATAATTATTATTGTGGTTTGATTTATTTATAGATACCTAAGTGATAATAGTTAGGTAGTGTATATATTTTTTTTTTGTAATTATTATTTTACCTTATTAAAATAACTTTTAATCTTAATTGAAATGTTGACAATACTACTAAAGTGTGAATGAACATATTTATATTTAATAACAAAGAAACAATGAAATACTTTAATTTTAACTCAAAAAGTAGGTATACTTTTGAAAAAAAGATTGAATTATTTAATAATTGCATCCATATTATGGTATCTATCCATCGACCAAGGAGAAATCATTATTTGGCGTGAAACTAAAGTACACTATACTGCAATTATATTGGTCTATGATATTATATAGACAACTAGGGTTGTGAATTTGAAACATTTCAATGAAATTATGAAAAATATTTTTCTTCTTTTAAACTGGTTTCTTATTAGGTTATAGAATCTATAGATTGTAATTAGAAATAATATTATATTGATTACACACAGCAAACGCTTATAATGAATAATATATCAGTAATCAACCAAGGTTTACGAATAATTATTTACTACAATTATTTATAGGCATGACGTATATTAATGCTTATGGTTATACCTAAATTAAGTTTGTACCTAATTGTAATAGTGTAACATGTGGTAGGTACATATTAGTTATTCTTGTTAAATAATTATATTATAAATCATTATAATACCAGAAAAACTAGAACCTTAGGAGATTAAAAATCAACAACCTTATACAATAGAGTAATATAACTTATATTATTATTAAGGTACTTATTAGTTATTTCTAATTTATTCAATTATAAACTTTTATAACTACTACAATTTATAAATTATAAATGTATTAATAGAACATAGTTTTAAATAATTCAGAAACAGTTTACAGTATTATGTAGGTAGCTAAATAAATTAATGAATAATAAACAAAAAAACATCAAAGTTTTTTTTTCTATGAATTTTAAAATTTGTTATGAAGTTGATTTGGTTTTTGAGTTTATAACTGAAGAGTTAAAAGGCAATGTATAAATTTGTTGTTTTAAAGATATTTTGTTAGACAACTTTTATATTATAAGTAGGTACATAATATTCAAACGGTTCTGTACTTGTACTTTTTACCAATACACTTTCTATTAACCTTTATTGTTTCATTGATCCTCATATTAAATGTGTTATTCTTTCCATTTCTTATAATACCACTTTACAAACCCTTTCTCTATTTATTTCTAACATTTTTTTAATTTAAAAAAAAAACTAATTACGATCCAATCTCTGTATTTATTAATTTTAATTGGTGATAAACATTTAACATTAATTTAACTGGTTACATACTTTTAAATGTAAAACAGTGTATAATGCAATACTTAATAGTTTCTTTGGCAGAATTCACTACTCCGTCAGCAAGTTTGTACCACAAGAAAACAAATAAAAAGAACTTTAGAAAAAAAGCTTAATGGAAACATATATTTCATTCATAATGGTATCTATAATCTATCCATAGATACACCTATGGAGAAATCGGTACCTATTTTTGTGTAACGAATAAAAACTGTAAGTACTGAAATTATTTATATAATTTTTAATAATATTATCGGTGAACTACATATGGATACACATTTGGTACAATTCACGAAACATGATATGAATTTGGTACACCTTATGCTGTAATGTTGATTTTTACAATATTGTTGTTCTTTTAATTTAAAAATAAGAATATTAAGGGGCCTGCACGCGACCTGTTTTTTTGCTCAAAAACATGCCTTACAGGAAAAACTCTCACGCCTCGTAGATTGGTCCGATTTCCGTAATTTTTTTTTTGTTAGATAGAGGAAGACTTCTTACAGGGCGCATTGGACTTGGATTTTCAAAATTATTTTTCGAAGTCTGATGTTACAAGTTTGAATTTAATCAATTTTTACAACTTTTTAGTTTTTGTATTATTTTTTGTTTTTAGCGACGTAATCAAAAATCGAAGTCCAATGCGCCCTGTAAAAAATATTCCTCTATCTAACAAAAAAAAAATTACGGAAATCGGACCAATCTACGAGGTGTGAGAGTTTTTCCTGTAAACTGTGTTTTGACCGATATAATACACCCTATCAACCCCCCTAAATAGGTATTGGGTAGTAGATTAGTGGAAAAGTCTTATAATTCAGGTGGCAACTAAAATATAAAATTTAATTTTCAAATTTTATAGAATTGCGGAAAATTTGAAAAATCGCGAGCAGGCCCCTTAAGTAAATTCGAATAATAATATGTTATAAGTACAAACCTGGTATTTTGATGTTTGACGATTGTATAGGCAATGGAACTCGTTAATGATAATGTAATAGTTTCAGCTGGCACTCCTTAAATACTTTTTTTTTTTACTGTTTCTAGAGTTTTAAATTCATTATAAGCGTTAAAATTGTTTATGCGTTTATAACGCAAGGTGTTATTACATTAAAATGGGTAATTTTGTTGATTATAATATTCAAGTAGGTACCTACACTTTATTAATACAAAGTAAGTATTTTTCAATTTTTACTATTATTAATTTAAAATACTTTTATCCGTTTAAATGTAAAATAAAATCGCACCTGCATTTAATCACGTAGATTATAGCTAATTTAATGCATCACGTAGTTATAGGTTTAATTATATATTTATAGATCGATATTTTCAGTAATATAAACGATAATATACAACAAAAATAAAAATTTTAAATAATATGTAACATTATTTTATATAGTATTTTATAACTTTAAGCAGTTTATATCTCATTATTTCACCTGCATTTAGTCAAGTGGATTTATAGCATCAAGATTTATTATTACTTATTTGACAGTTTATTTGTGCTTGAAGATATAAAATAAACAAATGTGCGGTACAGGATAGGTACCGATTATGCCACCTCCGTACTACATTAACAGTGAAAAGTTAATAACGTCAAAAATAGTGTTGGTAAACAGCTACTAAGGATTATTTAGATTTTATATTGAAAACTAGCAGGGTAGTTTTTTCTCTAGAAGTAAGTTTTAAAAATGTAAACATTAACCTATTAAAATATAAGGTACCTATGGGTATAAATAAGAAAATAGGATAGAGAAATAACTATGAAAAAAACAATAGAAATTATGAAAATTATTTATTATTATATGTAAGTACCTATATATTGTATATCTATTAATTATAATGATAAATCCATGGAGTGTTTATTATAATTATCGCATTATTTATTTAAAGGAAGTCCTGGCATATTATAACTTGGTGTTGTATGTTTTTGGATACACAAAATTTGTGAATTTTTGTACGGAATCCGATGTACAATATTTTTATTTTTATTATTTGTACACTTTGATAAATGTCATATCTCCCACTTGAGTACACTACGATAACGTTTCTGTGATGATTGGGATTGATAATAAGTAATAACTGTTTTTTGTTATCATTTTTTGGAAATTTAAAGCCGATTAAACTCGTTGACTTCAACTGCTAATTTCATCAAATTTTAATGTGTCACTAGAATCAACTCAGTTAATCACTTTTATGTAAAGTTTCTAATAATATATGCAATAATGCTTATTTTATATCAATTTTAAAAGTATGTAACCTTTTAGATACATGAATATTAGTATTGGTTTATAACTATGTATATTTTAAGATACAATTCATAACTTTGAACTTTCAAGTCCAATATTTTTTTTGACAACATTTTTGAATTCAGCGACCTTAAATTAGTTTGAAAATATCTACTTTAAAATTTTCATTCTAATATTTTAATGCTTGCCAAGTTAAGGGATAAGTTCTACTAAACCATTCTTCAAATCTGGAATAAAAATTGTTTACATTAGTTGTAAAAAAAAAAAATAATAATTAATCAATCGATTTCTTAATACATAATAATTAGTTTTTTACTTTCTGTCGGTTGTTTTTTCTACGACACTAAAGGTTTTTGATTTAAAGTTAAATATCTTTGATTTTTGTAGTCATTCAATTTAGTATTCTTTAAAATTAATTTGGTATTTATTTTACATATTATGAAATTACTGACAAATTTTTAAATTAAAAATGTTGGTTTAGGCTTAAAAATAAAATAATTTGATTTATCATCATTTAATGGTAGTTATTACTATTTTGTTTTCCACTAAATGAGATATTGACCACGTTTATACCAAAACAATTTCTATACCAAATATTAATTATACACAATATTAAATGCTATATCTATCTAACTAGGTATATAAATGTGGAATGAAAATCTTTGTACAGGATAAACTCTGGAACTACATATCAGATATTCTTGATTTTTTTTCAACGAAAGAGTAAATCACGGAGAAGGTTTCTATAAAAGACAATTTTAGGAAAATCCACCGGAAAAGTAGGAAATCTACAGCAGAAATTAAATAATCAAAAATACAACAGAGGCCAACATCTGTCCAGAAAAAATAAACTAAAAAATAAAAATGTAGTTTATTGTTGCAGATTAAAATAATATAAATGTATTATTTATTGGTTTCCATTAGTTAATCTGGCATGTGTATTGATTTGTATAATTATTTTTTGACAATATATTATATATATATATATTTATATAGGTATATAAACGAATGTTTGTGGGTAGATTAGACCTCTGGGATGAAAATAGGTTAATTTAAAAAGGGTTAAATTTGGTATTTTATTTATTCATTGGATTTTAGGACGGTTAGGTTAGGTTAGGATTTTGTATTGATTGATTATATTAATCCACCGTAGGTGGAATTAAGTAAAAACGACAAACTTGGTATAACTTTGATACTTTAGAGTTAAATCATACACTTACGTACAAACAGCATGGGGTTCATTATCTACTGAAGGTAGATTGCTTACTTGATAATATACTGCTGCGAATCAGAATTTTTATTCCAGGCAACAGCAAAGTTAAGTTAAACTTTGAACACCATAGGCACACCGAATATTAAATAACGAATTGAACAAAGTTTGAATCATATAGAGTTGGTACATTTAACGGGCAACGAAGTGCAAGGGATCAGCTAGTATAATATATAAGTTTATACTAAAAGCTGTAATACAATAAAAAAGTAATAAACAACATAATATAGAATAATATATTTAATTAATAATTTAAATTAATATAGGTAGATACTACATCAAATTTCATTTTTTTTTTATTACATTTTTACATTTGACCATTTTTAAAAAAATTAAATTTAACATTTTCTAACCACTATTAAATCAATAATCTAGACATTATTTTGGTGGAAACGAGTATTGGTAAAAAAGAGTTAGACACACTTTTGGTGGAAACGGGTAATGGTGAAAAATGGAAAGGTCCACTTTTGGTGGAACCGGGTACCACCCAGTCCCTGGGCTTAAGGTGATTATCGTGAATATAAATTAATTTTCGGAGGATCTCATAATACATTATTTTAGTTTTTGATTAATATTTCAATTAAATATGTATTATAATCTTCATTTTTTATTTGATTTTTATCTTTGTTATAAAAATGTTTTTAAAAAGACTATTTAGTACGTTAGAGGTAAATATTTCAAAAATTATCGGATGACTAAAGCCATATAAATTCTTTGAATGGTCAAAAACAAATTTAATTCGGTTAAAAAAATGTTTATTGATTATTTGTTGGGTTTAGTCTTAAGCCATGAATTATTTTGCAATGTGTACCATAACTAACCTAGTCCATACCTAAGTCACTAGATTTTCAGACAGGTGAACAAATAAGATTTATTGCGTCATTCATTTCCCCTGACAATTGTTAAGCTCACAGAGTCACAGGATAAAGTTTTAAATTCCACCAACACAAAAAAAAATATATTGGTACCTATACCTATATATATTACTGTTATTGTCCATAGGTGTGCTATAGTACACAATGTTTGTATTGATTTCGCCAAACAACTATAATATGTTAGTATACCACATAGGTATATATAATATATCTTCACACTTGGATCACTTGGCATTTTGAAGTCATTGAAATCAGATTGTATTAATATGTTCGAAGAGAAATCATAATTTTATGAAGACTATAAATATGATGAATGTCCACGTTCAATATTTCAAATCACAATCATAAAATAGATACTATAATATATTTCTCCATTTTATTAATTTATTTAACCTTCCCGATACAAATAATTGTATAAAATACAAATTATAATTTGATACAAATAATATTGAATATATCAAAAACAAATCTCATATATTTTATAATTTTAGTAGCTATTATAAATTAATAACTAATAACTCAATACCTACCGTTGACCACTGTAAACAGATAATTATGGTATAATTATTAATCTAAATATTTTGAAAATTACATAGACGTAATAACGAAAAGATTTAAGTTTTAAGTTTTTAAATTTGTATTTCATACGCTTATAAAAATACGTGCATATTATATAATTTTATATTTTTATCAGAGCAACTATGTTGGATTTTTTAATACATTTTCAAACCTTTTGACTACAATTCCAAAATTTCGTATATTATTGTTATCCCAATTATTTAAAAAAGTTTTGAGACATTATTAATTTTGATCCACCAAAGTACACACTCGATACAATTTTCTACCAGTTTCCACTCTTTGAGTAGATAACCATTTACCGGAAACTACTAAAAAAAAGTATTTAAACACAGTAATAAAATTAAAAGAAAAACACACACATTAGACACCTAGATATTGTAAAATCAATACATTCTTCGCTCTGCTCGGATTCTTAAACGAACACATTTTTGTTAAAATTAAAATTTTATTTTTGAAATAATTTTTTGGTAACCATGTGTTAGTTACCAACAACTGCCACAAGTTAGAAAATCTCCTTTTGAAATCGCTTTTTATCGTATACAATTATTTATCGTTGAATTCAACTGTATATGTTACTGTGAATGTCAGCAATTGGTGAGTGCTGACAATCACCTATTGAATGTCAAAAATAATATAGACAATCACTAGTGGGTCTTAACATTTACATCATGATTTTGGTCAATGTTGACATAGACAACACGGTTTTGGTTAATGTTGACATATGTACGAATACTATTATACTATATTACTATTGTCTAAAGACAATAATAAAAAATAGCAACAATATGTTTAATTATAAATTGTTATTATTAAACTGTATTATACTTCTATTATCAATTTAAATTATGATTATTTTACCATACAAAAATTATTCTACATATTGTAACATAACAAACCGTCATGACATTTTGTACTATTTAAAATGTCAACATTTCTATACCACACTTTTTTGTGGAGTAATTTGTTTTGCAATTACATCTTGTATACTCTTGAACACCAATTGATGAATTTGATGCAGAATAGCTTGCTTTAAGAAAATTTGTTGATCCTTTTGTACCTACATCAGTGATTGTTATTAAATTTTCTTTACATAATGAAAACTGGTTCCTGATGTTTAATATTGATTTATAACACCATTTATGGTAGCTATTTTTTTTTATTGATCCTTAAGCCCGGCATCTATGGCCATTAGCTGTTAGTAGGTTGTAAGGGTTTTTTGTTGGTGGGGGGTTACACGTGAGTGTTTGTGTTTTGGCAGAATTTCGAATGGGGCACCCCTAGGTTTCCACCATGCCCCGGAGTGGGGGATGGCGGCACTTGTTCTCCAGACACCGTGACTTGCCCAGAGAAAAATGCCGCCCAGTGTTCGTTGACCGCTCGGCCACCTCGTCCCCCTGGTAGCTATTTTATAAAAGTCATTATTTACCATATTTAATACTAGAGTTGAAATATTTTGGGGATCCATTTTACAACTATAAAAAATGTTTTAGTTATTTTTCAAACCAATGATATACAATAAAATATACCTAAACTACCCCGAATGACAATAGGTTTCATACTAAATCTTAGCGAGGCCGCATAGCATAATTTCGGTTATCCAGGTATATAAGAGTAGTTTGGTGAGGTAATACAAATTATCAACTTGTGCAATACTTTTCCTATATTATTATTAGATAGTATGATTAGATCAGATTAAATAATATCGGTATTACTAACATTCACCAATATCGTTTTATAGATGTCGACATTCAGTTGTAAATGTTTACAAACAGTACAAATCTAATTAATATGACAACATTCATCAACGAATTTGGTATACGAGGACATTAACCGGTGACTGACAGGCGACAGCACTCACCAATTGAGGGCATTCACAGTAACATAATATATACCATAACAGGTAACTTATTAACTTATTCAGTGACGAGGAACACTTGTACTAATCTACTGTACTACCTACTATACAACAAAACGGTTATCAGCGTCACGGTTTTTTGGTTATTTTGAAAAGCGGTGCATCCGAATTGCATGCCAAAAAAATAAATATAAATCGGGTCGTCCGAATTGCATGCCGTCTCTTGAATGGGTCTGTCCGAATTGCATGCCGTCTCTTGAATGGGTATGTCCGAATTGCATGCCATCTCTTAGAGGGGTATATCCGAATAAATAACTTACTTTTCAACTGGAGGATCGGGATTTTGTTACATTACAATTTAACATATAAATATTGTAGAAGGCGACACTGTGAATAAGAATCATAAAAATATTATTTTTAAATTTGGTGGTTTTTTTTGACATTTCGGGCAATCGGGCACACAATATTACAATTCAAATAAACAAAATAATATATAATAATAATTCATAATAATAAAATATGTCAATATAGAAACATCTTTTTTTGAATAATAAAATAGTATAATAGCATTTTTTAAAACGGTTAATATTACAATGAAAAATTACGTTACAGTATAATAATAATAATAATAAATTAAAAAACAACAATAATAATAATAGTAGGTAATAATATTATAATAATAGGTAGAATACAATTATAATAATATAATTATCTATATAGTATACATATAGTCATAATATATTAAACATTTAGTTTTGTTTATTTTGTTGTCGGCAATGACATGTATTTTTTTAAAAAAAATTAGGAAAGTCCAAAAAAAAGTTTAAGTTGTTTAAGTGCATAGTAAATAAACGTGTGGTGTACAGCATGCAATTCGGACAAAGCCCTCTAAGAGATGGCATGCAATTCGCACAGACCTCTCCAAGAGATGGCATGCAATTCGGACAGACCCCTACAAGAGACGGCATGCAATTTGGACATTTTTTTTTTTTGGCATGCAATTCGTATGCAGCCTTTGCAAAGTACTCAGTAACCATCTTCAAAGTTAAAAATCGTGTAAATAAACGAATATTGCTATAGTTCTGTTTCATATCTGCGTTATGATTTTTTACCTGGTTATTTTGAAAAGTACTGCAATCAGTATCCAGCCTCAAAGTTAAAAGTCGAAAATGAGAGGCATTTTTATTTCTCCAAAACGAGATGACAGACCTGCCAACAAAAAAATAAAAAGCACATATTATAGTATATCTTTAAAATTATGATGTAAAATGCTCAGAATCTAAAATAAAATGCAATGTTCGTCGATTAATCGTCGATTAATAGTAAGTTATAACCTATAGTCGGAACAATGAATTTAACTAACTAAAAATGAATAATCATGCAGTTTATACTTTATATAGTCTCATATGCATTTACAATATGAGTGAAAACATGCAAAATAAATTCAAAGTTATGGTAAATTTATAATACAAACATTATGGTACCAACTACATTGCACAAACAATTTAAAATAAGCTTAATTTTTTAAGAATTTAAATTTTAAAGTTATGTAGTGCATAAATTAAGTTTAATATAATATATTATAATATTTACATATTATGCAAAGTTAAATTCCGTATTGAAATTGTAATTTTTTTAATTCAATTTATATTTTATATTCTGAATAAATTCAGAATGAAATTCATCATTGTATTAATCCATTCAATTCACAGCTCTAGCTATAATGTCATAATCCATGTAATTACTCAAGAAAAACAAGAAACTTTGGATGAGATAACGATAACGCTGCACTTGAACGTAGCACTTGATCATCAACCGAATAAGTAGTTTAACCTTCCCAATTAAATGACAAAGATTATGGTGAATCAGACTCTCAAACTGGTAAATGAAAAAGATTGTGGCATCGTATTATCAATCTAAGTAGGTTCTATGTCAAAATTAAGACCAACTTAAATTATTCAAAACTTAAATCAACACTAATATTTTATATTCGTTTTATATTTTCACAATTGATTGAATATAATCAGTGTTATTATTTACTATTTCTATCACTAATACTATTATAATAAATTAGGGTTGTGACTTGTGAGTATTAAATGGTCGTTTTAATATATTTAATGAAGCATTGAAAAATATATACTTTTGTCCAACTTTTATTTAAAAATCAACCTATTTAGCTTCACTTCTCAATCCATCCTTCAATCCCGTAATCACTTATTTCTTAGGCCAGACACAATGCAGAGAGCCAAAGACATCTGTTTTTTTATTTTTAAATCAATTTCTTAATGAGATAAAACTAATTGATCCCAATTTTTAATTAATTAATTTCCTCAAGTTTATATAACAAATTCATTATTTTATTTTTACTTATATAAATGGAACTTTTTTTAATAAATAAAGGTACTCTTGCCTGTTTAGTTTCAAATTGATGAGTCCTATTGTTATTAGTAGGGCGCTGATTTCAATGGAAAATGCATTTTATTTTGGTTGATCTTACAAAATGTTTTCCAAGTACATAATTCGTTTCATGTAAGGTGTGCTTCAAAGCTAAAAACTTTATTTTGAATTTTTTTGCATATTCGACGTTCTTTTATTTTTAGAGCATTTTTAGCGTTATTTGGTAATTTTTGTTGGTTTTAATGCATATTTGTTCAATATGTCACCAGTAGGTACTCGGATAAATAACAAATAATTAGTGAGTTCATGTAACATCTAGGTCATATTTCGTATGTTTTTATTTCATGTTCGTTATTTTAATAGGGATAAATATTTTGTTCAATAATGCCCCCCCCCTCAATAAAAAATCATCAAAAAATTAATATGGTATTTTAAGGTAATTTCTAATGTCATTTTTGAGGTAAAATGAATTTTTTAAGAGCATTAATTAAATTTTTCACATTTTTAAAGTTTTTTTTTACTTCATTCATTAAATTTATTAGGTCAAAATTAAATTTTTTTTCTAAGGCATTTTTAGTTATAATTTAGGGCATGAAAATCCGCGCCGTAGTTATTGCATTATAAACCTTAAATTTAAAAATGAAATAAATCTTAATATATTTTGAACAAACAAAGCTTTTTTATATACATACTGAATCTGCAGGAAATATTGATTGACTCATTGCCTGTAATAAATGTTTTTTTAATAGATCTCGTCAATTATAATTTACCTTATTAAATTGAAATTGTGTGTTTAAAATTTCGTTAAAGATGATCTTCATTGACGACTTTTATTTGTTTTATTTTATTTTAACGATACTATTTATGTCTAAATTTGTTTTTATAGTCCTATTTGAAACTATCATATTTGTAAAAGCTTTGAAATTAGTGAAATTCGATAAAACAACAATAATTAATAGTTACAAGGTAGGTTTTAAGCCTTGATTGGATTTCTTGGAATGAAAAAAAATTTTCTTCGCTTGTACAACAATATCTTGATAATCAATGGATAATTAAAATTTTAATCAATAAGACTTAGTTGCCTCACCAAAAAAATACTTACATAACTAGCACTGATATATTTTTTTAACACTTACTTTTTCACAATGTATAGGCTTTCATTATTGTCTCACCACTAAAATTTTGCACCCAAAAAATTCAGGACAGTCCCCCCTACAAAAACGTATCAATGGATTATAAAACTGCATAGGTATTTACATATTGGTTTACATAATTATATACACATACGTATAGATGAATTTCGAAAATAGGTCAAACGGGAGTCTAAGGAAGTTATTGTTAATTTAATAATGACAGTATAAAATATTATAATCATTATGAAAATTGGTAATTTTGAACTGGATATGACTGAAATGTTGTTCTGTACTAATTAAAAAAAAGGGAGAAAACAACAAAAGTATACACATATTTTTACAAGTCATTAGGTTTAATTTTCATTAGCTGAGGTTCTCTCAGAATCAACTGTCAAGCCCGATAATATGTAAGCATGACGTACAAATATATAATAATACTAAATAAGTTATATGGTAGATAATATTTATCTATTACATTATGTTATAGATTGCTAGGTGTCAGCTGAGAAAAAAAAACAGTTATTATCATACAACTCCTGTAGAGTTAATTTTAATTTTGAAAAATATTAGATCATTTATTTGTGATAGGGTTATAAATTTAACCCGATATATTTAATGAAATTAAAATGGTTTGATTTACTGTAACTGTGTCCCAATGCGTATTTCATTTAGACATTTAGTATTACTTCAAAGTAACAGAGAAAACAAAAACAACTCATATAAAATGAAATATTATATTCATTTACGTATTAGCTTTAATCTTGAAAGTACGAACAAGGTAGTATTCTTTTTCATACAATAAATGAGACTTGTACTTTTTATTTGACATAGCTATATTTTAAATTATACATTTAGATAAAATTATGTGTCGGCTGACATACAGTCTTCGCTCAGAATCCTTTTCCGTACACAATGATTTATTATTGAATTCAAATATATTCACATCCATTACAGTCAATGGCGTTTTTGAGGAGAGGTACGGAGAACGACCCCCCCCCCCTTAAACCTACCGAATCTTTTTTTTTAGTTACCTAATGAATTTAATTTATGAAACTAAATTAATTATAATAATTTACCATGCTTACCTAATAATATGCGATAACTGTATAGTGTATATATTATGTACCTAATTATGCATTATTATACCTCGTACATATTATTATATTATTTAATCTTATAATTAGTGTTTGAAAATTTCATGAAATTTAAAAAAATGAAATATTTCGTGAAATATTTCATGAAATATTTCAAAATATGTGAAATATTTCAGTATTTTAATATATTTTGTTTTATTTTTAAATTAGTTTTATATTTACATATAATTGTCATAAATTGACCTTCATCACTATATGGTACCTGTAGGTATACCTAACCTTTGGTATTATACATTTAAATTGGTATTCAAGATTTTTAAATATTTTAATGTTTAAATGATACAAGTAAGTATACAATATTATACATGTATATTGTATACTTACTGAATTCTGACATTAGAATTTAGAACACTGACATTGTGTTAAAAAAATAAAAAAAATAGTGTTTTTATTTGTGTTAAAAAAAATTTCAATGTTTCACGTTTTTGTGAAATATTTCACAACTTAGTGAAATATTTCATTTGAAATATTTCATGAAATATTTCTCATACTTCAAACACTACTTATAATATTATATAATTATACAATCGTGCGAGTAAAAATTGTTTAGGCATTTGCTATGAACGATTTATCGAAGGATGACATAATTTTCAATACGTCTATTATCTATAATAACTACAAGAATTACCATTTTTACCCGAATTCGGCTATTGAAGCATATACGAAAATATATTATTATTTATTATACATTCATATAATATAATTACATTTAAATCCTGATTTATTTCCATATATATTTTCTTTTGGAGCTATATTAACAGTTATGACATGTCGACTTGAACAACACTAAAACGCACATTTTCTACCATGAAAAAATTAAAAAAAAACTATTTACGAAATTCACCAGACCAAGTACCTACGTCTTACAAGTCTAGCTCTTTTGAGTGTATATAAACAAATTGAAATCAATCCAGATAATGGTTTGATCGATTGTACCGCAAAAGAAAAAAAGATTGTTAGACTTTATATAGTCTATAAAAATATTTAATTTAAAACTGCGTAAATTAATCATTCATGTAATGCATAAAAAGCCTTATTCATAATATATACATTTTGTTTAAGTTCGTTTTTTATATTATGAAAAAATATAATTTGATTTTAAACCACTCCCGAAAATTTGTTCCAGTTACGGCGTTGATTACATTGACCTATTATAATGACGTACTTCCCTCAAACCTTACTATACAGAAGAGTGTTTTTTCCAGTTTTATTTTATTTTAAAAGTTGCTGTTAATAAACGTCAATGTATAATATATAAAATATAATAAATAATAATACATTACTACAATAATGAAAACAAAATTAATTTGATTGTTTCAAATTGTTTATTTTTTTAATGAAGATAAAATTATTTATGATCTACATACGTAGAAACTTGTAAATACATATTAAGACATCAAGTCTAAGTACATACATTAAACATTCTAATAGGCGATTCTAAATATTGTTTTTATATACTTGCATTAGATTTTGAGTAAATAGCAGACATCATAATAATATTATAGTACTTTTTAAGCTCTTTGAACGATAATGATGTAATAAGATCTTTTGAGCTGGAAAAAATATAAGCCTTCTTAAATTAAGCTTAGTTTATAATATAATCTAAATCCCTGCTTACAGTTTTAGAAGTCCAAGTACCTATACAAATCACCTACAAAATAGAAAAAAAATGAATTAAATTGTTTATTTAATGAAATTGGTAATCTTAAACTATATCAGTCTTTAAGAAATTAAGTGAAACTTTCTTGCATGTCTCCAAAGTACCTAAAAAAACTTATTTTAGTTTAGATTTATAGAAATCAACTTTTAACGGATTTAAAAGTTCTTTTTAAATTATGATACTATCAAAACTTAAAAGTTTACAATTTTCTTCATTTTAATAACTTTATTAAACTTAGTAATACGGATTATGATCAAATAAACAGATAAATAAATAATTATTTGATATTTCTAAAAACCAAAAACTTCTAACTTAAAAGTATAATTTTTTTGGGAGTGCACTAGTCTATTTGACCTTTATTTTTTAATCATAATGCTTCATAATAATATTATTACATCCCAGTGAGCATAAAATACAACAGATTAACATTACCACAATACCATGAGTATGTAAATTATTAAAAAAAATGTTCTTAATTGTATAGTAACATTAAATTATGTAAACCAATGTATACAAATTAACCGAGCACTTTTAGCCTCTATTAATAAAAATTATATAAAAAAAAATTATTATAAATGTTTTTTGCGTTACCTGGAGCCCCCTTAAAGTAATTTATTTTACTATTAGGTATTTAACCTACTATTCATTTTTTCCAAAAAAGAAATCACACTTTAAAATGCCATTGTGTTTATAAAACATAATAATTATTTATTCACCTTCTCTAAAAAATTTATATAGTGGGTACCCAAGAATAATATTTTTTAAATTAAACAAATAACTAAAATTGTTGTTCTTGGTTTTAATATGTAATTTCGTTAAAATTTGGACTTAAAATGTCTGTACAAATAATTGTGTTTATATAACTTTTGGTTACGGAATGAACTATTTATGAGAAACCTTGTTTTAAATTTTCAATCCTATTAGTTGTAAAGGTTGAATATTTTATAAACTTTTAACTACTAAATAATTTGTAAGTTTTCAATTTAACACATATTTTCAACGGTAAAAACAGTAATAGGCAAGTTGGTTTCACTCTGCTGTACAGTAGATTACAAGTGGGTCATTGTAATGGTGTTAAATTTGAATTCAATGATATAATAATATCATTGTATAAGAAAAACGATTCTGAGAGTCTCGGTCAGACAACCTATAATGCTCATAAAAATAAATTGTGCCTATGTATATTTAATATTTTTAACCTGATATCGTAATAATATATCAGGAGCCACGTATTAAATTGTTAAGCTTTTTTACCCATAAAATAAAATGTTATTGGCATTCATAAAAAAAAAATAAAAATTTGGTAACTGTAAATATTGGTACATTGAAAATTGTTCGTGATGCTAATATAAACATCCAGTGAAAATGTTATGTTTCTAAGCTAAATTGTTTTAGAGTTACACCAAAAACCTAAATCAATTTTGTCAAAAACCGATTTTATGTAAAACTTCCCGTTTTTCTTTAATTTTTTTTTTGCTTTTCCCGGCGCCTTTTAACCGCCCCACTGCACCAATTAGATTCAATTTCCCATCGAACAAGATTTTGAAGTTGAAAATCCAAAAAATCAAAATCGTGTAAAGTCACACCAATGAAAAAAAATAAAAATAAAAAAACATACATCATTGTAAAACAAATAAAATTAAATAAATTTTAACTTTTTAAATATAAGAAACAGAAATAAATCAAATTAAAAATAACTATATTAGTAAATATTATTTAGCTGAAAGTCTGAAATGAATTACTTCATCATTTTTTTGTTCTCTTTTTAATATTTCACTGGTATTAACGTACCCTATAGTCACTTATTTGTATTAAACGAAAGTAAATGAATGCAATACATGACGGGTTTTGAACTAATATAATATATATCACCACCTACTTCTATAATACCTACTCAAATATTACATCAAATGAACATAAAATAAGTTTATCTCTATTACCGCCAAAACGTCATAAAATATTTTTATCACGTTTGGCTTTGACAATATAATCATAATAACAAAAATGTTTAATCAGATGGCAAATATTAAATCATTTATACAAAATAGTTAATTTTACCTTATGAGCCATTAGTATATAGATACCATATAGGTTATTCTATTTTTAATTTTATCCACTAATACAATAATTTAAATTAGGTATTAATATTAATGTTTTATACTTATAGTTTGGTGTTACTATAAAAGTATTCATCTAGGTTGAATATACATTTTATATTTGATTAGAAAAGCTGAAAATCAAATTGCTTAGCCATAAAAATCTATTGGTAAATCGAGGGTCACGGGACATGTTTAATCAGGATACTATATAAACGTCCAAATGTTAAATGTATAAATCAACCGGGTCATAAAAAAAATCTAATATAATTCTATATCACTATAAATAAATATTAAAATCTTTAAGAGTTATTACTTATAAGCACAAACCGAACCACAAGCTGTATTAGCAACTCGAGTAATTGTGTACACAAATAACTTATGTGTTATCGATCTTCGCAAAACAAATATTTTGTATGATTTTCCAAGATTTATTAAATACTTTATAAATATTTATTTAAAATACGAAATAAAAGAAATAACCTATTTTTTAATATCTTAATGTCAATAGCTTTAAAGTAAATATGCATATATAACTTAGTTAGTTAGGTATTCAAACATATATATCCAAAGTGAATGTACACAAAACAAATTAACTGGTTAAAACTAAATTTAATTAGCTAATTTACTAAATGAGACGTAGGTTTATTTGATGACTATATTATTTAAATATTATATTATAGTTCTAACGATGTTAAAAATTTCGTATTACTCTACTTAAACGTTAATAGTGTTGTATACATACTCCAGTAGATGGCATTGATTATATTAGATATCCAATGTTGAATAATATACCAAATTGGTAAAGTTTGAGCTTTTAAAGAAGCTTAAAGCTTATTGAGAATACGCTGATTACAGACATAATATGGTACTTTAAAAACAAATTAAAACATTAATACATTTTGAACAGTAATTAATAAGATATTTTTATATTAGTGTCCTTCATCAAAACAGACAATACACAATAAAAATAAATCCCATTTCAGTAAATAATTGCAGTATGAAAACTTAAATTTAATATAAATACCCCAAAACATTTTTAGTTGATGGGGGGGGGTGGGTCATGGTAGACTGCTTTTATGTATAAAAGGTAGGTAGGTGGGTGCCCTTAAACAAGGTTTACCCCAGTGGTTTAAAAAAGGTTCGGCGCCACTGACTACATATTCATAATTAATGATTTTTTATTTAATTAAGTAAGTACAGAACTTTGGTTTGCCACAGTGGTGAATTTTTTAGTTAAAAAATGTATATAGTTAAGTAGGTAGATCAAAGGAACTTGTAGCAGAGCTTTTTATCTTAATGTCGATATAATTAAAAAAATCGTGTTCTCGTTAATTTAGTTAGGTAGGTACAATATTAGATTCTTTTGATATTTTTTCTTAAGTACGTATCTAAAATATATATACATATATATATAGGTGTCTATAATGTCCCACAAAAATGATATTGAAAACGAATAATTCCTTTGCTTCACTCAGGTCTAGACCTAGGTCCTCAGACAAGGATCTAAAATATTACCTAACCTTATCGTAATTTCCTAATTATTTTGAAGCTATTGGTTCACATTGGAAAAACTAGGGGTAACTAGGGGATGCTTAAAATTCCCAGTTTTAAAATTATTTTCCAAACTTTTGGAAATGGTTTTTAGTTTTTTTTAAATTTATTTATGATAGTAATAAACTATTATATAATAGCAATAAACAATTAATTATCATATCCCCTACAAACTATACTTTGGGCCAGTGACCAACTTCAAGAGAAAAATTATAAAATTAAAATTATAATTAATAGGTTGATAAAAGTACATATTTAGTTGAACAGCATTATAATGACCTAAGAAATTAAATGAGTGGACCTATTATGCGTCCCATATTAACTGTAAGTACACAAACAATTGTTGCTGATTAGGAACTGTAATCTTACCGAAAATAACCGGTTTTGGAACCGTAAAACTTTGAATATTTGAAACCGAAACCCTTATTTAAATTATTTTTAATACCGGAACCTCACCAGCACCATAATATAAATTAATTTAAAAACCGGGATCTTACCGGAACCTATACTTTTACATTAAAAATTTTTTTACATAAGTATAAAACCAAAACGGGTAACAAATTATTTATTTTTTAAGAACCGAAAAGCTCCGGTGTTAAAATCAACCATATCCAGCACCCAATATAAGATATTAAGAGATACCTCATCTTTTCCAAAGCTAACCCCGCAATCTCTCCATTCCAACACACCCAAACATACTCTCCCAAATAGTACTGCAAATGACACTGCAAATCAATATAAATCTAATATAGCTACACAACTTTCCACTTTCATTTATGAATTTAAATTATAATAATTCAGCTCTTGTCCTTACTTACAACTGTAATAAATAAACGTATAATCAATGTCAACTAAAAAAGTGGATGTCGATCTGATGTACAGTAGGTTACAAGTAGGTCACTGTAATGGACGGTGTTAAATTTAAATGTAATGATATCATATCATTGTATAAGAAAAACGATTCTGAACGAGAACCTTGTTTTAAATTTTCAATCCTTAGCTATAAAAGTTGAACATTTTATAAATTTTTAACTACAAAATATTATTAAATTTTGTCAAAACTTGAACTTTAAATGCTTATAAATGTTCCAACCTTAAATAATCTTGCTATGATCAGCTACAAAAAAACTGACAAAACATTCAGCACTCACTCAAATCTTATAATCACTCAACTATCATCCAAACAAATCCCAGGTAATCCACCTAGGCACCTGAAAAGGAACTGGTGTAGGGACCTACTCTCTCCTTAAATCGATTTCCATGGGGTGTCACCAATGGGTGATTTCCCCCTCCCGTAAATCACCCTCATCAAATTTACTCATTGTAATATAATATATTGTAATTACAGATTGTATATACAATTTTGTTCAATAAAAAAAAAAAAAAAATTGGTTATAAATAAAAACTGTGACCAAGGATTTTAAATATTTTTCAAATGTCATTGTAACAATAATATACGAGGAGCCTTGTATTAAATTGTTAAGCTTAATTACCCAACAAATAAAGTTTTATTGACATTCATAGAAAAAAAGACTAATAAAATTGGAAACTGAAAATGTTCTCAAACAGTTCAAAATAAATCAAAATATTTTGAAAATGTTATCATGTATAGAAAATGGAAATATAAACAACCAGTGAAAATTTCATGTATCTACGGTAATTTGTTTTAATTTCTAACTCAAAATAATTTTTCACACGGATGGTGCCACTGTTGTATTTTTTCCTTCAATATTTTCTACTTTTCCAAGGGATTTTCTTAAAATTTTCTTTCAAAAAAACCTTGTCTTGACAATTTATTACGAACACAATAAAAAAAGAAAAACCAGCCAAATCGCTCTCGTATAGTTTCTGAGAATAGCCATTTCAAATTATATACTATATAGGTAATTATAAAAGTAATTTCAAGTTGATATAGTTAAAACATGAAGTTATAAAAGAATCATCGATTTAAAAAGATTGTTATCAAAGACTTCTACTATCATAACTCAATGTTTCTACTGTATAATAATATTTGTAATTTTAATTCACACAAGCTAACAATACTTTGTTCAGTAGGCACTTACAAATAAAATTAACGTCGTGGCGATATTGTGTAATGAATTATTTTATGAATCTGGAATTATTCCGACCTATAGAATACAAATTCTAGACTCATAAAATAATTCATTACACAATATCGTTCGCTTGACAGTTATTTTAATTTTAATTCATAATGTACATCGTTATTTTTGGTAAATTTTGCACATAGTTTACTCTACCGAGAATTTTTTTAATGTGCTGTAGGTCTTCAGTAAATTGTGATAAAATGGCAAGTTTATGTAGAGAAGAATTCAATTAGTAAATAGCAAGTTAAAAAATCCTTGTCTGTTTTTAGTAATCCAAACTCTAATCAAAATTGCTGTACAGATTTACTACTTCAATATTTTTAGCTCACTGCTGAGGATATAGTCCTCCTTTTAGTTTTTTTACAATGCATCACACGCTATACTGATTCCTATATGAATTAAATATTAGGATATTATATTATAGTGTACCTACTACGACTCAATACGACAATATACCGTTGTTTAATGTGAAAGTATAATGCATTATTAGGTTTTTGTTCTCCTGCAAGTTAATACATTTAATACAAAAGCACATCAGTGAATAAATTATCGACAGATCGATGAATCACGAACACAAATAAAGAGCCGGTACGTTCTCAATCGGCACCCCTATATATTTTATACTGCAGTGTAATATATACTGCGGTACAGGGTGTAATCATATCAAACACAAAAAAAAATCTTAAAAAAATTCATAATATAAAATATTATATACTGCAATATTGCGTAATATAGTTTATGGCTTAGGTGCATGTAAAACTATACGCAATGTAATTACTTTTTGTTGGACCGATGTCAAAACGTTCCATTAAACTAAAGACAATGTAACGTCATGTACGATAAAACATCAAAAAAATATTTCGTGATTTCTGCGGTATAGATGAAAATCATATGAACAAATAAAGTAAATTTCTTAAAGGTCGTTCGGTTTGAATAGGTATAATATACCATCTCGTATATTATTATATTATGATAACATATCATTTTTATTTAGTTTGTCGAAATTAGATTTCGAAGATGGCTTGTTTGTTCGTACAGACGTGGAATTGAAAAATCTTTCAATAAGGGTTGATATAATAATACTTATAGGAGTATAATTGGCAATATAATAAAAACTTGAGTTATAAAAACGAGAAGTATAGCGTATTACTATAATAGTAGGTTAGTAAACATTATATACTATAATACCTATACTTTATAGGTAGGTAGTTTGTTATAATGGGTATCGTATAATATTATATTATTACGGCGTTGCGATTTATATTTAAATAATATTATAAGAGGCAAGAGTTTGTACTATAATATAAAATATAGACAGTGCATGTATATTTAACCCCACATATTATTACTGAAAAACCATTATTTTTTTACATAAAGTATTATAATAATATTGTTATCAAATGAAAAATGCAAAACATCAACAAGTATAAATGTTGAATCGCTACCATACATAACATAGCATTACATAGCCATATAATGAGATTTGTTTTACTAGGTAAATATGTAATATTATAATAAGGAGTAAGGATTACAGGACAAAAATGATAAAAAAGTATTCATATTTTTCTGTTTTAGGTACGCGTAATGGATAACGAAGTCAACTCGTTTTGTGAACATATATAAAATAATGTGTGCTCTCATCGAACTACATAATATTATGACGACGAACTAATGGTCGAATGAAAAAGTTTTTACGCATAATTAATATAACTGCAACAACAGCAATATAATATTGAACATATTATACACGAAAAAAAAAATAAAATAAGTATGTAGGTACACTAGATAAGACGCAGCGATAATGGTTACAAAGAGTTGACACGACTTAGATGAAATAATAAGAAAACCTAATGATTAAAACATGTTTTGATTTTAAATACATTTTTAAAAAGGTGGGTAAGTGGATGTCGCTCTGCTGTACTGTATGTTACAAGTGGGTCACTGTATAATGGATGGTATTAAATTTGAATTCAATGATATAATATCATTGTAGGTATAAGAAAAACGATTCTGAGCGGAGACGGTATATGTCAGTCTAGGTATAAGACATATTATATACTTATCTATGATATTAAATTATATAGAATTTATGAATAAATTATTCATTGCCAATTAAAATATACACAGTCTTATCATTGAGCATACTTCTTATTCCTTATACTATGGTACATTGTATAGATAAGCCATAATATTTTGATTTTTTAAATTACAACAAAAACAAAGATCTTTAATATGGATTTTAATATGTAATTTTGTTGAAATTTGAATTTAAAATGTCTGTAAAAAATAACTGTGTTCATATATTTTTTAGATTTTTTGGTTACAGTATGAACTATTTATGAGAATCTTTGTTTTATATATGCAATCCTTAGCTATAAAAACTGAACATTTTATAATTTATTAATTACATATACAATAATTGATAATTTTCGAGATTTTGATAAATTTTGTCAAAATTCGATCTTTAAATGCTTATAAAAAAAAATTGTGCCTAAGTATTTTTAATATTTTTAATTGCTATTGTAACAATATATCAGGAGCCTTGTATTAATTTTTTTACACTTTTTGGCCCAACAGATAAAACTTAATTGATATTTATAAAAAAAAAACTAAAAAAATTGAAAACTGAAAATGTCCGTAAACAGCTCAAAAAGAGTCAAAATATTTTCAAAACTGTACAGTGTATAGGAAATGCTAATTTGAACATTCGGTAAAATTTTCATGTATCTACAGTTATTCGTTTTTGAATTACAACAAAATAAGGAAATATCTACATGAGAAATCGATTGAATATCCAATGTTGTAAAAATTTGAATTCCAAACGCTCATAAAAATTTAATTTGACTTTCTTATAGACATTAATTTCTTGATAAGGGTAGATAATCTTATAAGGAATCTTGTATTACATTTTAAAACCTTAGATTTAAAAAGATAAATTTTTACGAATTCTTAATTCAAAATAATTTGCTAATTTTCGTGATTTTTCCATATTTTGTCAATTTTTGAACTTTAAATGCATATAAAAAAATTGTGACTAAGGATTTTTAATATTTTTCATCTGCCTTTGAAACAATAAACTAGGAGCCTTCTATTAAATTTTCAAGCTTTCGAAACCAACAAATAAAATTTTATTGATATTTTTAGAATAAAAACTAAAAAAAAATGGAAAATGAAAATGTCCCTAAACAGTTCAAAACAAATCATAATATTTTAAAAATGTTATCGTGTATAGAAAATGCCAATATAAACAACCAGTGAAAATTTAATGTATATACGTTCATTTGTTGTAGAGTTACACCAAAAACCAAAATCAATTTTTTGGAAAACAGATTTTGCGTAAATATTCCCGTTATTCCTTAATTTTTATGTGTTTAATCCCGGCGCTTGTGAAAACTATTGGGAATTTGACCTCCCGAATGCACCAACTAGATTCACTTTCCAATCGAACAAGATACTGAAGTTGAAAATCGAAGCATTATTTCGACTACTCATTGTGTACACAGACACAAAAATAAATAAAAAAAACACACATCATTGTAAAATCAATCAATCAATTCCACTCAGAATCTAAAATTAACTCACAATTTATTATTATTATTATAGTGGTCCAGCTCGAGTGATGTACGGTATTGGTACTACTATTAACTTTTGTTCCAAATCAAGTTGGCAAAATTTTAATGTCGGTTGTAACAGATGATCTTTTGTACAGACCATACTATAATGTTTTTATTTCACTGTTTTGAAAGAAGTAATAATTATCAATGTTTGTTTTTCAGAGGTTATTTTTGGATTTTGATTGTATTGTGAGGTTAATACTCAAATAAAACCAAAAGCTGTCTTTTTTTCAAATGAGACACAAACAAATTATACTCTGTCAAAACATCTTATAGATTTTACCCGTTTTCGACCAAACAAAAAGAGATGCCTATATATTGTTATACCAGACTTGCTGTGGGGGTGGGAAGTCATGAGCATAATATTTAACTATCTTTTCTGCTTTCAAATTATTTTTAACTGTAGCGGATATATACCTACCTACATACATCACATAATACGTAGGTACAGTAGGTGTATTAATGTATAGGAACTATTATAGGAACACGCGAAGCTATTCCGGACGGTGTATTACGTGTTTCGCGTCTTTCCAGTAGCATAAGGATGGTAGCGTGGGGTTGAAATGACAGTGGGAGGGGGTTGGAAAAGCATTCCTAAGGGCTGTGCGAGAGGAGAGCGTAGCCGATTTTTTCCCCTTTTCGATTTTAATTAGGCGAACGTAAACTTGACGGCGTAAAAAAACGCGAACGATGGGAAAACGGGGTAAGTATAACGAGTGGGTTCGGGAGTGACGTCGCGTCGGCTGCAGAGGGTGCAGCAGCACGAGAGGGGGGGTGGTAGGGTGAAAACTGCCGTTTTGGCAGCAGAGTTTAGCACACACACACACGTGTGCGGTGCGGCGGCGGGTCCTTACCCTCGATACCCGGCCGGGCGAGCGCGTTTTCCCACTCGCCTCCGCCGCAGCACTACCAACCGCTGCTCGCGCGTCCGCTCGTCTCCGGACCACGTCCGCGGGGACTTTCCCGGCGATGCGGCGGTTTCACCGGCAGCCAGTCGGACGCCATCGGAGCGCTTAAACCGGGGTGGAACGAGCGGTAGGGTTGTTTCGATAGGAGACGGTTGGGGGGGGTGGCGCGGAGTGGAGTGATGAGTGAGCACTGAGCAGGGAGCGAGGGAACGGAGCGATATAGGTGGAAGCGAGGTAGTATAATATCATGTATAGACACGGGGGGTGGAGCCCACGGTTGACCATGTGGACCGCGCGCGCCGGTCGACGACGGCGGACTCGGCACGGCTCCGGTCGCAATAATATTATAATAATAATAATAAGAATAACAGTAATAATAATAATAATAATATATAAAGGATGCGGCGGCGCGCGCGCGTCGAGCGATCCCGGCCGCCGCCGGTGGCCGGGCTCCGCCGTCGGAGGGATGCTCGTGTCGTCGGCGGCGTCGTCGTCATCGTCGGCTCGGGCAGACGTCCAACTAACAGTGTACGCCGGGCACGCCTGGCGCGTGCACCTACCACTTTCAGCTGGGGCCGGAACCAAAACTCAACTCCACTCGCCAATCACACTCCGCGGGAGCGAAGACGATACTGAAATTATAATAATATTATATCAAAATAAATTATCGTTATCATATTGTATGACCCGATGTAATATTATTTTTATAGTCATAATTATATTATATGTATAATCGAATTATTATATTTTATATTATTATCAATTCTTCTTATTGTTATTGTTATTATTTTTTTTTTTTCAAAATTTTTTCGTCGACTTAACTATATTAACTATATATTATTACATATTATTATCGTCTTCATCGTCGTGCCACCGGACTTAGCTCGGCAGGTAAATATGATAATATAATGCGTCTGATGACAAAATATACAATATTATAATATTATAATTATCAGACCGCAGAGGATCAGAAAACTAAATTATTTTCAAATGACAATTTTTATTCGATATTATACTTACGATTTTAACTTCTCTCTTCTGTCTATAAGACAGGTGTTTCTATATACTCGTTTGTTTAAACTCCTCTGCGGTGATAATAATAATATTTATGTAATTTATGTAATTTATGCATAACGTGTGTGTGTGTGGGGCGAAAATATCTAAACGATAGTATTATTATTCATACGTTTTATTATCTTCGAAAGCTTTCACTCCCACCTTCGACTTATAGTCTTCAGACATAATAGATGATGCAGTTACCATAATAATTTTATCTACTATAATAATATTTTCCTAGGTTTTAATTTGTAAATGTTTAAAGCCTTGGAAGTATTATTACCGAACTTTAAAATAAACGCCCCGCTTACACTTATTGTTAATATTATGCTTAATATTATTTAATTCAGATATGTTTTTTTTATTGTTACTAACTAGTAACTTGTGATGATACCGTCCTACCGTTTGGTATATTTAGTTGTTGATGTTATATTATATGACGTAGGTACTTACTTATAATTGTTATACTACAATACAAACCTAACCTATTACATATATTCAAGACCCTCGACCGAAATACTGATAAGGACAATATTATAATTATGTTGTTTATTCTTTATACCTAATTCTACAAAATATCTGCGACACTTATCAGTTATCACCTCGTTTATATTATCCTATCTGTGTATTGTATTCATTTGAATTATATTGTTGCTAAGAAGACGCCACACCCGCATGTCTTGTCTTACAAAATCACAGAAAATGTTCGTATTAGAGTGAATTTACCATTACAACATACATACATTTATATAAATTAATCTGTTATTTCATGTCAGGTTTTTTGTGATATTTCAATTTTATAGACTGATATGAGTATGCGAAATATCATAATTCAAAAAGCTCATATCTCGCTTTAAAATTAAAAAATCGAAAAAAAAATTAATACTGCTGATCGCCAATTTTCTATTTTATGTGTTTGTAAAACGGAAACAACACAATATGCGGGTTTCTGAACTCACTGTCGTAGTCTCCGCATTAATTCGTATTTCGTATAAGAACCTACTTATAATTTCTTATAGGTATGAGATATTATATTGGTAAGTTATTAATTATTATTTATTTTAGTATCTAAACACCTTTAAGTATAATTATATTGCAGTAAATTGTTTAAAATAATATATAATATATGTATATTATTTTATATGCTTTTCTAGCTATAGGAATATTAATAAATTGGTGTCCCCCGCAACGGTTTATAAATTCAACTGTGTACATTGCATAACGTCTTACTTAATATATATTTATTTAATAAATTATACTTAGCTCAATATTTAAAAAAAAACATATCATATAATCTCAAAAAGAATGAAAACATAAACAATTTAACAAAAACGGTGCATCATAAAAAACGAAAGAATTTTAATAGGTACTATTGAAACTAGTAACTTTAATAATAATTGTATATATATATTAATTAGCATTGAGCTGTTTAAAATGAAATTTAAATTTTTATTTTACCATATTTTTTTCTAATCATGATACTATATTTATTTATTGTTTTTATTTTTACATGATTTATAAGTAAATATTATTATTTCCATGTAGGTAATTTGTGTTTTGAACAGAATTAATATTTTGTATTCATTTTGATGAAATAAACATTGACTAATAGACATAATATATTGGATAGGTACAAAAATAAAATAATTTTTTTCCAAAATTCAATACGTGTTAAAAGAAATATATTATACAATAAAATACAATAAAAAGTTAGCTAACTGGCCTGTGGTCCCAACATCTCAACCATAATATTATGCTAGTAATAAAATGCTATTTATTCATTGGAATTAATATTAATACAGAATTAAATTAATCATATTATATATAATTATACAATTTTATGAATTATGATGCTATATGAAAAAGTCAGGTATCGTATTAACGAAAAATAATGATACAATTATAACTAATATTATACTGTTGGATATTATGATATTGTTTTACTAAGTTAATGAAAACTTTGGTTTTATGGGATATTTTACTTTCTCACGTTTTTAGTTACCAGAAATGTATCTGCCTATTTAAGCTCAATATTTTTTACACGAATATGTAAATAGTTGTGTATACATTTTGTTCTTATTTCGTAACTCGTACCACAAAGTAAAACCTTTTTTATTTTCCTGTGTATTTTATTGATTTTTTAAGTATATGATGTAATTTATAAGATTATACATATAAAAATAAAACTTTTAAAATATATCAATCATCCCGTACAACTCGGAAGTTAATTTTCCCATTTATTAGAGTTATTAACTATGAAATAAAAGTACTACGTAGTTCCATCGATTTTCCACCAACTCGTTAGATTATTTAAATATTAACCCCCTATATTATTCGATACAAAATAATAAAACTTTTTTTATTTTACTTAAAGTGCAAAATGTTATACATCTATATTTCCAACAGTTCTATATTATTATCTTAATTATACGGTATATTCACATTTAAATTGTATAAACTAATAACTATACCTAGTTAAATCATAATTTAAAAAAGGACTTTCGGTTTAAAATGAAACATTACCCCATTTCCCATGTTTGTATAGAACTACCATTTTGTTTAAGAAAATAAACTAAATATAATAAAGCTAATATAATCTTCTACGTAAAATATCTGAAACTATTATAAAAATATTTTAATATTTTTTATAAGTTTCCAATTGTGTACATTTATAGTTTAATAGTTATTGTAAATTATTTACATATTATTCTATTTTTTGCGAATTGAAAAGCCCAAAATTTTGTTAGACTCCTTAAATATGTATATACATAAAAAATATATAATAAACATGTAATAACACTTATTATTATTATAATATACAAAATATTGGGTACTCTAGATAAGGTTTAGGTTTAATAAACATTATTATGTATTATACAAATATACATAATACATTAGAATGTATAAGTATTAAGGTATAGTTAAATTCATAAAACCAATTTCAAAATGCTAATTTTTTTGATAGGACTCATTTTTTATAATAAAATAAACACAGTCCGTTCCATTTTATTCATATTAATATATTAAAAAAAGGTTCAACTTTTTGCTAAATCAATTTTATCTTTTAGTTTCAACATTTCGATCTCCCATAAATACCATCCACCGTAGGGCTATACAAACAATTTCGCCATCAACTGTTGAAAGTTTTGACAGTCAAGTTTATTAACATATTATTATTGCAATATCACTCAAATGTCTAAAAAATGAATTTCATACATATTAGAGACTTTCAATATATCGTGGATAACGGATTAAAAATATATTTATTTTTTTATTTGTATATTTTAAAAGCATATAGTTAAATATAATAAAATAATATTTTACACAGAATTTTGAAATTGTTAATTTATTAAATTGATTTATACCAATTACCTAATGAAATTATATAAATAAACATTTCATATAAACTTCAAATCAAAACCTACTTATGAAATCTGTATTGAAAATATTGTTTTTGCAATAGTTATTTAAAACGTTTTTGTTTTATAAAAAACCTTTAAATACATTTATTTCTAAATGATAATAATATGATTCAGAACGTTAAGCTATAATTCTCACATAAATATTTAACATACCCATATAAATGCGTTGTTTATTTAATACATAATCTTGTGTAGTACGAGAATTTATTCAGACTTCCGGCCCGTAGAAATATACTTTTTTTTTTACTGTTTGAACGTTCTGTACGCAATGTCACCATTAAAACACTATTTCTGTTCATGGCCCTTTAGGTTAACATAACTTACGTTAGTTTACCATTACAATTGAAAATTCATAATACATTTTTGTAATACGTAACATGACGAAAAAAAAATAGATCTTTTATATTAATACATAGTTTGAAATATCCTATAAAAATGTCTATCGAGGGTATTATTTTTTTAATTGTTATCTTTTGCCACGCAGTAAAAATAATTACGAAGGAACTGCGTAAGCTTAGAACTTTTAATGTCTGTAGAATACAAATTATTATTGCACTAGATGGCGCTTGAAGTCCGAGATTACGAATAAGTAAAATTGAGATTAATATCTTAAATTGTTTTAGCTTTTTTGGTGACGAGTCTCGACAGCTGAGTGTAGTGTAAAAGGTTATTTCAGACCATGGAATATAATTAAGCTTAAATCTCTGGAGATGGGTACCTATTATACTTTTTAGATTTAATTATAACCCAACTGTATTAATCAGTTGCCGACGTGTGATTTATTACTCGGCATTTATCATCCCGTCACGAATACCAATGGTTTTCACTTAAACGTTATTGATACGCACGCAAACACCAGTTAAATTGAACCATATTTTTCATCCGGATTCAATCTTATAGAAGACAAAATTAAGTCTGTTTATCAAAAATCAATATGTTTAACTTATGTTAACTTATAATTATTGATAGTGCATTTAATTAAAACAATATTGTAAAAGTACATATAATATAATATTACTTGTATTATATTACATTATTTACCTATTGAATTTTACAATTTTTTAATACACAACTACATTTTTAGTGTAATTTTAATTTTAATGTACGATATAGTATTTTACAAATATGTTTTTGTATCTTGAAAAACGTACATATTATTGTTGAGCATTTAGTGCTAGAAGGCAATTTCAGTTTTATGCAACTTTCGAAGTTAAAAATCAATATCACTCAGTTTTTAATGAATATATATAATACATTTTTATGAAAGTTGAAAGGTAATCAGAAATAGCTTTGATCCAGAGTTGTATAGTTATTAATTATACATCTACAAATCATCAGTTTAAGAAGATACCTATCTACTATCAAGTCTTTTGAATACCTCATATAGGCCAATTTAAGTTTTGAGATGGTGTTAATAGCTGTGGTTTACCCTTCGTGTTTTCGCATAATTATTAATAATTAGGTTCAAAGTTTAAAGTCAATTACGGCCATAGCTATAACTATGGTAGGTTACTTTTTGCCTTGAAAATTGCATACTATTATTATTACGTTTATAAAAGTATTGATCAGTTTAATTATAAGTTTCATGTACATAATAATACAAACAATAAATGTGCACAGTACATCGAAACACGTATGCTCATTGTTTATATAGTTTTACTACAATAACTATTGTAATAGACATTTTAATAAATTTACTTGAGTATTGAATCAATTACTATGTTCCTAAATTATAAAAGTCTACCTCGTTTTAATTAGTATCTATGTCAATGTAGGGTATTAGGTATCAAAACACTATTTTACTTAAATTTGTAATTTTTTTCTGAATCAATTAGCATTTTAAAATAAATCATATTTTTATTCTTTACAAGCGGATATCCTTTTTAAAACTATATTTCATATTGGCTTACATTTTTATGGGTCGTGTGTTGAATAAATATTTATTGGTGCAATGCGCACATTGTTATACACATTTTCTAAATTGAGCGAAAAATGTATAAACATAATATGAATGTTTAAAACAAATTGTTTATTAAAATACCTACCGATTTAATTTCTCAATTATAATTTCAAGTATCTCAATTACAATAATTGTAATACAATTCTACCTATTGCTATTTATTATATTGCACTCAATTATTATATTAAGAATGAATACATTTTATTATAAAAACAAAAATAATTTTAGATTTTTGTTAATAGATTTTAGAATTATCTTATACAATAGATTATTCCTTAACAAAACTCTTATCTACGATGATAACTAATTTTTAAAATGAATATCATGAAATAAGTATAATAATTATTTAACGATCATATAAATACAATTTTACCATTTTTACTTTTAAGAAAATAAATGTTTTAATTATTTTAATAACAATATAAAAAATATATTAAAAACGTTTTCAAAAAAATCAATAGGCTTAACAAATTTTTTTCAACAAAAGTTCTTTGGAAATTATTATTGATGTACCTAGTGATGTGGTGATTCCGGATTGAATAGTATGTTTTACATATGTCAAGTACCTATAGCGATTACAAACAATTGACCCCTTAACTGATTTCCGTTGACGGAAATCCAAACATAATATCGTCTGTCATCAGATTCTGAGAGAAATAAACGTACTTACAACAATAAGAAAAATAGGAATTTGAGGGTTCGTTTTATTGTATTGTGGAGTTTTGGGATAATTCTATAAAGTGTAAACAACACGTTAATTACAAAACAATAATAAATAATATTCATATATTATATACTATTTAGTTAGTTATGGAATGTTTATGAAGGCTTTAAGTACACTGAATTAAAATACATAAGTTAATTTTGGTGCTTCTATTGATGTGACAGTTTTTCGCAATGCGTAGAGCCATCATCAGACCACTCAAAGGGTAATAAAAACACTACGGGGAATGTAAGTTAGAGAAATATACGCTCTCGGGGATATTTTCAGATGAACATCATTGACCAAACAAGAGTGTATTACAGGTAGGTAGGTAAGTAGGTAGGGACACATAATAATTATATGTGGCAGTGACATGACAGTCCTTTGAAAACAATAACGCTTTACGTTTAATTCTAGTTTTAGTACCTGGGTACCTACCTACCAACATAATATCAAATTATCTCGTTTAATTTTCTACAAATATCATAATATTTTACTTAACCCCCCCCCTCCCACCCACACCACCAACATCCATATATTGTTATACAATTATAATAACCGTCAAACAAACGTAACTAATGTAACTATATAACTTTAATGAGATTACGAGGTGTTCATATTTTTAAAATGTGGAAAGAATAATTATTTTTATATGAACGATTCGAATAATTTTCCCCTGCCCAACCATACCTACCGTTTCATTATTTTTTTATAAACTTACTCGGTACGTGGTTTCTTATCGTTATTATTTTACATATCCTACAAAATATTAGGTTCCTATATTATGTGCTTTCAAATACAAAAAGTTAAATAATATTACCCCCTGCTTCGATAGATGATCTGTTTATAGTTATTTTATTAATTCTAATAACTTTTGATTTGATTTTTTCAACATACATTTTTATACGTACACAATAGTTTTGAGTTACCTATATGATTTAGAATTTAATTGTTGTATTGCAAAATGTCTCTTCAATGACTAATAAGTAATAACTAATAAATAATGAACTTGTATATCTCATCAAATATAATTAATTATCAGATTATTCCCTGAAAATAATAAAATTAATAATAAATCATGTTTTATACAGCGAGAATCACAAGAAAAAATAATTCTTTCATATTCTTAATTTTAGAATTTTTATGTTCAAAAAAATTGAGTTATTCAAAAAACTTTCTTTAAATAATGTTACAGTAACATTTTATTTTATTTATATTTTTTTTTCATTGTCAAAATGTATTGAAAACTGTATGGTAATGTAAAACCCGAATAATCAGACAAAACGAACAAAATAATATATTCTATCTAATCACAAAACTCGTTCAAATCGTATTTACAGTATGAGTTAATACTCTTATATTCCCTAGCCGTCTAACAGTAAACTTAATAATTTCTGAAATCGATTTAAAACTAAAGTAAGACGGAGGACTTAGGATACACAATATACTTTTTCGACAAAGCACATTTATTTTTATTTCTGGTCAGTAAAATAGTTTTAAATAAAAGTCAAGAACAACGTAGTGTTTTAGAAAAAGAAACTTCTTTAAATTATGTTTAGCTGAGTATAATATATTCATTTAATGCCTTTTTCTATGTTGAATTCAATTGTATTGTAACTTTGTGTATAGTTTCTAAATATTTCTTTGTATATGAAATTAAAAAAAAAAAAACAAATTTAGTCACTTTATTTATAGTATAGACTGCAGTGGTATCTTTTTTTCGATAAGGTAAATAATAAACTGATGTAGGTACCTGTTTTGTTATTTAATAAAAACATTAATTTTGGAGTTACTTAAGTAGATACCTATATTACATATTCAAGCAAGTTATCAACAGTTTTTATTTCTAACCTATAACTACTTGATCTTATATTTTAGGGATGTATAATACGTAAGTTTGTAGAAGATGGACAAGTTATAAATTTACGATAGATACATATTCGTATAAGACTTTTGTTTTAAATATATTAAAATAAATGCTATCAAACATTGAACTAATAAACATAATTAGATTACCTATTAAAATAATACAATATGATGCATAGGTAATCCATTCTTATTGCATTCATATTAACATTGTGTAATATAAATTGACAATGTTCTGACATTATATTTGGTCGTATGTATAGCTCAAATATTTATTTCTCATGAACATCAAACAAACTCCATTATAATATTTATATTTAATAACATGATATGAGGTGAATTCGCATGATGTATTATATTCGTGCAGGCTTTTGTTTTATTTCAAACGCAGTGTTTTATCTTCTTAAAATGTATTTTTAACATTTTGATATAATATTATAAAGTTCACATAAAACAAGCTAGCATAATAATATATTATTCACAAAGGATTTTCAAATGTCCTCACTACATAATCTTCTAGATTTTCTATTGTCTTCTAAAATATTGTAAAATCATATAGGGAAGTATCTAAAGGTATATTATTCATTTTAACGTTTTATGTCCTTCGTAAGGAATTGCTTTTAACAACTACATTTTTCTCAAATTTATGTAATATTTGTCCTTACATTATTCGTTTAAATGTCGGCTTAAATTGTTTTTATTAAAAATACACAATTCTTCATTAGGATAATAGCAGTTTATAACATTTTATTCAAGCCCACAATTTATTTACAGAATACATTTTTTGTATAACGACATTGTATGTAGGTACTATGTAGATTGTAGATTTAACAATAACAATTGAGTTCTAAGTCATTCGACGGTTTTATAAAAATTTTTCATTCATTGCAAATAAGAGTCATCATTAATGATTCACATAATATAATAGTCTTTTTGAACATCTTAAAATATAGTTACAAGCCATTTATTAAAATTTTAAATTAACGAAACAACTTACTATAGGTACTAAATGGAAACATTAGAGGAGTGGTATTGTTCAGACAAAGCCTCCTATATACAAGAAAACAAAATGGAAACATCAATGAGCTTTGTATTTAAATAGGTACCTCCCTAGATATTGTTTATATATTTTTTTATAGTTGTAAATCTAAAATGTACTTGAGTTATGGTAAAAACAAATAGTAATTAACAATAAATTCAAGTATTTATACGCAAGAGCGCGTATTAGTTATTTGTGAAACGTATTACAATAAATATTGATTCACTCCATTAAAATAAAAATGCTGGGAATTTATTTTCCTCAGTTTTATTTTGTATTACTTAAAATGTATATAATGATACAAAGCCAGCCAGTTTTTTAAATTAAAAATACAAACACAAAAAATTGTAAATGGGTACAGAAAAATATATTAAAAATCAATTTTCTACAGTCACATTATTATTTCCTTATTTTATATTGCACTATATTATTTTGAAATTACTGGTTCTTCATTAAAATTTAAGTATATTTTTAAACGATTTAAATAAAAAATATTTTTCAAATGAGCAAAGTGTGAAATGTGAATTGAATTTTTTTTTTCAAATGACTTTCAATAGATTTTGAACTCATTGTACGAGCGTCAAGGGTGTTCCGACATAAATAATTAAAATCTTCGTTATTGTTCATTATTTCTATTTTAGAATCAGAAATACAAAAAATAATAACTATGTACTATAAAACAGTCGACAATATTATATAAGCCAAAGTTGTTTTTCAGTAAATTAAAAAACCTTAGAGCGACAACATTTTGTAAATAATCGCAAGTTAATTGCAAAGTATTGCATTTAAATCGAAATGGTAAAATGGAGAAAAACTGTACCTAGTTATAATATAAAATATATCGTCTCTGCGTTCTTGGAGTGTATTGCATGGTTGATTTTTTTTTTTTTTTGTCATTGTATCATTATTAAAGTGAAGTGTAAATAAACAGCATCGTTTGTTAATATTATAACATTTGCAATCAAACGTTTGTTTTAGATATTAGATAGCGCACTATATCGTCGAAAATAGCAGACTGTTCCGGAGATTCGTACCTACCCGAAGTGTGTTCGTGGTGTTAACGTGCGACCACACCGGTAATCGGTTACCGGTAATATGCTATGTTACATTATAGTTTAGATACCATGGTTTATTCATTATCGCAGCAGTAAAATTCGCTCCTCGCGTTCACTGTTGAGCCTATATGTTGTTAATATGAATCATAAGGCACGCGGTGAATGCCAAGATCGAATGAACATTTCCGCACAATTAACCAACTTTCTGTACTTATTGTTAGGTATACGTTACTACACGACCGACATTATTATTATAATTATTAAGTATGTCATCCCCTACAGTAATCGATATAGTCATGTCAATATATTGTAATTATTTATGTTCTTGAAATGTATTTATTAGAAAGTTAGTTATTGAAACCGTGTATCGAACTCATATTATAGTCCTTAGTACATTTTTTTATAATTTATATTTTGTGAATGTATAATAATTCTGTGCATACCTAATAATATTATTATAGAACCGTTGTATAATGTTTTCTGTATCTATACTACATTTACTTAGAGATTGTTTAGAATATTACAGCTACATTTCATGAAATGTATACATAGTACCTAGTAAATATTTAAATATAATTGTATTAATTCAATATAATATTATATCATATAATTTGTTAAAATATTATACAATATTTTATCGACAAATAAACGAAATTAAAATTATGTAATATGATTCTATGTTATTAACGAAATTAACAAAATTACAATAATCAATATACCTGTGCAGAAGCATAATATAAATTTCACCAATGTACAGGTACTTAGTCAATCTTATGACCAAATTTTAAAACATTTTAATTCCTCCAGCATGTTTTCTTTTTACCTACACCAATAAATGAAACTCAACATGACGAACTAAATGGTGTAAACTCAATCGTTATGACTAAAAAAAAAAAAATATAAATTTGTAAATTGTTTATGAACAATTATATTAAATATAATTAATATTCATAATAATAGAAAAATTAAAACTAAATTTGCATACCATGATGAGGTAAGTAATATAATAATTTATAATAAATTTTGAAATTTTAGAATTACGCTTAATCGGTTTTATTAGAAGAAAACATCAACTTACAAATGTATTACTAATTAGAAAATAATCAAACATTCGCAATTTTACACAATCTTTAAATTTTGGAAACTAAAGAAGCTAAGGTTAAATCAGGTGAAGAAAAGTTGTCATGAAAAAATATTAGATAAAAAATATCGAACAAATATTACATTAATTTAACGATTCTTAATTATTAAAATTAAATTGGTCGATAATAATATCAGTGGAGTTAAAATTTATTTTTACGGGTCAAAAATAAGTAGGTACTGGTGGAATTCACATACAAAAAAGGTATATTCGGTGGAATATACAATCGCCTTTACCTTCCTACTTTACACGAAAAAAAAACAATAAAAAGTTTTAAGTACGTGGATTTTAACATATTATTTTGAAATAAAATGTAAAATTGAAAGAGTTTCTATATAATATGTGGCAAAGTCACGTATTATAAATGAGAAAATATTTTGCATTTTTTTGATCCTATAACCCGTCTTTTATTTGACAAAAAAAACAAAAACATTTTGTGAAAGTGAATTCTTGTTTTATAAAAATGTTTGCATTTTTTTGATCCTAAAGTAATCCGTCTTTTAGTTAGGTAAGTAACAAAAACAAACCCTTTTAAAGCGAAATATCAGTACAAATAAAATTAATGAAAAATTAGATTTTTTTTATTTAGGTAGTTACAGTTGTAAACTGTAATAAGGGCATTACTACCTAAAAAGTTTTGGTAAACTAAAAAGTTAAAAAGTTAAACAATTATAATTAACCGCAGGTACCTTACAAAATACTAGATTTTATTTATTTTTTATATTAACTTTTAGAGTTAAATCTTTTTCTCAAATACGGAATTGCTTTCAGTTAATATAATATCTAATTATCTGAAATATGTTATATGTATTTGCAAATACTTAAAATACTTATAATTTGTTTTTCATATATTTACAATATATACATGATACTCATTAAGTTTTTCTAACAATAATAAAAAAAAAGTATACTGGAAAGTGGAAAGTCACATTATTTTTAAGAAATTTGGAAGTTAAACGGTATTCACCTAATAGAATAACGAATAACCTTTGATAATATAATGATATGATGACTTAATATGTTCACTAAATATTTATATCATGGTTTTCTATAGATACGTGATAATATAATTTACAAAAACCTTATTGTGCTATTGTCTATTGATAGAAGTATTTGACATTTTAGATTTTAGATTCTGAGCGGAGCGAGGAAGCTAGTGATTTTATAATGGCATTTATTATTATTATTTTTTAATCCTGTATACAATATATCTACCAGAACGAGTACTTTGAAATTGGATCAAGATGGTACTTTAAAGAGGTCATTTTTCTATTTTCTCAATAGTTTTTTGATGCCACGGGAAAAACTATCGATAAATTACGAAACACCGCTAAAAATGGGATTTTAATTTCTAAGACTTTATTTATGAATTGCGATAGCAACGAATAAAAAAAAATTATATTATTATATTAATTCAACTTGCAGACTATAATGAATAATAACAATATAAAAACCCAAACTGACAAACCGACTCCGCTCAGAATCGTTTTTCTTATACAATGATATTAAGTCATTGAATTTAAGTTTAATACAATCCATTATACATCGTTCCACGTGTTACCTACTGTACAGCAGAGCGACATCCACTTACCCGCTTATTTCCGCTGGAAAGTCACATTTTATTTAAGAAATTTGGAAGTTATACGGTATTCACCTAATCACCTGTATCATTTCGATATTTATTTTTTTTTGTAACGAATAACCCTAGATAGTATGACTCAATATGTTCACTAAATATTTATATCATCGTTTTCCATAGATACGTGATAATATAATTTACTAAAATATTATTGTGCTATTGTCTATTTTTAGACACATTTGACTATTTCGATTTTTTTGTTTTCTTCTACTAATTTCGATGAAAAAAATGTTCGCTCTATCAAAATGGTTGAAATACATACATATAGTTTTTATTAGTTTTTGTTAAAGTCAATAAAAAATATAAAAACACTTAGATACCCAATATCCATAGGTATATTCTACCAGAGTTATTTTTTACAAGCATTTGAAGTATAATGTTGACAAATTCGTCAAAATCACTAAAACTTGCAAATTATTTTGTAGTAAAAATTGTATAAAATGTTCAATTTTTATAGCTAAGACTTAAAATGTTAATTCAAAGTTCCTCTTAAGTAGCTCACACTGAAATCAAAAGTTCTAAAAAATATTTATAGACATTTGAAATTCAAATTTGGATGAAATTACATATTTAAATGAAGAATTATGATGTAAGTTATTTTGTTGTAATTCAAAAACATAGTGTGGATTTAAAACTTTTACGTAGATTTGTTATACATTTTACTATACTGTATGAAATTTCCAAAATATTTAGATTAACTTTAAGCTATACCCTGTTTATGCCATGGATCTATTCACATTGTTTTAGAGTATGGTGGTAACTTTTATTGACTCAAAAGCAGTGTTGGGTCAAGTTACTTTTAAAAAGTAATCAAGTTACTTTACTCATTACTAAGAGATAAATGTAATTAAGTTACTTTATTCATTACTCAATTAAAATTGTAATGAATTTACTTTACTTTCCGAATAGAAAAGTAACTCATTACAAATTTTTAATTCTTGGCAGTTATCTTCTGCAGGCAAATTGAACAAGCAAATTCTTTAGAAAAGCTGTATAGTTAATAGGATCGTATATAACTTAGTCTTCAGCACAAGCCATTAATAGGAAACCTATTTAAATTAATAAAATTAAACAATACATTTAATGAACTGTTTTCGTGATTTGTACGGTGGAATTAGACATTTCAAATGTCAAAACCATTGAAAACTGAATTTTGGCGAGTCAAAATTAATTATATATACATATTAGATTGGTGAACATAATAATACCCAAATTATACATAGGCATATTTTTTTTCAATTCGCAATAGGTAGGTAGGTACTTAATAATTTAAAACTGTAACGCGTTATTCTATAGAAATTACTTTTTAAATGTAATTTACATTACATTTTCGCTATTTGGAAATAGTCCTAATGAAATTGCGTAACGCGTTACAAGAAAAGTAACTCCGTTTCGGTAACGCGTTACTTTCGTTACGTTACTACCCAACACTACTCAAAGGTTAATAACAATAATATTGTATGATATTAATATTAAATACTATTATAATAATTAAATATTAATAATATAATGAATTCAATGTCTTCTGCGATGGTTAAATTAACCAAAAATACTACTATAGCCAAATAAATTATTTTAACGCTGACTGACCATCTCTGTTCAGAATAGTTTTTCGTATACAAATACAATGATAATATTATTATATAATTACATTTGAATTCAACACATCCATTACAGTGATCCACTCGAAACCTACTGAACTGAGGAACAATACCCACTTTTACACATTTTTCAAAGTGAATCCCACTAATAAATACCTATCTTACATATTAAATAGGTACCTATTTGCCAATCAATACCTAATTCACGTTTAACGCTGACATCATTTCACTGGAAACGAAAATATTTTATTTGATTACAAAATCATAATTTATTTTATTGCACTAATTTTGATTTTAGCAGAACTTTGTGTACACATTTTTTTATATTTTTGTTTTAAAAATGTTGCTCTTGACAATTAATATTTGTTCGCATGAAATTATTATTAAAATCAAGCATTAATATTATTATTATTATCAATTACAATTTTAATAAAATTAGTAGGTACTTACACAATTAAATAGTTGATATATTTCTTTATATTTCATTACGTTCAGTGAAGCAGTTTTTTTTTGTTCAAACAAATATGAACCTTACAGTTTATTTTGCACATAGAATATGAACGACATTCTATCGGTTTTGAGCTGCATACTTGACATCGCCTGCGTCGTCTACATCGTCACTGTAATTCCTGCAGACGGGACTTCAAAGTCACGTCTTGCCGATTAGTAAATAACATTTTGTATCTAACTTAACTTTACAGGTTCATTTAAAGTTTCAAAAAAAAAATCATTTTTAATATATTAATATCATATAAAAAGAATAGCATGCTTTATCTTAATTATGAAAAAAAATTTAGGAAAAGTAGTAATCAAAAAACGTGTTGGTTACAATAATGATAACTTTTCTTCCATGATATGTTTTTCTGGTAGAATATAGGACACAGAAGACCCATCGGGCATACAAACTGTTGCATACTAATTTTATACGATTTTTTTTTTCGATGGGACTTTCAGTTCCTTTTTTCTATAAAGTGATATATATGTAGGAAGATATTTATTAAGACACTGAGATTGTGTGTAGCGGAGATGATAATGCTGGATGATAACAATCGAATAATAAAATCTCAGAAGTCAAAAGAACCAACTAGATAAAAATGTTTACTGGAAAATGGGTAATTCCTTTAAAGATTTAATCAAATACATCTATTCAGATAAAAAAAATGTTCACAGAAAACAAAAATAACAAACATCATTGTAAATCCACAAGATCCTTAACTCCGAACAGAATCTAATAAATCAGACTGCTGTGGAAATAGTATATAGGTAAAGTAAATTGGTACCATACAATAATATACTGAGTTGTATGTATAATTTAAATTGAACTTAAATGGGACATGTGACGTAGATAATGGTCTTTGGACAATGGACATTATTTATCCATTGATGGGGAAGAATGTTTGGATTTAATATAAAATAGAATCACTGTTTTATTTCCCTATTTTAGACGTTAAGGCGTATAAACTCATAAGTACAACAGTTTGTTTTTTATATATTTATTGCATATTTAGCCCAAATAATGGTACATAGTATGACAGATTTGACGTGCTATATGAGTGTATATTATAGATTATTGGTAAATATTATTAATTATTATGTTAATGGTATAAAAAGATTGTCAATTTAATTCTTTCAAAAAATACTTCTATTTCAAGAAGATTATAATATTATAATATTGTTATTTTTGTAATATACATTATAGGTACATAGTATCTATTTTGTGGGAGTTTGTATTTTATATTACCTATAATTTTACGATATTATTATGTACTTATTTGCACTATTTAAGCTATAGACATAATTAATGTATATAATATATTTTATAACGTTTATTATGCATAATTTAGCATATTATTTTGGAGTTTTTGCATTGCACATTTCCCTATTTCTAAGTGCATACATGCTTGTATATTTTATAGCTTTTTAGTGGTACATTAAGTTCTTAACCACGATACCAATATTAGATGATTTAGATTATATTTTATGATGCCTATACCTGTTGTGTTAACTAGCGTTACATTTTACTATACACTAGTATTAAGTTATAAATCGACACATTGTCGACGTTCACCTGCAGCAGTAAAATATTAATAGCAAACGCTCGTGACTTGCTTATATTATATTATGCATGCAGTAGTTTGTAAATACATTATAATATTGAATGTATTGAAACATAATGTGCTATGACGTGATGTTATAAATTCGTATACTTCAGCACAATTCATTCGGTCGATTGATTCATATATTCTTTAGCTATATTATATTTGATAGACAAGTCACAAGTATTACATATATATATATACATATAATATATAAATACCTAGTTTATATTGGAACCCAACAGAATGCCGTTTAGCAACATATACAAGTACACCTACTTACTTAGAAATCGTACGAATCGATAAAATGTAATTTTAAAAGTATTTCTCGCAAATATTCTGCAAATAGCCATTATGCACTAATAAAATAGATATAGCGTTTAAAGTTTTTATTAAAATAGCATACATTCGTTTTGAATTCTGGCGTTTGATCTTAAAAATGTCTGTCAGTCGCAACATCATTTCAGTGGGTTTGACGTGTATTTGAAATAAAATGCCCTGGTTTATAACAGTTCGAAAGCTCGTTTTATTTTTTGTTTGGAAACTGTTGGAAGAAAAAAATATCAATCAGACATTTTTGAGAAACTTTCAATCGTTTAGGAAAACCTGCAATAATTGTGAGCTTTTCATAGGTGGTGCCAGCTAGGGGGATGGGGTATCTGATGTGTCAGCATTTGAACACACAACAAACGTTTGATTATTTTATAATATTATTAGGGACCAATTGGCTGTTATACAATATAATCACATATTATATCGCATACAAAACCCTCGAATAGCTGGGAATTCACTCTGCTCTATTATAATATGTCGAATACCTATCTCATCATTGGTTCAAATTTATGGTGGACATGTATTACATTTTCATTCAATGATAATCATTATTATTGTATACGAAAAACAATATTTCGAACAGAGACATCCTCGATTTTAAAGGATTTTGATAATTTGTTAATAAATCTCCACTCTTGGAATAAACATAATAACTATACGTTTTTGAGTCTATATTTTAAAATTGATAATTAACAAAAGCTCAGTTGACATAATATGCATCGATATATCATCAATCTCTTCTGTCTATCCCTGACGACAAGTGCCATTGTTTGCCATGTACAATTTTAACTTATTTCCCATAGTCACATATAGAGCAAGATTTTTCAATATTTATGTTTGAATGTTCTTGGACTGGTCACTTCACAAAATACATGGTGCCGAATGTTACAAATATAATATTTAATAATACGTAATCAATATTTTCATCTCCTTTTCATCTTAATGACCTAAGCAAAACAAGTGTTGACATAATATGATTATGATTACTGTTGCCTCTGGACGTTGTTATTCCATATTTATTTGGTTTTAGTTGTCTGCAATGCTCATCCAATACTAAATTTAGGAGATATAAAGACATACGTGATGTCACTGGCGTATCACAAGAGCTTTACTAATTTGAAATTTGTCACTTCCAATCACACTTCACTTGAGCCTCTTAATGGAATCAAAATGGTACCTATTATACTGTATATTAACACGCTCATAAAAAGTTTTTGTGATGATGGTATTTTTACTCATGATCAAACCTATTGTTCAGTTATAATCAGGGCTTGCAAACGTTAAAATAACGTTATATTTGACAAAAATCGATTGAAATTTGTAAACGTTATTATGATAGAAAGCGACAATCAAAAATAATTAAATACCACAGAACAAAACATAACGGTTAACAAAATATACTATATATCATTAAACAAAACATTTCGCAAAACGTGCTTTATAGAATATCATTGAACAAAAAATAACGCAAAACGAAATATTTTTAAATCTATTTATTTAAAATTCTATTGGTTTCGTAGAAACATTTATTTCATGCAAGCAATCTAAGAATTGGTCATACTATATTCCGTATCCGGGCCATTACCTACCCGCAATAGTTATTATTTTCGAATGTAATAGGTATTAACACTATTTTAAATAACGATAAACCCAAAACTTGTATTATGTTTTAGTTCTAAATAATGATAAACTCAAAACTTGGATAACTTTTTAATTGTAAATAACATAAAACCAATTTTTCTTTTCAAATTCAACCCCTGGTTATAAAAAAAAATGCAATTTTAAGAGAAAAAAATACCCCCTAATATACTCTATTATAACTATGGGAATTAGAAGAGGATACCATTCTTGTTTCTAGTCTGTATATCATTGAGCATAGCAGTTGTACATTTTGGAATAATAATCACTGTATGGCGCCTTATTAGGTACCACTTTCTTTGGCCGCCAGAACGGTTACCGTTCGCAACGCTAACTACATTATTATTTTATATCCTATTCGTTAATCGAATTATATTGTATACGTTTTTGAATTATGCTGTATACGACATCTGTGATTTTTATATTTATTTTCCTTGCAAATAGTCTTTCACGTCACCTCTCACGTCGACCAACCGGACATCGTTCTCTTTTCTCGCCGCGTTCGACCGAGCCACACATCTCCGCCCGACCTACGTTTCCGTCCGACGATGTCGAGCCTCGAGCCTGATATAGTGAACAGACCTTTTCACACACACACACACACACACACACACACACACACACTGCTTACGTCTGACCACACGAACTTAGGTTTTCTTAACGTATTTAGGCGCAGGATTTTAGTTCGGTTAAGGTTTTACCTGAGTAAGTAATTTACATTATATTTTTCTAAACAGTTTTTATATAACAAATTATAGTTAGTATCAAATTTAGTCTACATTTACAGTGTTTAATCTGGTCATCTATAAAGCCTCTCCGGCCCGTAATAAATATGTGGATGGACGATGATACACCATCGATTATGTCAGACGTTTAGCAACGTTCTAAAACAGCCAAAATAAAACTGAAACTATGATTGTCTTTTAAATTATATTGTTATTGTTTTTATATTATTGTCATATTCAACAGTTTATTTTATATCAATTCAAAATGACTAACAATTGATCTATCATCTGTGTGTTTCAAAATGGTGGTAAATATTATTTTTTTGCAGAAAAATAAAATTTCAGGGGGGTCAGAACCCTTCCCCTGCGTACGCCACTGTAGGATAGGTACTCGTCTCTACTCTCGCCGCATAGAGCACACCCAATTCCGACGACCCGTTCAACAAACAACCACTTGACCGTATCTTTAGGCCAACCACTTAGTAGCGCCATGCCACTCACCGGTACCTAATTGTATTCAATAACCGCAGACGCGGCTTTAACCGAAATCAGTGTTTGTCTCTATTTATAACTAAAACCTTCTACTACATTCTGACGCAGGAGTCAAATTCTAAGTATTTATGAGGGTGTGGTTGTTACATCTGATTTGCTCACTTGAGGAAGCACACTTGCTAAAGAAGCCTTAATGAGCGTAAACTAATCAACTGAATCCATAGGTGGAAATCAGGACGGGGGGGGGGGCTTGAAGGGACTAAAACCCTAATGAAGTTCAAAGTACAGGTCACAGCCCCTCTGGCCCTGAACATTTTAAAGTAACTGAATTAAAAAATAAATTATAAAAAAATATTCTAAAAATGATAAAAATTAAATTAAATTCGTAAGATTTTACAAACTTATCATCATAACTTCAAACTTGGAACGATCGTGATTAATGTACCTAATATTAATAATAAGTAATAATACCAGCATAGGTTGATTATCAGAAATCGTCGCGTGTCGTCAGGGTTTTGATAAATTCAAGTATTAATATAATAATATGTTATTTTTTTAACGAATTATGAAGGTTTTTACTATCAATATCACCAACTTCGGTACTCACTACTCGCCATAATTGAAAAGTTTTAAGTATTTTTGTTTTTCGCTGCATATCGCATTGAGTATTTGAGTGCTTTATATGATGATGATACACATTTTTTAATGAATTAATTATTATGTTTAAAAAATTATTTTATATTTTTATTGTTAATATAATAATGTAATAAATAATTTTATAGCTTCACATTTTTTTTTATATATTAAAATAGTTTTTTGTCAAACTGAATTTTAATTATTATCTACATTCTAAACAGACACACAGTACTTACACAGTAATCTTATTTTAATTAAGTAGATGATTTATTACTATAAAATTCATATTGGTTGTTAGTTATTTATCGCGAGCGAAACGAGTCGTTTAATAAAATGGGGGTAAGTATGTTACTGATACATTTTGTACGAAGCACCTCTTATGGATTTTCCGACTTTATTTGAACCCTTAAATCCACCATTGGTTATAATTAAATTAAATAAATAACTAAATAATTTCTGTTTAGAATACTTCTAAAATGTTAAAGAGAAGGAGCATAGTTTTTTTTTGTATTTTATTATGGCCAAATTGTTTAGTATGTCAAATTTTGTAAATTGTCTCGTTTAAATAAATAACTGCAAGCGGTTATAGTACCGTGGTACCTATAGGTATAATGAGCATATTATAATGCTCAGCCCCCCCCCCCAGTAATTTCACCAAATTTCCGCTTATGACTGAATCGACTTCAAAAATCACAGTCTGCTCCCTACGGAATCAGCAAAATATATTGCGATCAATAGGTATTCAAAATTCAAACATCTTACAAAATATAACGAATTACAACAACAGTCAAGGCGTAATAATACTTATACCCTTATGAAAGTTATACCTAGTTTATTATAATATATATATACCTACATTATTTCAGCAGCTAGCACCTATAATATATTATACAGGGTTTCCCACCGAGATCTGACAAATGACATAACTTTTGCTTTATACAAAATTAAAAATTTTTTTTTTACCTATATAATTTATAGCCACTCGAGCTACACGTATAATATACAAAAAATTCTTTTTATTTTTTAATATTGAAAATTAAAAATTTCTAATTTGATTTAAAATTTTTTTTATAAATTTAAAACAGCCAATTTGTGAATCTGATTATAGGAACAATTTTGATGGTAAAAACATTTATATAAGTCAAGTAGTTTATTTTTTAGAATTTTTTTAAATATATATAAATTTTTTTATTAAATTATTTTGGAACTTAATAACTTTTTTAAAAATATTATTTTTGGGAATTTGCTGACATGAGTATATTTCTTAAATTATTTGGTAATCACATAGTATTAACAATTTTTGCCATACGTTTAAGTAGCATTTTGTTTGTTTGTTTTTTTTTTTTTTGCCAGATCAGTTTAGAAAACTCGGTCACATAGTACATGTCTAATAAGTTCCGTTGATTTAATGAAACAAGGACGAATTTGAGATAAGCTCATTAGTCATTACAATCAGTGGCGGAACTAGGGGGGGGGGGTGAAGCCGGGGATTGATCCCCGGGCGTAAAATTTTAGTGGGCGTAATTTTTCTTTAGTTCTTTATTTAATGCTTGGTGATAGAAGTTAGAAAACATTTTATTTCACATTATTTGTTTATGATGTTGTAGTGATGCCGTTGGAATTAATGAAAAAAAAATAAAGTTAATGGTATTATGAATAGATTCGTATTAGTATACTAAGTATATACTGGTATACTGGCATTAGCATACCTACTGCAAGCATATACAACTAATATACTATAATTATTAAGATTCTGAGTGAAAATGTAACTAGTAACTATACATAGGCATTTATTGATGCTGTGTTTTCGTTAAAATTTCTGATACCTACACAATAACTGTTATAAGATTATCAATCAACGTACGATACGTATATTATATCTGTATATTAAAAATGATGTTAATATATAGTTTATAATATTATATATTATAATATTTACCAAGATACATTTGTTTATGTTTAAAAAAAAAGATTTGATTTTAAATATTTACTTTTTCATTTTTTCTATTATAAATTGTTTAATTAAATACAATTTTTTACTGGCCTAAATTGTGTACCCTAATCAGAATAAAAGATTTTATATTTTACCATAAAAATCTATTATAATTGAATGCTGAGGCGCATAGAACCAAAACAGCAAAAGGGTTTTTATACAGGATAGGTAGGTAATTAAAGTTTTGATTATTTTTCAACATTTATATATAACTAATATTATTATTATTTCTAATAATAAATACAATTAAGTAACCACTACAGTATTTCCAGTAATTAAAAATGTATCAACAATATGTTAACTAAGTTTTTAAATTTAAAGTTTTTTTGGTGTGATAGTTTATTAGTATAAACTTGGTTACACCACAGTCCACAGAATATATTAATTACTATATATTATTATATGTGTTTAAAAGTTAAATAGTATGTTTTTAATTTTAGTTCCAGTTATGATAAAACAATGTAGGGAATGATTATTGATTTTCAATCTTGGTCTATGATTGGGCTTAATTTTAATATTTTCCCCGGGCGTAAAAATTCTTAGATCCGCCTATGCTTACAATATATCTCAGAGTAAAGGCATACAGTTGTACAGTATAATATTTTATATTCGCTTCCCCTCGGCTGAGCGTTTTGTATACGAAATTGAAAACACCCATCACTATATTATCTACTTACCACCCAGTCACAGCTTGCTCACAACGTAATTTGTATTAAGTATACGCGTTGGTAGAACTATTACATTATTGTAACAATAATGTTTTCTTCGGGGTAACATTATTTTAATCATAATTAAATTATAGGTAATCACTCAATATTTGAATACCTGACACATCTCTGTAATCTCATCATGGCCATAAAATGAATAATACGATGCTGTAGTTGTATAATATTATGTTCTGTACTGTCAAATAAAACTACTAGTCTTAGCATTTTATAATACCACAATATTATGATTATCGTTTTATTATTTAATTAATAAATTAAAATCGTAATATTATTTCTGCTTATTTATCATATGAGTATATTAAAATTTAAAATAACTAACATTTCACCGGTGATGTTTAAGTGGTTTAGATGGTTCAGTATAGACAATTTTAAGAAAAACTAATACTTAAAGATTTGTAGAAATACTAATTTTTGTTTTAAAATATTTTACAGATGATCATATGCCGTGTCCGTTGTTGTTTCTTTCGCAATTATGAAATAATTTAGTTAATTTATTAAAACATGTTGATCAAAATCAGATGTTATTATTTCTATAGTGTAATACTATTGTTATAAATTATAAATTATTTATTTATTTCTTACTTTTATTAAAAAGCGGCAAAATGTGGTTATGGCATAGTTTTCAATAAGAAAATTTATATCATTAAAATATTGTTTATATTTCACTTTAAATGCTCGTTTGTGTTTATTATTTAAAACAACTACAAAACAAATAAGTAATCAAATTTCTTTGTAAATGGGTATTTTAGATACTGGCCCGTCTACTATTTAATAAATAAACGTATTTTTCCACAGAGCACCAAAAATACCTCGAGCCCTGGTTTTTGACGTTACCTATAATATATTAACCGTATAAAATACAACCAATTAATGATTCCATTTTGTACAGCAGATAATTACCAAATAAGTACCTAAACCTATTAGCTACCATTTATCAATATAATACATTATTATTATAATAAGTATAATATATTATATTGTAATCGTGATTCTTTTCAAGCCCGAAAATTTGGTAACTTCAACCTTATTACCGATTAAGTTGAAAATACGACCCTAGATTTATACTAAAACATCGGGAGTAAAACGTACTCTTAAAGAAATAACTCATTAAGTTGGGTTATATTCAACGATTATTCAAAAGTAATAATTAAAGCTTAAGTCCGGAGTTCTAGTAGGTACTTAAAAATTTTAAAATACGCGCGCACTTAAGCACTTAAAATATGCCCTAAAAAAATGTATTCTTTGTTCGTTATAAATAATATGGTACCTATCTACCTAAATAATTTAGGTAATTTGATAAGGTATTACAAGCATTATAACATTAATATGAAAAAAATATATTTTGATTAAATAATTAATAAAAAAAAAAGGGAAAAATTGTCATCTTCTCCTTCACTTATATCTCCTTGTTCTCTATTTTAATTTTTTATCCTTCATCTTTAAATGTACATGTTCTTACTTTGTAAAATTATTTTTGTCTATTGATATGTACCTACTAATATTACCCAGATTTTATTAAATAGGTACCAAGCATAAAACTTCTAATTTTAACTCAAGTTATTGAATAAATACAAATTTCCTAACCATTACAAACTACAAATTGTAGTAGTTTTAGTTTCGAATTCTTCTTCAGTGTATATATTTCCAAAAATGATATGAAATATTTGTTACCAAGTTTATTTAATTGAATGTTCACTAATAACATACCATAGCGAAAATATTTATTAAACGATGTCTTTTTTGTATCACTTAGACAAATTGTAGAGTTTTTTGTAATTCAATTTTTTTTTCATTTTATTTTCATTTAATAGCTGTTTTATGTCTAGTTGTGTCAATGTAATGTTTAACGTTTCATTTTCTGTCACTGCACACTTTTGAATTGCACAGTTTGCAACACAATATTTTTCCTTCAGTTGAAAATACTGAACGAATAAGTAACGAATACCTTCCTAAGTACTACGTACTACTTAACTCCGACACATAACTTCTTAAACGAAAAGCCAATTATTGTTTTTCCTTTGACATGGTTGATGAAAACTATATATTACTAGTACAACTGAACAGATCGAAAGAGAACAAATAATATATGCAATGAAAATATTTCACGGGTGTGCACGAAAACCAAACGGCACGAGTACACGATAAATTATGACTGACAACTAAGGTTAACTTTCTGCACGCGTCCTACGTGACGTGTTGTTATCAGTCAGACAGTGAATTACCTAACCTGAATTAACCTAATTACCTAACCTAACCTATACTGAATATCTTCTAAACGTGTCCTTTTTCGTCTATTTTACTCAAAATATATGCATTTATACTATGCAATAATGACAAAATGTGCAGAATGTGCAAAATAAAATTTTAAATATAATATCTTTCCAGTGTTATAATAATATGTATATTATATAGGACCTACATTATAGGTAGATGATTTATTATCATTGTTACTGGCCTTTTAAGACAAATATGAAAATAGTATAAGTCCTTATAGCCTTAAACTAATAAGTAATAAACAATTATCTACCTAATAGGTATACTTACAAAGTGAATATAGTATAGATTACATGTTTTAACATGAGTTTAAATCAAGAACTTAAGAAAAAAGGACTAAATTTATTATTATACATCTACCTTGAATATATAAAATACTGTAATATAATAACGATCTAAATTCTATAATTTATGAATTTTACCGTGTTTTTCAAACATTTTATATAATATAAGTATTAAATACCTACTATTATTATAATATAGATAATAATATTAAAATAAATGTGATTTTTTCGGAAAAAATGTATTCAACCTACAGCATTACTATAATATTAAAATAAATAATTAAAGTAGGTAGAAATATAAATATAGGTAAAATAAAATATACTTAAGCCATGAGCTGAGAGACCATCTCTGTTTGGAATTGATTTTGGTCTATAATATATAATGGAATTCAAATTTAACAGAAAAATTACAGTGGCGTACTCAATGACTATTATATAATTATGTTCATACAACATTTACTACAGATGACCGGGTTCACAGATTTTTCATTTCGGTTCTGAATGTATTTTCTACTTAGTTATAACTGTGTGATTAAAATAAAATATATTTCCTAGGAAACAAAATTCGGTTAGACAAAAATTATGAGACTTGTTGTTAAAAACCCAAAGAATATAATGGTAATATTATTGTTTATAGAATTTTTATTTTGTTGACTATTGTAGTATTGTACAATAATTATAATAATATTAGTGTACCTATCATTATATTATTATGATTTTATGGTTGAAACAACGAAAATGAGATACTACCTACATTTTTGTTATCACTAGGGTTCGGATTTAAAGGCAATATAATCAGTAAAAAAAAGCATTTAAAATGTCAAAAAAGGCACAAAAAAAGGATTTAATTTATATAAAAAGCAATTACAAAAAAAATTTACTAACAAATTAAATAGTTTGTATATTTAATTAGTGTGTGTTTAAAAAAAAAAAATCACTACCTATCATGTACATAGATAAACTGTTTTCAGTAAAGCATTGATGGTTTCGGCTTAAAATATTTCTTTACATAGAAAATGTGATCGTGGCGGACTGACGAACAATTTTGAATCTATAGTAAGCATGTACGCATTATGAACATATTTTTATCTATAGATAGGTAGCATGGGTACTTTTATAAACGTTAAATTAACTGGCCATAAAAATACTCGATAAAATATTTAGCGATATCGGTAAATATAGCCGTTATAAAACCCAATAAAATTAATTAATATCCGACAATGCACAGTCTTCAGAATATCTTATCGATTTGAACCGTATATACGTATGTCGTGTATAAAACTATTAAATCAATTGAAAATTAAACACAAAACGGCATTTATCAGTAAAAAAGGCAAAAAAAAATATATATTCATCATCTTACATATTAAATGCCTTTTTTATATAAAAATTATTTCTCTACTATTATTATTAAAAAAAGGCTTTTGCCTTCAAATCCGAACCTTATTAATTACATCATCTAAATATATTATAGTACATTATTAGAGCTAATATTTTTTTCAACACTTTAGTTAAGAACCAAAATGTGTTCCATTTAGATCACAATTTTATTAAGACACATTTGTAAATTGTGTTGATTTATAATGTTTTAGTTCTCAGTAAATCTTAAAATAATGTATCTCAATGATTGTTTGTAACTTTGTGAGCTTGAATTATCGATCATTGATAACACTTATTATATTTAAACCTATAATAATTATATTTATTTGTATAAAAAAAAAGTGTATTTTTTACAAAAACCTAGCTAGACAGTTACTTATATTAGTTCTGAACCCACGAATAATCGAATAATAAGTCGTCAGGTACTACAAATACTGATTTCAAATGGTAGGTGACAAAACTAAAGAATATTTTAAGGGTAGCTTAAATAAACGTAATTCCGGTGGTTTCAAACGAAATGATGAATGACAAAGAAAAGTATAAACTGCATTAATGATTAGGAATGAAAGAAGGAGTTCGTAAAAAAAAAATGTATTATTCAGGTTCCGTTTCTATTGTGTCATGTAGCTGACTGCTGAGTTAAAGATATAGCGAGACAAACAAATTAAATTTCCTCTTGAATCGCTACAAATATACGTCACAGTAATTTGCGACACTACAGTTATTTAATATAATATTTATTTGGCTTTATTTTGCTTTATTTTTAAAGGAGAAAATATCAATCTAATACTCATACTTTTAGTAAAAATAAATCATTGGGAACTCTAAAATGAGATATTTTCTTACCTTGGTATTATTTAAATTGTCACTGCCTGCCTATTGTAACATTTTATTGCCTTAAGCATCCATATACTTTATCATTAAAATAATGTCTAAAAATAAATGTATTCTCCACGGACATTTTAATCAATTTTCGGTTGTCAGTATGCGTGATCCGTACTCACATATATAGTGAGAACAATTCTCTATACGCAACAAATTCTGTTCAATAATTCAATTTGTATTGTTATATACTTATATATAAGTATTTAGTGGACGAGATAAATATTCAAATATATGAATTTTAAAAAGTGATCGTAACTAACACTAATTTCTTAATGAACAATGTGTTTTGGTGGTTATTAATATAAAAATGATTTAGAACAATTTTCCCCAAGCGACAAATTAAGTACAAAAAAAAAGACGCGACCAACGACGGGTTAAGTAATAAGTTAAATACAATTTATATTAGTTATAATTTGTTATAATTTATAACTATTAGTAATTAACTACTGGTTTGAAATTGGATTTTGAAGTTTGGAAATTTTCAGAAAAATATTTTGCTAAAGATTAAAAAGATATTTACCTATATGCTGATGGCTATAATAAAAAAGTAAATTATTGTATAATTTTGCTTAAAATTATACTTTGTAGGTAATGATTTTGTATTATCTATATAAAAAAAAATGTTTTCCTAAAACTATAATACATTGTGAGAAATTTAGAATACTTTATTGTTAAAATATCGCCATGGATAAAGTTATAACTTTTAACTTTTTATAAATAAAGGGGTGGGGTAAAATATTGTTAAATAAAACGTAATAATAGTAAGGTAGGTACAAAAGAAATAAAAGAGATCGGATAATAAAAGAAAAAAATGGTATCTGAATAAAATATTATATGAATTATAATTATAATTATAACTAGCTGATCCCGTGCACTTCGTTAAATGTATCAACTCTAATGACTCAAACTTTTTTCAATTCGTTATTTAATATTAGGTGTATGGTATTCAAAGTTTATCCTAACTTTTCCGTCGCCCTGAATGAAAATTCTGATTCGCAGAAGTACATTATTAGGTGCTGTTTGTACGTAAGTGTATGATTTAATTCTAAAGTATCAAAGTTATACCAAGTTTGTCGTTTTTACTTAATACCACCTACGGTAGATTAATATAATCAATTTATACAAAATCCAATCAAAACCTAACGGTAGTAAAATCCGATGAATAGTAAAAAACAAATTTAACTATTTTTAAATTAACTTATCTTCTTTCCAGAGGTCTAATCTATACATAAATACATAGACTATAACTATACACACTAAACTCTAGAACTACTTATCAGATCTTGTTGTATATATTATACTAGATGATCCCGTGTACTTCGTTTCCCGTTGAATGTACCAACTCTATATGACTCAAAATTTGTTCAATTCGTTATTTAATATTCGGTGTATGGTATTCAAAATTTATCTTAACTTTTCTGTTGCCTGGAATAAAAATTCTGACTCGCAGCAGTATATTATCATGTAGGCAATCTACCTGCGGTAGATCACGGACCCTGTGCTGTTAGTACGTAACTTTATAGTTTAACTCTAAAGTATCAAAGTTATACCAAGTATGTTACTGAACTCCTCCTAAACGGTTGGACTAATATTGTGAATGCCGAGTCTGTCGACCAATATTTCCTCCTCTTCCACGAAGACTTGGCTCATTATTTTATGTACGTAATTTATTGTGATACATATAATATCAAAAAAACAGCGTACAATAAAATTAAATGCATTGCACGTATGCACTGATTTAACGGCAACCAATAATTATTTATTACAATAGTTTTAAAACCCATGACAAGCATTTAAAAACAAAAATTTCCACCGTAAATCTCTAAATAACCGTTTGAGCACATCCCCTGGTTGGACCTAGGAGGATCATTGGAAGCCTATGTGTGATTTGATGTATAAGCTATATTATTGTAAAGTTTCATTAAAATAAATTCAGTAGTTTTTACGTGAAAGAGTAACAAAGAAACAAACTTTCGAGTTTATAATATTAGTAGGATTATACTATTGTATTAGACCATAAGTTAATAAACATAGTTTTTAATATTTCAATATTATTTTTTAGATTCTGAGCGGTGAGAGGAAGCTAGTGGTTTTACAATGGTGTTTATTTTTTTTTTTTTTGGATAAAGATGGTTCCTTTGATAGGTCATTTTTCGATTTTATCAATAGTTATGCCACTGTAAAAACCACCGAAAAATTACGAGAAACAGCTAACAATTGGATTTTAATTTCTAACACTTTGTTTATTACCATAGAAACGAATAAAAAATAATAATATTATAATATTAATTCAACTTACATGATATAATAATTATTAATGACAATATTAAATATCTAGTCTGACAAACCGTTTCCGCTCAGAATCGTTTTTCTTATACAATGATAGAATATCACAGAATTCAAGTTTAATACAATCCATTATACATTGACGCACTTGTAATCTACTGTACAGCAGAGCGACATCCATACCTGCTTTTTTATCTTGAAATGCATAGATTTGTACAACAACATATCACTACAATTTATTTTGAGTTATACCTAAGTGAAACAAAATACATTGAGTTAGTATATAGCTGAGTATTAGTTTTTAGATAAAGGGTGAAAAATAAAAAAATGGCTGGTGACAATAGTCATAAATTCATAAAAACGTTTTGCTTTTTACAAAGAACCATACATAAATATTTATAAAATATATTATCTCATCGTGTTTTTCTCCATCATTTATTTTTATTTTAAGTTTTTTTTTATTTACCTAAACTCGAAAAGGTAAGTTAGTTTCTGTACTGCCATTCAGCTTCTGAGCATATTATATAAACATTAAATATAGAAAGCAATTTAACGTCAAACAACAACAAAATGGGTACCTGTTAAATTTTATGTCACAACGTATATAAATGATTATATCATAATAATTATATAACGTTTCACGTTCGTATAATGTATAATATAAATTTATCCAAACCAATTAAATTTCATAAGACATCATCCCCCCAAGCTAGAGGGTATCCACACTGGTGGGCCTCCCTCCTCAAGCCATTCATGTTGTTGTATTCTTCATTACCAAATTTACTCATTGTATATATAAAATTACAGATTGTAAATATTCTATTTTATCTAATAAAAAAAAAAAAAAAAAAAAAAAGACATCATCATTTATAATATTATTATAATAATGAATGCTGACTTCCAATAGACTGATTCAACAGAAAACCACTGTATTACATTATAATTCACCGAGGTTTCTCTCAATGTTCATTATAATAAATAATAATATTATAATATAAACTTATGGCATATATTTTTCTTAATAACATATATAATTATATTATATTAGTTTATTATATTTTGCTTTTTATCATCATTGTTCTTCTTTTAATGAAATTAATCTTCCGTTTTTACAGATGAATGGAAAAATGTTACGTAAAAAATGTACTAAAATGTATTTAAATAATATTAGATACTTGTAATATTAAAAATTTAAATACAATATAATCAGTATAACACCACCATGTATAATTGTATAATGGGTAGTATTAGTCTATTTCTAGTATGATAATACATCAAAAGTAAGTACTTATAGAAAATGTAAAGTTTAAATTTATCGATTATCAAACATAAATTTTTAGATTTATTGTTCAGTTTATACAATAATTTTTTAGTATGTACCTACGTAATAAAGTTAGTATCTATCGCAGTTTATAGTAATAATATGATTATTTTAATTTTCCTTGACGTAGTTATTTAAATTTTACGACCACAAAAAAAAAATATACCTACATGTCTAGCTATACAATTTTTTTTTGCAAAGTTCTAAACGGTAATTAAAATTAATTAAAAAACTTAATTTATTTAGTAAATTAATTGTCATACGATGTAAAAATGTAGATCTCCGTGCCTATGTAGTCTGTTCTGTATTCCGTTATATTTTTAACAGGTGAATCGTGTTAATGAAACGCAGTAAATTAAAAAACTTAGTTTGAAATTTTATAATTGATAAATATCCATATTATATTAAATTATGATGATAGCTAATAATTAAACTTCGTCCCTATACCTACGTTTTAGTTTCAACAAATACGCTGCACGGCTGCATCGGTTCCACCGTCGACCTTTGTGCATTTCCACTTCAATATTTATTTGTTTTAACAAGTGCCTATTGCAGATGAATTTGCAATACCTAATTATTAAACTGCAGTACCTAGGCAGTAGTTACATGTTAATATAAGTATTTTTTTTTTATGATAACCTTTTATTCGGACAGTCTGTTACTTAGGTACTGGTAAAATAAATTTAAACCATAAAATGCAGACAAGTAAAATGGGTACCTTCAGGGAGGTGCAGCTAATATTCCCACCGGGATTTTCTTAACTGCACTTAACTTATTTAAAATTGCATACAAATTTTAAGTGACGTTAACGCAGCTCGGACATGGGGAAATCGTGTTTTCTCATTTGATTATTTGAGGTTGTAAAAATGTTATTTTGGCTGTACAAAATTGAAAAATTAAAAGTTGGCACACCCCTAATGCTGAATATTTTTTAAATCAATTTCAAATATGGCAATAACAATTAATATACAGATAACGGACTTAAAACAAATTTATGAAAAATGGAGATTTGTATGGAAAATCATTTTTTGACAAAATTGAATTTTGATATTTTGCGTTACCTAATTAAAAAACAAATGATCATATGTACTTTAAATTTGTACCAAATTTTTATATGACCATTTTTCATACTTGATATTATAATATTTTGAATATTTTTAAGTTTTTTTCCCAATTATTAGATCCGTACAGAGTAATTTATTATCCTGAGGCAGAACTGAAGCATTTCGTCCCATGGGTTGTGGTGTCGACACACTCACAGCTTTTAATATTTTTAATACGATTCAGAAAAATCTGAAAAATTGTAATAAGGTTTCGAGAAAAACAAGAAATAACATTTTTAACCACATAAGTATATAACTATTAATTATCATCTTCTTATATTATTATATTAAGCAAATAAATTTGATATTTGCTAATTATTAGATATTTCAAAATAATAGTTAATAAAAATAAAATACATTAATTTAAGACAATTATTATTTATAATTTAATTTTCCTTGTTTATTTTTGTGTCAGCAAATTTGTCAATGACTTCTTCATAATCTAATTTACTAGCGATTTCTGTTTCTATTGAAAGTATGGCCTTGCTTGATAATCTCTCCTCAACCATTGTAGGTCTTAAGTATGTTTTTATCAATTTAAGTTTACTGAAGCTTCTTTCACATAAATCTGTTGTGACGGGCATTGGGAGAAAAATCCTTATAGCAATGTCACTATTTGGATACTATTCGTTTAGCTTATAATCGTGAGTCATTTCCAATAAATCTAAAAGTAACTGATTCAATACTTGGCAAAATTGATAAAGCTGCTTGTTTAAAATTTTTAATGTCATCGACTAACTCCCCAGTATTTATATATTCATTATATTCTAATTCTAGATCAGAAGCTGATTTTTGCAAATCGTGTGAGTTCATATTAGTTAATGAATGACCGGAAAGAAATTTAAAATCGTTTGATATTTCCATCATTTTTTATACCGCCAAGTAATCTGAATATCTATTGGGTCTATAATGGCAATTCAAACATTTTATTCTGCAGAAATATTTATTTATCATCCGCCGTCGATTAAGCGGAAAATAAAGTCTTAAAGATAAAATATTAATAAATACTAGGTACTAATGACAAAATATAAAACTATAATAATAACTAATACTAATAATAATTCAATAATTGTAAATTAATATAAACGAGTATCAATTAAGAAATATATTTTATATTGAAAATATAATATTGTGTTTTCGGATCGTTGGGTAGTAATGCAAAATATTTAAATATTATACTATCAATAATACAGTATTATGCAATAATTATTACTTTTTCTTAAGTTAATCTTTTAATATTTTTGCGCCTCCCAGCATCAGGCACCCAGGGCAAGTGCCTTGGACGCTTCACCCTAGTCGTGGCTCTGTTAATTATTGTCACTCAAATGTTTCGCTTCGTCAAAAAGCATGAAAATTCAATACAAGTTTCCTCATAAGTTGTTTTAGTATAAGTAAAAAAATATTAAACATACATAGGCATGATTTTTTTTTTAATTCATTTGAAATTCAAATTTTAACGAAATTCGTCAAAATCATGAAAATGTGCAAATTATTTTGTAATAAGGGATTGATAATTTAAAACAAGGATCTTCCATACCTAAGTATTATATATTGTAACCAACAAATCTAAAAAATATGTATACATCATTTTTTTTATAGGCATTTGAAATTCAAGTTAAGTCGAAATTAAATATTTGAATGAAAAATAACGATGTTGGTATTATTTTGTTGTAGTTTAAAAATATTATTCATGAGTACTTGTAACTATTAAAGCATATTGTTATATTTTTTTACACACAATGTCATTTTAAAATACAATGTTTCCAAAAAAAAAATAATTCAACCTAGTTTATTACTAATAGTAAAATAAATTACCTACGTTAACAAGTATCAATTATATCTTAAATGTACTTAGTAACTATGAGAGAAATCAATAATTGTTGGGACTTTGTTGTGTAAAGACTAAAGGAGTAGACTATTTCAAGCGCCGAGTGGTAAGGATCTGGAGGGGACTGCAACGGTGGTAGATTTAGAGATTCGAAGACCATTATTGTTAGAAAAATAATACTAAGTAATAATAGTTAAGTATATTTAATCTATGGTGTAACTTAGTTGACTATTCAAAACGACCATGCGACAGAACTGAAATCAATAATAGCTCACTCAAACAAATAGTATGAGACGTGTTTTCACATATAGTTACGGATTATAAACCAATAGCCACAACAAAAAACTCGCAGCACACATACCTGGCTAAAAATACAAGACAAACATTAGACTGGTAATATAGGAGCCGCATGGTAAATAGTAAATAGAACTTAAACACTAAATGCCAGGATAAAATAAATAAATACGCAAGTAACTAACAGTAGATTGTGGAACGATAATCGTCAGACGATTAATCTGGACTATATACGCATGGCTTGAGGTGGACATTGAACAAAACGAATTCGAAGAGTTCTAAAGAGTCGTTCGTAGTAATGATATGAGAAATATATGTGGCGTAAAAAGCAGACAAGAATACTCAAGAAGGTCTAAAAATAATATTCACGGAACGGTTATTTCTGTCAAAAGACTGAATAATATAAAAATAATAATTCACAACAACAGATTATGTGGTAGGTACGAGCATAATAATGATATGTGTATTGTGCAGGCGTGTGTATGTGCGTCGGTCGACGGTAGTGACATTTCAATTTGAATCACTCGATGATGATAATAATACTAACTATGCTGCGCAAACTACGTTAACTTATTACAAAATCCTGTGCAGCATATTATATTATAATGACACTTTAATTGTCTATAGTTGAAATATTTTTAAAATCGTGTCATGTATGACAAATCACAAAATAAGCATTCAGTGAAAAGTATCTTCAGTGATTCGTTTTTGAGTTACAACAATAAACAAAATTGATTTTAAGACTGATTTTGCGTAAAAATTCCTATTTTTCTTAATTTGTTATTTGGTTTTTCTCGACGCTATTGAAAATTCAAAGAAATTTCTCATATTTATCTCTCTTAAGTAGAAACTGCATTCACTTTTCCACTAGAAAAGATACTGAAGTTGAAAACCGAAGCAATATTTCATATACTTAACGTGTATACATAATACAGACAAAAAAAATACATCATTGTAAAATCAATACATTCATTGCTCCATTCAGAATCTAAAAATGTATTCTCTAAAAATAATATATTTATAAACATTTAAAATCAATCAATTAGGTAGGTGGACATATTTATAAAAATAACGAAATAAGGATACAAAAAAAAAAAAGTTCTTTATGATTTTTATATTGTTGTACATTTGACCTTTTATTTTTCCACTGTGACATAATAAAAATGTTTATTCATATAATAATAATTATATTTAGAGATATTATATTTGAGAGTGAGTAACACTTCCAAAATATCACAGTAAATTTTATAAAAACATATTAAAAAATATATAGTATGATTCATGTAAAATACCAATTATGTTTTATTTTAGAATCCTACTTCAAATAAAGAATCCACACATCCTCACGCGTTCCAGAAATATACCAGAAATACAGTAAGCACCTATGTCGCTAGCCACACAGGGTTCACATTATTATACAGTACCTATTTGATTTTTTTATAACTTATTAATTCTATAATATCTAACTGGTATTAGAACAAATCTAGTTAAATCTTTTTTACCATCCTATACAAGGGATGTATTGATGTTTTTTTTCTATAAGAGTCGATATCTAACTCGATTTTGTCAATATTGACAATAATAGGTAGTATGTTTTGGATTTGAGATTTCCACCCCTCATATTATATTTTATAATTTGTATTTGAAATCACGTTTTATCAAAGGATGCCCTACATGTTACTGCTATTTATATTCGAACAACAATTTAGAGGTATATACCAATAATTCTTGTCTCAGAAATTTTCAAATGCTTAGATTCCCATATGTAATTGTGATAATAAACACTACTAATTTATTTTTATTTGTTATGCCTAACGCAAAGATTTTAAACAAAAAATTAAATATGCCTTAATTAAATAACGTGTTTTTACAAAATGGTGTAATATTATTGTCTAATAGCCACTACAACCAATGTGAAATTTCAAATAACTAATAATAAGGGACAGTATGCAGGATGAATTTTCAACCAAATTTTTAATTATTATTTAAAATATTTGAAAATTGCAAGTCCCTATATTGTGTCCTAGGGTGATAATTAAAAATAAGTATTATTTTTTTTTAAACTGAATTTAATTAATACTTTCTTCATCTATTCTTTCTTTCAAACCTATAAAATATTTTAACATTCTTAATTCAAGCAATAATTATTATGTATCTAGATGGCTAAACAGTTATATAGTTGTATAAGTAGTGAATAAATGAAGTCTGCAGTGTGTATAGAAAAACTGTTAGTTATTATCATACTGTGATCAGCTTTTGTTAAAAAAAAATCGTTATTGTTGCATAAATATCATGACCAGAACAATTGTATTCATATTTTTACTTATTTATTTTTTGTCCTATGTGCGGAAAAATAAAATTAACTTTATTTTATTGTATCAAACACTTTTTGTTCGAATGAAGGTTGTTCAAATGATAGACTCATAATATATTCTTCATATTCAGTTATTGTATTTGTACTTTTTTTTCATCCCATATCATGTTATACATATATGGGTTTATGTGTGTGTGTGTAATGTGTATGTGTGTGTGCTGTGATTGTATAACAATATCATCCCGTACTATGTTCGGCCGGCACAAGAGCAATTAGGATTAGGGGGTGATAACCCCAATATACGTGGGCTCTAGGTCACATTGTCCAGTCCTTTATTATTTGTGTCCATAATATAATGGACTCCGATTGTTTTTGTTTTCAAATAGGTATTTATTAATAATACATCACATTTTGTACATGAAGCATATACTTAACAAAATGAAATAATTTCGTGATTATAATAACGTTTTTGTTCTCAAGATATTCTGATCGTTACATAATAATATTATTATGAGGTGCATTGTATAGTATTATATAGTTACTAATATGTAACTATTCAATTTTAATATATATATATATATATATATAACATATGAATTACAGTTTAACTATAATACAGTTAATATATTAATGTATTATACATATAACTAATGGCCTTTGTTGTCAATGTTATTTTAAAGAACGATAAAAATATAAATAAATAAATAATAAATCAATACAAAATAATTTATAAATAAATTCATAGTACAAATGACAACGTTACTCTGAATATTATAGACAATAGTAATAACTATTATTATTATATTAGTCAGCATCTGCATAATTTGTAAAAACAGTTTGCACCTAAAAAATTGTATACAATATAATAATATTATTTTTAATAACAATAGACATTATATTTTTTATCTCATACTATTAGCAAATAATTTTATTAGCATCTTGCAAATTTCAACTTAAAATTAATTAGGTATACTTATACATGTATAGTTAGAAATACGTCACGTTTATTGTGAACCTTATAAAAATTAACAATATATTTTCATAAAAAGCCCACTAATTTTGTCAGTGTAAACATTTATTTATCTACTTAATTATAAAGTATGTTTCTCGTGTTATAGTAGTTAGGTATAATGTAATTTACTCTCATTTGGCTATTTAACCATATTATTATGATATAAAATGAAGAATTTATCTGTTTTTTACAACATTTTCTATTAATGTCAGTGATCACTCTATTTATTGGTACAGCTGCAAAATATTATAATTAGTAATAATATAACGATCATCATTTAATAAGTTCCACCTGCAGTATGATACGCGTGCATTAAAGAAGTTTTATCAAATTTTTAGAATGGTATTGAAAACAGTAGTAAACAATAATAGTTATTCAAGCATAACAAACTATAAAGTACAATTGGGAGTTATTAAAATGTTCATATTAAACCGTAAAATATAAAATGTTATTGCAATTGTTTCCACAATATTTATATAAAAATAAAATGGCAATACATTTTTAAATAATTTGTGTACATTTCCATCTCATTTGAATAATATGTAAATGTATTTTCATAATGTAATTTTTTTTTTTAATGCCTTATTTTTATTATTTTTTTTTTGGGCATCAACATCTCAGCCCTAATAATTTAAAATAATTTATTACGCTATTAAGTCAAACCCAGCTTATATAGTCGAATTACATTATAATCTACTTAGCTTGATAATTTATATTTTAATATAACCAAGTAAAAATGTAAATACAATATATGAAAGATTACGAAAAATATGACAAAATATTCGCCACAAATAATATTAGATCCGCTTAAAAATATAAAATTGAGAACTTGAATGTTTTTAATCTATCGTTATATTTATAAAGGTATCAGGAGCAGAAATAAAAATATAATATGGGTAATGTTGCTATATTATAATAGTTTATCAAATTAATATAATATTATACGACTTTGGGTGTCGTATACTTATAATAATATAAAGAACGTGTTTAATCATCGCAAAATCCAATCTGAGGTAGAAAAAAAACCGAATTTCCAGCGGGCCCAGCTGCAGTGGTAATAGACTGAATGTTTTTTTTTTTTATCAGAAAAGGGCAAAATTATGGCAATTCCTTTATTGTTGGCGGTGTCTTTTTGAGTTGTTTGTATTATAAACGATCATTAGCTTGAGTGGATTTCCGCTACTTATATACCATCACTTACTGACATCCTCCGTGCCCGTTTGTGGCAGTGAAAGTATAACTAAATTTGTAGTCCCCACGGGTCATAATAATGATCGAGCCCAGAGTGTACACAAATATTCATATAATTCAATAATTGTGGCTCGTATAACCGTAATACGAATATTAGTTGAGTATCTTGGTCCCACGAGTTTTCAATTTAAAAAATTATCACTTAAACTCCAAGATTCATTAAGATTCTGCCAAATGTTTGGTAATTTGTTATATTTCCTTCATTGTAGATTTAATGATGTAGATTAATGGGACTTGAATAGTAGGTATTATTTATGTATCCATAATATTATTATTATTCTTTTAGGTATTCTTTTTATTATTAATGTCGTTTTCAGTTCTTTCTCTTCTTTTTTTTGCTATACCATTTGTAGAGCTACCTACTGAATCTTAAACTATATTAATTAGTATTAACTTGTCTATCTTTTTTCCTGGATTTCTTTCTAATTGTTATAAACATGGTAATATTATATAATAGTAACTCATTACCACCACCACAGACATTGCTTAATGAAAATAGATATTAAATAGTAAATCGCTTCTTTTTTTTTTTGTCGTCTTAATTTGTTTTATTACATTTCTTTATTTTATATTGTTAAGATTAATATTTTAATAAAAAAAAAAAAAATAATAATAGTAAAATGTTTAGTAAATGTATAATAAATGGCGTGTCCGGAGAAAAATGTATGCCGGTCTGAAGATTATTACTTCAAAGTCTACTGGATAAATACTGCAAATGAATTTATTACAAAACAGTCGTGTGACATTCGTGTTTTCGGATCGATTGACGGGTCTTCGGATAACTTTTGTAGTACTTCTCGTATATTTGTGTTCTGGATAAATACACATCACTGTTGAACGGATACATTTTAGCTCCGCTCAGAATCTAAAAATGGATTCCAAGTGCGGGTCTGTCGAGTGTTGTCTTCTATTATATTAGGAATCGTTCTGTTTTGTTGATCCAGCAATATCCTAGCTGCGTCGTTATATTCTCCCGCGGTGAAGTGTATTTACAGGGAAAATCGGCACATTTACAATATAATAATGTAAACACAATGTGACTTCCAAGAATATCGAATTGCCAATAAAAAGTTTTGACTTAGAATAATAATCTATAAATATAACAAAAAAAAAACAATTTTAAACTACAAATAAAATATTTAAAATACACAAACGAAAATAAATTGAAAACCGTATAGTACAAAAAACTTCTCCGAAAATCAATATGTTTTGTTTCGTGGAATAATTGTGGTAAATAGGTATAATACCGATATCAGCGTGATTGCGATGGTATAACAACATTATCGTACAACTGCCAACCACCGTCCAACTTATGGGACCCATGCTTTATGGGTTAAGTTTATAATAATTAATAAAGTTATTTACGGGTCGATGGGGACGATGATGACAAATTCTATACACAATTATAATAAACCGCAACCGCCTTGCCAAGTGTCCATCAAACGACAATTTGTACAATTATAATATATACCTACACTGTTATTGACAAAACTGCGTAGGGCCTCGCTGTATCTACTTATGGCGTCGGGTTTGTCTGAATAAATTATTTTAGAGGGACCCTAATGTAGCAGTCGCCTATAACTTTATAGTGTTTATTCAATAATCTGCAACAGTCATACATCAACAATTGTATAGATGTGTACCTGTAATTCCGGTTTATAATGTCCAAATAAAACTAAAATAATTAATTAAATATACTTATGTTTTTTTAGGTCCGTCAGCCTGGCACCCCATTTCTCAAAACTGTAGTATTATAACTTATAATAAAATATATATTTTAGATTCTGAGTGGAACGATGAATGTATTGATTGTACAATGATGTGTGATTTTTTTTTTATTTTGTTGTGTCTGTCATCACGGTTTGGAGCAGTAAAACTGCTTAGATTTTCTTCAACATTATCTCGTTCGATGGAAAAGTGAATCTAGTTGGTGCGTTCAGGAAGTCAAATTTTAAAATTCAAAATAGTTTTCAAAAGCGCCAGGAAAAACAACATAAAAATTAAGGAAAATCGGTTTTCCACAAATTCGACTTTGGTTTTTGGTGTAACTTTAAAACAAATGACCGTAGATACATGAAATGTTAACTGATTGTTTATATTTGCATTTTCTATACACGATAAAATGTTCAACATATTTTGATTTATTTTGAACTGCTTAGGGACATTAGGGACTTTAGGGACATTTTCAGTTTTCAATTTTATTAGTTTTCTTTTCTACGAATGTCAATAAAACTTTATTTAGTGAGAAAAAATACTTGAAAATTTGATACAAGGCTCTTACTATATTGTTACAATAAAATTTAAAATTCTTAATCACAGTTTTTTTTAATAAGCATTTAAAGTTCAAAAATTTTAAAAATATGGAAAAATTACTTTGAGTTAAGAATTCATAAAAATGTTGATTTTTAAATCTAAGATTTATAAATGTAATACAAGATTCCTTATAAGACTATCTACCTTTATCAAAAAAAAATTCAAATTACATTTTTATAAGCGTTTGAAAATCAAATTTTTACAACATTGCATATTCACTCGATTTTTTATGTAGCGATTTTGTTGTAATTCAAAAGCGAATAACTGTAGATACACGAAAATTTCACTGAATGTTTATTTTATCAATTCTTATACTTCATAAAATTTTCAAAATATTTTGAATATGAAAATTTCATATTTAAATTTTTTTATGAGCATTTAAAGATCAAATTTTGACAAAATTCATCAAATTTAAAATTGAATAATAATTTTGTAGTTAAAAATTTATAAAATGTTCTTCTTTTATATCTATGGATTAAAAATTTAAAACAAGATTCCACGTAAGTATTTAATTCTGTAACCAAAAAATCTGAAAAATACTTAGACACAGTTTATTTTTATAGTTATTTAAAGTTCAAATTTGTACTAAATTACATAATAAAAAATATAGAATAACTATTTTAATTTTTTTTTGTGATTGTATTATATTATTCGTGGATACTTGAAATTTCTGAAGTATACTATTATATTATATTATCTATGATAGTATCACCGTTTGTTGCTGATGTATAAGGCGTTATAAGTACCTAATGCATATTGTGATATGATTAATTTGGAATTTATTATATTTACCTATAATAGGTCAATTTTTTTTAATACCATAGATAAGTATATAATATGTCTTATACCTAGACTGACATACCGTCTCCGCTCAGAAACGTTTTTCTTATACAATGATATTATATCATTGAATTCAAATTTAATACCATCCGTTATACAGTGACCCACTTGTAACCTACTGTACAGCAGAGCGACTTTTTTTTATTGATCCTGAAGCACAGCAACCACATGGCCATTAGTTTTTTTTTTTGTTGTTTGTAGGGGTGAAATTGTAGGTTTATAAAACACTTGTGTTTTTGGTTTGGCAGATTTTTTAGTGGGCACCCGTAGGTATCTGCCATGCCCGTGTGGGGATGGTGGCATTTCTCTCCGGACACCGGGACCGAAGAAAAATGCTGCCGTATTCGAACCGGCGCTAGTGTGCGTGGAAACCTACTCCTTAATCCGCTCGGCCACTCCGTCCCCCAATATAATATTTATATGTACCTAGTAGGTACTATTCAAATTTTTTAAAAATATTTTAGGAATTTTTAGTCATATGTATAGTATACACTAATTATAATAATATATTCTACCTTCTAAAACAATGTAGCATAACATGTAGGTACCATAGGCACAGCCGCACAGGGCATATTTACAAGAGGGGAGGTACAGGGGTACTGGGCCAACCAGAGCAAAAAAAAAAAACAGATAAATATTCCTGCAGCATAGCTAGTTCAGTAATAAGTATAGAAATTATACATTTATAGTAATGTTATTCTGACGAAGGTTTCCAAGTTCTGGATAAATATAAAGTCCGATGAAGGCAATAGGTATTAAGTCCCATGCCTTTGTGATAAAAACTTTATAGCACAGAAAAACTGATTACTAATGGATTTGAGTATATAGCAATAGTTGTAAAGGTATAATAAATAATAAATTGGTGGCTTTTATCTTTTATAAGATGTTATACATTTTCTATTAGTCTCATTTTACCTTCAAGAGCTATAGGTACGAATAACGAGTGAACCAGTGAACACGAGTTTATTGTTTTTTTGTCAATACTAAATAAGTACACAATAATTTGCTTTTATTATATCCCAGAAAACTTTGTTAAGAACATTTTTTAAAAAGGTGCTCTGCTGTACAGTAGATTATAAATGTGTCACTATATAATGGATGGTATTAAACTTGAATTCAATGATATAATATCATTGTATAAGAAAAACGATTCTGAGCAGAGACAGTCTAGGTCAGTCTAGGTATAAGACGTCACATTATATACTTATCTATGGAATTAAAAAAAATTAAGCTATAATAGGTACCTATAATAAATTCTAAATTAATCATTTCACAATACCCATTAGGTACTTATAACGCGTTATACATCAACAAAAAACAGTTATACTATCATAGATATATAATAGTACACTTTAGAAGTTTCAAGTACCCACGAATAATATTATTCAATCACAACAAAATAACTAAAATAGTTACTCTAGGTTTTTTAATATGTAATTTCTTCCAAATTTGAACTTAAAATGACTATAAAAATAAACTGTGTACTTATGTATTTTTTAGATTTCTTGGTAACAGAATTAACTACTTACGTGGAGTCTTGTTTTAAATTTTAAATCCTTAGATATAAAAGTTGAATAAAAATAAAATTTAATAAAATTATTAACTACAATATAATTATTCAATTTTAAATTTGAAAAATTTTGTCAAAATTCGATCTTTAAATGATTATAAAAAAAAATTGTGACTATGTATTTTTAACATTTTTCAACTGATATTGTAACTATTTATCAGGAGCCTTGTATAACATTTTTACACTTTTTGGCCCAACAGATAAAACTTAATTGATATTTATAGAAAAAAAACTAAAAAAATTGAAAACTGGAAATGTCCGTAAATAGCTCAAAAAGATTCAAAATATTTTGAAAATTATTGGGAATTTTAAATTTTTACCCCCCAAAAGTACCAACTAGATTCATTTTCCCATCGAACAAGATACTGAAGTTTAAAATCGAGGCATTATTTCGACTACTAATCGTGTACACAGGTAAAAAAAAAACACATATCATTGTAAAATCAATACATTAATCGTTCCACTCAGAATCTAAAAATCCAATGATACAAAATGTTCAGCAATTGGACCATCAAAAATCTTCAGTTTCCGTAATTTCTCCAATTAAATAACCAATTTCACCAAATATAGATGATAATGTTAGACATGTCAAACTGTCAAAAAAATCTGACAGGAACGAAACAGAAAATCAATAACATTTTAAGAATTTCGATATTGGATTTTATTTTAAACGCTCGTTTTAACCACTCAGTGGATTGAACGATTTCGTTCAGTTACAAGCTATTGTAGTTTATATTAATTGTGTACAAACTGTTTACCCCCTGTCCCAGAAAAAATTGAAAATACTTCACTGCAATGTTTTGAGATTGTTACCACCATTTGCTTAAGAGGCAATGTTTACATTTTTATATGATAATGCTAATAATTGATGACGACGAAAAATTGTAGCACTATCATATAAAAGTGTATACATTATCGTTTAGGCATATGGTCGACGAGGCTTTAAAACAAACTATAGTCCATAATATGTGTATATATTATATAGTTCTAAATGTGTATGGTAGGTACTTTTATATCTACTACCTAGGTATTATAAGTATATAATATATATTTCTATACTATGAGCACGGGCGCACGGCTATGTTTCAAATGTTTCAAAGTTGTTAATTCTAAATAAACAGATAACCATAACGCACTATAGTTTAAAATATAATATTGTAGTCAGTACCTACCTATTTGCCATATTATCAGTATAATACCTGCTAATATACCTATCGATCATAATTTATAATTGAAATTATAACCTCATGAAATGTGTCGTTTTTTTTTTTTTTTTTAAATTATTTCAATACAATAGTCCAACCTATTTTTGCTTTTCTCATGTCAAATCAAACTAGCAAAAAAAAAAAAAAATGCTCAAATCGTTCACTTTGTTTACAAGATGAATGGCATATTTTTTTTTGATCTAAAAATCCCAAACATTTAGTGAGATAAAATACAATAATTATACTGTAAAAATAATCAGCATGATGATTACAGTACAGGTGTAATATTATTATCATAATACACAATAATATGTACCTATAGAGACAAGATAGTGATGCGTCGACAGTGATGACGTCGCTGATGAGATTTGGTGGAACGTTAATTTGAGTACACCAATCTCCTGTATTACATAATAATTATTATAATACACAATTCCCTCGTGTTAGGTAATACGCTTAGAGAATTTACAGCCAGCGGGGACGTAATAATGACGTTTTGCCATCCCTTTTTGTTCCACGGTTGACAAAATACGTATCCAAACAGCGGTTTTCTCCGTTGACTGTAATATATGGAAATTATTTCCGAAACACTATACCTGTAACTTGTACAGTCTACAAACACCCTTGTTAATAAACATTGTAATTTACAATACATCTTTTGTTATATATTTGTATTTATATAATATATAGGTAGCTATGCAAGGCGCTTATTAATAAGGACGTGCCAATCTCGAACTGTCAGTGTAAAAACAAAATTAATTATAGAGAACTGAGGTTGTGCAAGTTGACAATTTTTTTTTTTTTAATATGAGTTAATATAAAAAGAAGTTAGTTAAATTATGTTAAAAGGTACACAGTATATTTTTTATTTTTGTTAAGTTAAAAATTAATGGATACAAAAAAACCAACTTAACTTAATCATACCATACAATTTGACATTACATAATTGATTCTAAAAGTTATATTATATACTAATTCAAAAGATGAATATTTGGATATTTTTTCAAACTTAGATTCTACATGGCTACTGTTGACTCCTCAGATAAATCTTCCTCGACCAATCAATTAGTGGCAATCTAAAGTCGATCTAACTAGACGCCTACCATAATATTATAATATGAACTCTACCTACCTATATAAAAAGACATCTTAATACATTTTTGTTGACATTTGGTACTTTGTTATTTGTAAATACAAATAATATTAATAATTATAATATTAGTATAGACTATAGGTAATAATGATGAAGCCAAGGATATTTTATATAAGGAATATTTATATTACTATTATTTAATACGGTAGACATCAAGTAAATTAATATTATTTGTGTATAATAATATATTTTAGAAGTTTCTAGTGCTCAAAAATAATATTTTTAAATTAAAACACAAAGTTAAAATCGTTCTAATTAAATATCTAATTTTGTCCAAACTAGAACTTCAAATAACTATAAAATATAACTGTGTTAATAAAATAACAAAAAATAAACATCATTGTAAAACCACTAGCTTCCTCTCTCCGCTCAAAATCTAAAAAACAAAATAGTATAATTTTCAGAATGTTTACTAAAACTTATAATTTTACTGTTCTACACAAATATATTTTGATTCATTTATTAACTTATATTTTATACACAACCTATTCGGATTTAAACTTTATAATAACATTTCGGGAAAAATATATTCATTTTTAATAGTTGTGCGTGTTACTCCTTTGATAGATCACTAGGGCCTCATTTTACTTTATACTAATTATATAATTTGTGTTGTTATATTATTGTAAATTTAGGTATACTATAATATGTCTATATATTTTTATGAAGAACTAAATTTGAGTGATATTTTTTGCATTGCGTATACAATTTATTATAACCTGGTTAGTGAATAGTGATTACGTACTTTAATAATTTAATGTCACTATCATGATTCTCAAATTATATATTATATCTTATTATTATTAAATATTATAGGTAATCCTTCTTAGTTAACATATACAATCTTTGTACACAATTTGTAATTATTAGTTTGACATCTTATAAACATTTTATAACCTTAGGGAGAGGCACATTTTTCCAACCTGCAAGCATAAAACATATTACACATTGAGCAGTTTTAATAACTCATTACCCCAAGCTCGAACTATAATGGTGGAGCCCCAACAAGATTTTAGACCTCATTGCATCACTGTTTAATAGGTATTAATTTAAAGTTTTAATCTACCAAGAAATTGTTTTGATTATATGATACTATTTTTAAATTTATTGCCGAGAAATGTTTTTCTCATTGGTCTCTATTTAGTTCACATCTATACAATATAGGTATAGTATTCAATAAATTAAAATTTTCTTTTTTATTAATTCTAATTTTTTTACAGTTTCTATAAAATTGAGATTCTTTTAGGTTTTTCGCTTTACTTTTTAGGAAAAATCCTGCATACTTTAAATTTTATATTATCCTGAATATTTCCATAATAGTTTCCTATTTTTATATACATAATTTTTGCTTAGGAATATCAAATATAAAATATTATGGGTTGCCATTTAAAAAGTAAAAGCAGTAAAAATCAATACGAAAAAAAAATGCTGCTATAATATTATGCCACATATTATATTATATAATACTTACATAATATAGTAGGTAAGTATAGATATTCAAATCACGGCAAAAAAATATATTTTGTTAAGTACTCAAAAGCTGGCTTGGAGAATGAATGCATTAAATTGCTACAAATTCACGCTATATCTGTATAATATTTTAAGACGTTAAGTCAGTTCTGTTACTTTAACTTTAAGTCTATGCTATCGTCGTATGTGTTCGTAACGCATGTTTATAAATGCACTCAAGAGAGTACTATTTCTATTCATAATATATTTACAATAGGTAATAGAAGTTTTCATTAAATAAACTGTCTATGCTCTATAGATGTTTCGGAAGATAATACATATTTTACATTTTTGAAATCGGGTTTTTCATCCCGCAAAGAACAATATTTTACTGTACGTTTATGTATACGTGACAGGTGTTGAATGGGTAATTTCAATATTGACATTCACGTTTTTAGTTGTATTCTATGTGTCAACTCGATGAATTTAGGAACACTGCAGATAATATTATCACCATTTTAACAACAAGTTTTCAAAATAATTGAAACTTATTAATTAATCAGTACCTAATATCATTTTTTTTCAAATTTGTAATGGATTTATGTACATTATATTATGACTATTAAAAAGGGGAAGCAACATAATAATTTGTTTTTTAAACCAACAAATGTATTAATCGAATGCTTTGAACGGAAATTAATTACTTTATTTAATCATCGATATGTAGATAATAATATGATTAATTTTTTATACCAAGTCCATACGATAATACAATAATAAGCGGTTCTAAATATAACTAACTAAATAGTTTTTAATATTTAAAATGTAAAACTAAAATTATTCATAGTTTTGAGATTTTATCATAATATCATGTAGTTAATAATATTCTAAAATTCTATAATTAAGATTAACAACTAGGTACAAGTATTAGTGTATAAGTCTTAAAATGTCAATAACTTACATAGGTATTATTTTAAAATTTCTGAAATTAATTTTGTATACCTACATATATGGCTAAATATTTATTTGATAATATATATATATTGATATGATACACAAACAAATCGAAATGAAGTATAATATTATATCGATTTATATCTAACTTTATCTTTAAGTATTCTCAGTACCTAACTTTTTTCTTTCTTAAATGAACACAAATCAACAATTTAATCAGGGCTTGCAAACGTTATAATGACGTTATATTTAAAAAAAAAAACGATTGAAGTTTGTATACGTAATTATAACGAAAAGCGATAATCGAAAATAATTAAATACCGAAAAACAAAACATGATGATTAACAAAATATATGATCTATCATTAAATAAAACATAACCCAAAACGTAAAATATATAAAATATCATTGAACGAAATATTTTAAAATCTATTTATTTAAAAGGTCTATTGATTTCGTTGAAACATTTATTTCATGCAAAAAATCGAAGAATTGATTATATCATACGATCGTATTCCTTATCCAGGCTGTTACCTACCCGCACTAGTTATTATTTTTAAATTTAATAGGTATTAACACTATTAAATAACGATAAACGCAAAACTTGGATAACGTTTTAATTCGGAATAACGGTGAACGCTTAAGTTGAATAACGTTTTAATTCTAAATAATGATAAACGCAATAATTGTGTAACGTTTAACTGTAAATAATATAAAACGGATTTTTTTTTCAAATGCACCCCCTGATTTAAATATATACATTATTATTTATTTTTAATTCATAATCAATTAATTATATAGAATTAGGTCTTTTTATTGCGGAACTTAAGGATAATCTTAACTATTAACAATCGTTTTTTATTAAAACTATCATTATTATAGACACATATATATACTGTATGTCTGTATTGAAAACATTTTTAATAAGATCAATGTTTACCATTTATATTATAACTTATTAATATAAAATATATAACTGAAATATAAATATGTTAGATATACAATTCATAGCAGATGCCTATACCAAATTATTGGATCACCAACTGTTAAGCCAATAATAAGCAAGCACCGAAGAAATAAAATACCACCTAAGAAAATTGATGGTTTCTTGATTATACGAAATTATTTTAATACATTTAGTAAACAATGCAACAATATTTAAGGTAGGTATTTGAAACGTAATAGGTATATAAAAATATTTATAAAAAGTGATAATTTATTATTATCTTCAAAATAGTCTCACGCATTTTAGCTTTATTTTCAAATTAAATTACATCTGTATTGGATAGGTGGTTATAATATTGTATGTCCAGAGAATGTTGCAAGTAAGCTGCAACAACACAAATTATTGTGAATGATTTTATTTTGTTCGAAATTGGTGTGAGCTAGTTATAATTTTTCTAACAGTTTTTTTTTTATGTTTATTTGTTTTCAAATATTTTATTTTATATTATTTTTTGTAATTCATGATTGATACGATTTTCAAACTCATAAATCATCAAACATAATATCACACAAATACAGGAACAGTTTTAAATTACGTTGAGATCGAGATATTAAAAAGTAAAGGTATCTACTTAACTATATGTTTTGATAAAAACCCTAGTTGTTTACCAAACAAGCGTTTATGATGTTGAAAAAAAAATAACTAATTATGTCAATAATATTATGCAATATGCTTCGAATTGTTCAAATACGTATACTTAATATTTTCCGTAAACAAAAAAATGTAAAAAAAAATATTCTTTTCGAAATAGCGATTGTTTTCTGTCCAATTTTGTGGTGATAATGTGGGTACTTAATAACAAAAATTACATAATTACATAAACTTGTTATTATTTTACATTTTTCTATTGTTAGTTAGGTAATTTAAATATGTTAAAGTACAACTATTATTTTATAACACAAGTTATTTGTTGAATACTTAAATGTTTTATTTGCATACATATTGGTTTGCAGTTTAATTTCAGTTTTGTGTTTATTTGGGATAATTGTCTTGTTTAAAAAAGGATACAAAGGTTACTTGCCTTTGGTGCTAAAATATTAAAAATGTGTTATTTTTAGTATATTTGGAATTTGCCTATGCTTACAAAATTATAAAAAACAGAATTGCTTATAAAAATTATATTATTGTAAAATTTTGTTTTTTTTCTACTTAAACAATAAAGAGGAGGATATACATATAATATAATACCTAATATAAGACGTATACTTTATAAATATCCGTTGTTTCAGTTTTCTAGATCTACAACCTGTTTGCCAGTGTGGTTATTATTATAACTCGGTTGTTTTGCGATAAGAAATATAATAAATAATTGACAGCACCACAGCATTGGCCTCGGGGGGTTCAGTTTTTGAGATGAAACAGTGTTGACTATAGACATTCATATTTTTTATTGAATCCTACTGAAGTCAGTCCATTGGAATAGTGGCGTAGGTATAACAATAATAATATATTATGTAGACGGTCATAAAGTCACCGATCAAGGGGATCGAAACGTAAAATTAATGTTATTCTTTTTAATATCACAAAAGAATACATACTATTGGTAGTGTTTGAAGTATGAGAAATATTTCACTAAGTTGTGAAATATTTCACAAAAACGTGAAACATTGAAATTTTTTTAACACAAATAAAAACACAATTTATTTATTTTTTTAACACAGTGTTTAGTGTTCTAAATTTTAATGTCAGAATTCAGTAAGTATAAAATATACATGTATAATATTGTATACCTACTTATATCATTTAAACATTAAAATATTTAAAAATTTTGAATACCAATTTAAATGTATAATACCAAAGGTTAGGTATACATACAGGTACCATATAGTGATGAAGGTAATTTATGACAATTATATGTAAATATAAAACTTATTTAAAAATAAAACAAAATCTATTAAGATACTGAAATATTTCACATATTTTGAAATATTTCATTTTTTTAAATTTCATGAAATTTTCAAACACTAACTATTGGTATAGCTAATCTATTCATTTAAAAATGTTATACCCATATTTTATCCCGTAGGTTACTCACCACTTGTATTGATACAATAATGTATTAGGTATCACTAACAATATGATATCTGTACACAATAATAATAATAATAATAAAAAGAAAACATAATATACAACTTTACCAACGGACGACACGTCTACCATGACAATCGAACTCACAAGATCACGTCTTATATCGAACATCCAGCCACATATTGTACTTACTGCTTATATAATATAATATATTATTTGTTTATCATTTTTTATGTCATTTATCGCTAGCATATTGAGGGGGGCCTATTGAATTGTTATTTACGGGGCTTTAATGTTTAGTCGTGTCACTATATCAAAAGGACCAATTTCCTTTGTGTCTTTCAAAAGTAAAGAAATATTATAATCTTTTTTAGATCATATTCAGATGATGTTTTAAAACGTATAGCTGTACCTATAAGTATATCTACTAGACTTTTAAAGGTTGTGTATCTTTTTCTTTTATGATTATGTGCACAATAAGTACTCAAGTACACCTATTCCAGTTTTTACTACTTACTTACAATTTGATTAATAGTTTATAATATTATTATAGTTGTTCAAATTGATGATCATTAAATAAATATGTGTATCAGGTACCTGCTGGCTGCTATTTATACCCCGTGTAGATATTGTTTGTTTTAAATGGAAAAATTAATTACTGTTTACTCAATTGACTTGATCGTTATAGTTAATATTACTAACAAATAATATACATCTGTATGTATGTACCAATATAGATTGGTATACTACTCTGTTCATATAGGCATGTGTTGAAAATTACTTATGGAGTTACATATTTTCAAACTATAAATTCTTTCATAATATTCCTAATTTATGCAAGAGGGCAGAAATGAACTTTAAGAAATTACCTTCTTAAGTCAAATAATTAATTACCGGTTTTATAACAATAATTGTATTAGGAACGTATTTAAACATGTAATATTAATATATATACGTATTATGACTGACCTAACCACTGGTGACTATATTGACCATAATTTACCATAGTCTTGGTCAGTGAGACCAGAAATGTAAACTAAAATACACCATTTCTATCTTTTTCTCTTTCTCTCTTTCTCTCTTTCTCTTTATCTCTCTCTCACTCATTCTATCTCTTACGCTTTCCAACATTTTAAGAATCACCTTACGGAATGCCTGAATGATATGCTGCTCACGTCTGAGTGAGTATAATAACTGTTAAATTTAAGATTTCTAATTGATATTGTGATTTGTCATGAACTAATTGGTGATCTACGTTTTAAAATCAATTCAACTAAGTATAGAATCAAAGTATAATTTATTTCTTCTCACCAAAAATCTCAACACTCATATCTGATAATATTATGTCGGCCTTCTCCGCCATCGGATGTATTAATTATTATTGATAGTTAATATGTTCATGGAAAACGCAATTATTAACATAGACGTATTCCCTACTTAATTTTGAAATGTCTCAATATATCAATCTACTTCCATAAAAAAAATTTTTCTTTTTTTATTAAATCCTTCACATTAATATGTACCTAGGTATTTAATTTTTCGTTATTATAACTTACAAATTCCAATGACTTGCCTTTATTTTAAACTTTGTTAATGTGATTACATAATATGGAATCAATTTAAGCAGGTTTATTACACATTATTATGTAAATTGATATTAGTTCTATGATAAAGATTATTATTATTACAATTGTATTAAACACCATTGTTATGAATATATCGCATAGGCAGGTACGCATGTATATAAAACAGCTGCACTCGTCCTCGTCAACAATATACGTTTTATCCATATTGTGTGAAATCAATCTAAATAAACAATAATATTATAGATGTTCTCAAAAGGCCATTATCTTCCTATGATGCGTGTAGTGTAGGTATAATAATATGTCGAAAACGAGCGGTGTAATTATTTCGTTCTATTCTATTATTATTATTATTATTATTATATTATTATCGTATTTTGATGAGTTTAGGAAAACGATTACTGTGAAACTATACACACACACACACACATATACACAAACACAATCACACACACAAACACACACACTCACAAACACACACACACGCAAACGCTCTCACACACACACACACACTCACACACCAACACACACACGCATACACCGCACGAGTACCACTCTGCTACTCTCAGCCTTTGCGTGTATGTATACACGGTCCCGGTGGGGCGTGAAGAGAGGTACAGCTATCGATCCGAAATTGGTTACCATGGTGACCCTTTGAACAAATCATCGCCGCTAGCGGACAGCCTCCTCCACCACCGCCTCCCGCTGGAATCAGCAGTGTGTACCTACCTCGACATTTTCAGCGGGCCACGGTTAAACCGCCGTCGCGTGGGGTCGCATTTTGCGATATTCAATCTGGCGACTACGTCATGTACATTATTTGTATTATTATTAGAAGTAGTAGTAGTAGTAGTAGTAGTAGTAGTAGTAGTAGTAGTAGTAGTAGTATTTAGAAGGAAGATATTGTTATAATATTATAATTATTATCCTGATGAGTGGGCATAAAATAAAAGTCCGTCCCACGACGTTTTGCGTCGTTCACGCGATTCGTGTACGTTAATGACAACATTTTTAAAAGTACATTTGCAAAAAAAATTCAATGTATAGGCATATAAATCCTAGCCCTACTTATATGACGTATAAGCAGTTTACAGCACACCCTTAACGAACCCAGGGGCGTAGCGTGCATGTAAGCACTGTAAGCACTGCTTACACTTTAAATGAAAGAAAAAATAAATTTGATCAATCACGACTAATATAGGTACATAATAAATGATTTTTAAAATTTTAATTTTATTTATAAAATATTTAAGTTATAGCTGGTAGTGGTTTTTGTTATTGTTTATTTGTGTCGTACGCTGTCTACTGATTACCAACTATTTTAAGAAAATCATCGATTGTAGGTCTATTTTTAATCCATTCTGTATTATGTTAACTGCATAATCATAATACGATATACAGTGTAACACATTCTGAAATTGCTTACGGGCAGCTGTTGTTTTCGAATAGTCTATAATGTCATAGTGGGGGTCACGTATTTAACTAGCGTTTGTAAGCACATTTGATTTTGCTTACGCGAGAAAGAAGGACCGACCCGTACGGCCGTACGTAGCCCGACGCATTGTACTATAAATTGTAGACTGTAGTCGTTTTTACGTACACTGTCACTGTCATTCGCCTAATAGACTTTTGAAGTATTTATACTTCAATTTCTTTATTTTCTCTATTACATTTTTTTATACATAATTTATAATTAGGCCGGTATTTAGGTATAGTACCTATATTCTAATCACTTTTGAAAAAAAAATTTCACTGCTTACATCTTTTTAATACCCACGCCACGCCACTGAACGAACCGGGCGATTTGTAGCCGTCTAAAGCGGCTCCGAACACGAACAATTCCCGTACCTACTTAAAAATAATAATAATAATGATGACAATAAAAGAAAATAGCCGTACTACATCTACCCATGATACGGTCGGAATGCAGTGCAACGTGCTATGGAGGTGTAGGTGGCACCCGTCTCGTCTTGCTCAGCTCACGCGGGCTCGTGTTGTTGTATTGTTATTATAATAATATTATTATTTAACTCTGAACAGCAGTGATGAATCGTCGAGTTTCGAAAACAATTCCTGTGCCCGGTTTATCATCACTGCTGTAATAATTTAATAATAATATTAAAGTACACATATGGCGAATGGCGATTTTAAGACGTGTTTGTAGGGGGAAAATGTGCGAGGTAGAACTCAGTATGATCGTATGCATTTGAACATTGTTTTAATTTAAAATAATAATAGTTATTGTTCTCCAGGTTATATATTAACGTTATTACATTAAATCCTACGAAATGCAATTAATGATTCTAAATATTTCAAAAAATATACATAGAGTATATTTTAAAAATATGAAAAATATGAACTAAGTACAAGTGGGAAATAACTGAAAATCCAAATTTAAAATATCTTGGAATTAACTAAAACATTTTTTATGAATCTGATAATATTAAAAAAAATATATCTATTTGAGAGTTTCAAAAAAATTGTCATTCTTTAATTTAATTTAATTATTAATAACAATATAACATGTTAATTTTTGTTAAAACAAAACCCTATAGTCTATGCCCTATGGTATTGAACATTAATAATAAGGAGAAAAACTATTTAGACAAAAATAATAATATATCCCTAACACCTACCTATTATAATATTATATACCCTCAGACCATAACAAATAAACATATATAGAATTATAAAAACTTTTGTTATAGTTGAAAAATTGAACGTTATCGCTTCTTTGTACAAATCTTTAGAAAAAGATGATACCTACAAAACAATTGAGTATAAAATACATAGGCAAATACATGATATTATTAAATATTCATAAAATGTAAAAATTACAAACATGAACTTTTTTTTCTAAAATTGTATCATTAATAATATACAATCGTTATAAATCGAGAGCAAATAGGAAAATATACAACTACTACAACTTCCGGAATCAGAGTCCTTATTATGATACACGATTAAAACTTTAAACTAACAACTAAAAAGCTATTCCTTATATACCAAACAAAACAAAAATGAATTTTCTATAAATTCATTATGAATTTATGATGATAATAAATCTAAAGACAGCGTCGAGTGTCGACTTAAAATAGTTATAAATGTCGACATTTTTTTAACATAATTTGTTTATATTTATTAGAGCTTCAACTACTCTAAGGTTATTGGCTTTTTTTTTAATATAATATTAGGTATGCAATTATCCAATTATTATTTGTAGGTATTGAACTAACATTTTTTTAGGATGTATAATATTATTTAAAAATATTTATGTCATAATCTGTACTTAATATTTTTATTGTTATTTTAGATTTCAAAGAAATAAAATTGAAATTATTTCCAAACTTGAAAACAATTCTGAATTTAGTTTGTTTACCATTTTTACTTTAGCATTTTCTAAATGCATTCATTTTAAGCTACTAATAAATTTTAAAAACTATCTCGTTAAAATAATAGATCAGTTGGGAAAAAAAACTTACAAACAAAATTCGAAATATAAAGTACATATTATCATTGCAATCTCAGTGGTTCTATTTATTCCCTCTGAATCTAAAATAAACGACACCATAAATTAATATACATTTTTCTGTATTCATAGTGCCACAATATTTCTTGCAGCACAGTTTTCTGTGAATACTTCAAGAAATAATGAAAACTGCATGGTATAATAATATGATGAAATATTTTCAAAAGTATTTATTGTTTTATCGATATTTTAGCCAAACCCAGCCAAGAAGATAACACTATACAATTACAGGAAATGTTAAAAGTTGTGTAGCAATAACTACAAATTATGTACAAAGTATATAAACTGTGTATATCGACACTATTATTAGGTATTTTAAATATTACCTTTGCCGGCCTTTTCACTTTAAGGGACTCACGACTTCTAAATTCTAAGAATCTACGTATTAAGTCGTTGCTCATCGGTCATGTTGTTGTGCAAGTCTTTAATAATGATTAGTAGGATTACTGGGTTAGGTATAAGTATGAGCTTATAATTTTTAGATGTTTTTTTTTTTAATTTTAGTACCTAGTGCACAATATGACATTATTGGTTCGAAATTCCAAAACGTAGGGTAAAGCATGGTGTTATTGGCAGGGGTGTAGTTATTGGCACCAAGTATTTTTGTTTTTCGTATATAAAATGTTTGATTATGAATTTTAGAGATATTTTTTTTCGATTATATGGTCATATTGATACTATTTTATTATCAATCTTGATGTTATCATATTATTTATTTGATAATTTGCTATTCGATTTTGTAATGGAGCAGTTTAGGTGCCAATAACTACCAAAAACGAATTCTTAAGGTGCCAATAACTGCATACTTTACCCTACTACTTATTTCCAAAATCGATAAAATTTAGTTATACATGGATTCATATTATGTAAGAATGGACGAGGGATCTAAATGGCGAGGTCAAATTGAACCAAAAACGTACTATTTACTTTGATAAAACCAATTTGAAACTCATATGTGACGCAAAACGCACTATTTCCAAAGGCAAAATTTTTCTAAATGCACTATTTCTAAAATAAAAGAGTCAAAATAATTTCAAAATTGTAAATCCAATGTTGTGAAAATTAATTTCAAACGCTCATAAAAATTTAATTTGACTTTTTTTTTAATAAATGTAGATAGTCTTATAAGAAATCTTGTATTCAATTTACATATTTATTTATTGTTTTGGAGTTTTGTAGGTCATTATTTTGTTAGTATCTAATCATCTAATCATAGGGGTAAGTATCTGTATGTAATGAGTAGTTTTTGCTTAAACATACAATAGTTATTAGGCCTCTTAAATCAACTGTGTTTTAAGAAGAAAAATATCGGCAAATCAATACGATGGTGTTTTGGTGACTTGCCTGTGTTTGACATGTACCTTTATGTACATTATTGTGAGTAAGTCTAATCTGAAAATGTTGTGGTCGTTATGTATAAATGGTTTATTTTCCAACTTTGAAGCACATCTGCTTACACAAACACGCTTGTCGATGAATATATTGTGGTCACTTTTTCCGAGCCACTCAAAACGTTATAAAAAAATGATAACGTCCTACAAAAATCCAAATAAAAATACAAAAATAGGGGTTTCACATTCAATGTTATTTTAGTTGAAAAAACAAACATTGAATATTGTTTCAATTAAAACTCGGTATATAAACCACTCGAATAAAAATCTGTTTTCAAAATCAAAATCCATCTGTTCATTTTGTCATGCGATTTTATGTTTAAATTATCAACTTTGTTTGCGATGACTCGCAGGCCCCTTCGTCCTCAATATTCGATGAAACAAAAATGTTCAACACTTACATAATAATTAATTTTTGTACGTATTTGTATAACTGAATATCACTATGAAATCCACAATAAAATGGAATGTAAACAAATAATGTTACGATTATTAGCACTGCTCACACCCATAAATTGACTGTGAAAACCATTTCACGTGAAATAGAACGACCCAGACTACAGTCAATATAGTCATAGTTGAGAAGTCAAATACGATACGGAAGACAATATTGTCTGTGTTGTATCGTTTTTATTTACTTGATATCATTAGTATAGAAAAGTTTGAAAAAAGCACACAAATAACGGATGTAGCAGTAATAACTTTCTTAGTATTTATGATATCAAAACAATAAGACTATTCGATACAGAAAATATTGTCTTTTTTGTAGTATACAAATTTGGTTTCTTAACTATAACAATATGGCAATGTAGCTCAAGTTTCTTTTTGCACAAAACTGTTTTTCTATATAATAATTATTTAACTACACGGACCATCAATGGTATTTACCTACATATGGATTACTTCCAACGTTACTTTGAATAAGTACCTAGTTAAATTAAATATATTTATTAATTTATTCAAGGGGGTTAGTTTAGAAAATATTCACAAACCTAAAGATCATAATTTAATAAGTATTATATAATATTTTAAATTCGAATTTTATAAATTAATCTCATGTCATAGCCGTTATATTAAATGTTCAGAATACTAAATTATAATAATGACGACTCAAATAAACTATTATAATATACTGTTTCCAGTGCGACTTTGGAATTTCAAGTTTACTACAAATCATAATATAATATTAAATATCTGATTATGAAAATATTATACCATTTATACCTATTTATTTTATGATAGTAAGTGAGGTAGGTTAATAAGCATTTTTTCCCCCACATTTTGTAAACATATTGTGTAATTATTTTGTTACCTATGCATTATTTTGAAAACCTTCAAGTTATTTTAAACAAAATATTGTTTGTCTTTTATTTGTTCAATTAAATTAAACTTCACTGTTTTTGGTATGTGTATTTGTCCACTATACATTCGTGAGCATAGAGACTATTGTTTCATACTCGTCATGTCTTCATTTTCATTTTTCTATAAATATGTCTTGCCAAAATAATAATAACTATGATGTTAAACTAACCCTTTCATAGTTTAATGTGAGTCGTTGCCAATGAAAGTCTATTTTTCTAGCAATTATTATCAGGTATAATATTTCAATACTTCTACATTTATTTTGTTTGACTAAGTATAGTTATAATCAAATTGTAAATCACTTTCTGAATAAATTGGAGAATAAATAAATAAAATATGTATTATTTTAATGTAGGTACATATTTTATGAACTCGACAAACTTTTTTCATTCATGAAAAAACCGTCCAAGTGTGAACCACCAATATGGTAATGCAAATATTTTAATCTAAATATTTTTGCTTTCTTCCAGTGTATACCATAGAGTAATAAATATGTACATAATATATTTATTTATTTTATCATTTTAATTCTAATTAATAATAAATGATAATGACTTAACATTATAAATTATAATACAAAGGTTACACAATATCAATCTATATTATGTTAAACTTTTAGAATTAATTTGAATTTCATCTAATTGTGACAATAAACAGTTTGACAAAAAAATTATAAGGTTATTCCTGACATTGCAGTATTGCAACATACTTTGTGATTGTGACAAATATTCTGTATCATTAGAATCTATGGGGGGGGGGGGGTAGGTCTTCACTCCAACAACAATTCAACATACTGTTTACAATAAGAAAAAAACATCTTTAACAGCTACTATACATACTTACCTTGAATTAAATACCTTGTAATTGATCTAATTATAAATATTTATAACTAATAATTGTAATTTATTATTTATTATTTAGTAAAATATATTAAAATACAGTAACTAAATACAATATAATATTTCTTTTTTCTTTTTTCTTTTAGTGAAAACTGACCCTCCAGAAATTGTATTCAGGATACTCCATTTATTGTTATTTTAGGTACCTAGCCACCGTAATAATATATTATTGTGGTGTAGAGACATTGTTATTATGCCTACATGAGTAATATTGGATTGAATGTTCAAAAACAATTTAACCAGCATAATATACGTTTGGAAAATGCATTTCACTCTAAATAGATCTAGGGGGACTACACTCATAATTCAAATTGTACCCAGGTAAATTATTTGAGAATGTCACGTTTCAAATGATTGGACGTTTTAATATGGGTTCTTCTACAGCATCGACTACACTTATAGTATTATAATTGATTTTCTCTAAAAATAAAACCTAATTTAATTGTGCGTTGAAAACGTATATATATTCTGCTCGCTTTAAACACCAAATAATTAATAGGAATATTATGCTACCTACTACATTGATACTATTCACCAAGACCTATTGCAATTTTTATTTTTTGGGAATTTCATCAAGTAGGTTTATATTTGTTTATTTGGTTTGTTCGCCTTTATAAAAATATAAACATTTTATTTTGAAATATCCAGCTTATTATTAGTAGTGGTTGAAACGTCATCATCGTCCCATTATCATTGCATGCCCTTTAAATAAGTCCTTCAAATGTGGGAGCTGTTTTCTTTTGTATACATTTATTAATGATTTTCCAATTTTTGTATACACTTTAGACATACGCTAAATAAAATGTATTGAACAGAATAATCAATAACGTGAATGCTTAATAATAAGTAATTGTTACAAATTTACCTATCATGAAAATTCTAATAAGTAGGCAGTTTAATTACATTGCCATGGTTTTCGTCTGGGTGGCGATAATCATATTATTATATGCGAATAATATTTAGGCTGATACAACAACAAACGACTGACGTCACCAGAGTTGTCGGAAATTATAGATCACGAAGGAATATGAATGAAAGCATAATTGGGCGTAGGCCGTATAGTGTAAGATTAAACGGAAATAAGTTTCCATGGGGGGGGGGGGGGGGGTTGGAAATTATACTAGATTAATTTCACCCAGGTCACCTAAAAATATCCTGACATTTCATTTCACACCAATAAAATTATTTCACAAGTTGGTTAAAAAAAAACTAGATATGATTTTAATGATTTCTAATATATTTATACAAAATAATATATAGAATATTATAGTTATAGCTCCAGTTATAGCCTTATTGGTATGCCCTAATCATATTTATAACTTTAAAAGTTAAATTATTTACAAATAAAAGTCCTATACATTTTTAAAACTTGACGTACCCAGGGGCGGACTGGGCCGGCGGGATACCGGGAACTTTCCCGGTGGGTCACTGCTCAAAAATAATTTGTTATTATTATTTATTTATAATAAAATCAGTAGGTAGGTATAAATATAAATTATAAATATTTTGTATTTTCATATCATAACGGTTGAGTGTGAATAATTGTTTATATTATCTTAATTGGTGTATAAGATTTTAGATTTCGGTTCAGCTGATTGACCAGCCCTTCGGCATCAATGCATAATCACAAATTATTATTTATAACTAGGGTGTGAATTTAAATATAAATTGTATTTTTCTCTACATTTTCTTAAACATTGCTTTCCAATCAAAAAAATGTATTTCATACATAAAATAATTTAAAAATGAAATTTTTATTTAGCATTTATTTAACTTTATTGATTTTTAGAAAATTCTTTTGACGTTTTTATGACATTTTTGGTAAATTTTATAAGTATAAATACAATTTTATAAACACTATTGCTTAAATTGATTCAATAAGTTCAATATAATTAAAAATCATTTTTTTTTACTAATATTTCTATTTTATTACGTCTTATGTTTACTCCTATGACTTCAGTTAGGTATACAAAACAATACTTGCCAATTATAACTGTCAAAGTTTTTTATTTTAAAATATTAGTTAGCTTCTGACTGACCAGTGATATAATGAAATACAAAATTTAACGACTATACCTATTTAAGTTCTACCTATTTCATTTTATTTTAAATTGGCTTTTAATTTTTCTGGGCATTTTATTAAGCTTTGTAATATTGTGACTAGTGCATAAAATCGTATTTTAAGGCATTTTTCTTGTTTTTTTCTTGTATTTATATCCATGCCCTATTTATAACTTAATATGACTTTATTAAACCAATCAATTAATATATCCACTTCTAGCCAGCCAGTATTCACTTAATTATATTACATAATACCTAATATTAAATTGTACACAATAAAAAACATAATATAATAATAATTACATAATAAAAAAATATAAAAAATAATTTGTGATAATTTAATTAAATAAGCTGATAACTAAAAGGTACAGTTCCGTAAGTTCAATGTAACGTTCTTAATTCAAAAAAGTGAATTTTTGAACTTTTTTTATTTTATTGTAGTGTGTTGTTTGATGATTTTGTAATATTTACTTATCTATTTGTTGTTTAAAATGAAAACTAAAAGAAAGTGTGGGGTTCAGAAAATCATAGAGAGAGAGAGAGAGAGAAAGGATACTCTTAGAAATATCAAGTTAAAACTTAAAGTAGTAAGAACGACCTATGTTTTTCATCCACAGAAAGTGATACATTATACTATGCAGTATGTAATTAAGATAAAATACTAAACACATAGAGAATCTAAAGTTGTCTCCTGAGAAAATTGAAGATGAGTAGAGGATGCAACCCTCATTTGTTAAAACTTTGGTACCATATTTAATTCTTACATTTAGTGATGACGAAATGGTGAGGGCTGGTCAAAATATAGATTTCCCTGGCTGAATAGTTGCCCCAGTCCGCCCCTGGACGTACCCGTTGAGTATAATTGTAATGAAAAAGCTCGAGATAAGTCAGTAGAATTTAGGACCATTAATTTTACCAAACAAACACTTCTATATTCGTTGTGAAATATCACAAGGAAAGTCCATCTAGATATATTCCTTTATTTGTAAAACCATTGTCCTTTTATGACATTTGGCCACTGCACTTAGGCCATTGCATTTAGTTCTACTTAGCAGTTGGTCCAGAAAAAAAGTTAAATAATTATCATTTTTGTAAGTTTTTTGTTTTTAATAAATAATGTGTGTAGCTATAAAATACATTTGTTAATTTTTATACTAAAATAATATTATTTTAAACTACTTTTGAAATGCGAGCAAAATATTTTATAATTTTAATTTTAACTAAAAGTCAGATTACATTCAGAGACATTTTAAATAAAGAAATTGTTTGGTTTTGTTTTTGTATAAAGTGTGATTCGTATACTTTTGTGGATTTTATACTAGAATTCTTAACCACTGATTGATAGCACGTCTTAGATTCCACAAAAAAATTGTTTAGTATATTTGCTTAGAATACATTTCTGAATTATCTTCATAATATCCTATTACCAAAAATCTATATTAAACCCCAATATGTGACTATAATAATATTATGTTGTGCATTGTTATAATTTATTGGCTAAATTTTATTCCATGATTGATTTATTCATGTATTACCTTATACATCGGATAACATGTAATATGTAATGGGAGAACAATTGTTTCAACTGTAAGTCAATAGTCGATGTGACCACTGCTATACATTAGGACCAATATTATTACCTATTCTACTGTGTAATGCCTTAAAATAATATGTTATTAATAGGTATATTGCAAAGAATATGAACATAATATAACATGGTCACGACCGTACGAGGTATCTGTTTATCATGATACAGTTAATGTACGATGACTTGTTTATCACATCAATATTATAGATTGTTTTATTAATGATATAAAATAATTTTTTTAAATTGTACAATTATGTTACAATATAGGTACTGCAATAACAAAAGAGAAATAATCTGAGACTTAAGTAGTTTTGTCATCTTAAAATTTGTAAATGCTTAAATTCTTAATTAATTTTACTGAAACTAAAATGTTGAAGATTTCCTACCAAAAAACTACATTGTTTTGTTAATAATGTATTATTACTTTATTAGGAAGTAGGAATACTACAAACAGGAATTTAATACCTTCTATAATATTTTAATATGGACTATAGTACAGTTTAAAGAGTAGGTATATTATAGATAATGCTTTTCCCGATGTAGTATAGATAATAATATTGCAGAACATTTGGAGTGTTGATTGTAAAATCAATTTTGAAATAAAAAACAAAATACATTGAATAGATTCTGAGTGTCTTAAGAAAAAATCATAAAAATTATTCCTCTGTTTACACAGCACTTTTATTATGTTTTCTAAAAAGCGATTTTTTAATAATAAGACCAACCACCCAACCATTTCAAAACAAACGGCTTATACTTTTGGTTTTTAATATAATGTCAATATAATATCATAATATTGTACAAACATGGAAAATTCATAACACGAACAATTTGGCACCATCAATTTAAACTGCTTGATTTTAACCCACTATTGTCTATTTATAATATTTCATAAACATAAAAGGTTGGTCAATGGTCTCTTTTGATACAATTGTGCAGATTTCAAAGTTTTTATAGGGTTGCGCACTTTTGAAAGCAAACTAAGCCAGCTGAATGTCGACCAGTCATTACAGTTTATTTAATTTACTTAATTTTAGCATCATTATTTCAATATTATTTTTTGTAGTTAATCAGATTTATTTGAGTATATTTGGTAGAGTGTTAGTTTAAGTGATTATCATAAAATGGTAAATCATTGTATATTATGAAAAGTGATTCTCAGTAGATACCGCCTGTTAGCCTTTATTTCTAAGGATATTTTATTAAACACATTATTACATTAATTAGTGCGATTGGTCATTAATTTTTCTATTAGTAATGGGATATGTTAAATATATACTTATTTTTTACAAAACAATCGCATAATAGTATATCTTAGTATTACTTATATAACTTATAAGTCAATATTTGAATAGTGTAAATCATAACCACAACTAGGGGAGGCTGTGGTCTTTGGGGGCCTAGCCCCCCAACTTGTAATAACCCCCTCAAAATAAATCATTCAATTATTTCCTAAAATATAAACAAATCTTTAAAAATTAAACTGTATTTCTAATATTTTTTTTAAAAACTTTTTTTTTATATTTCCTATGATAAATATGGTAAATATCATAAGCTGTATGCTTGTATTAGTTTTAAGGAAACAATTTATGTCGGTATGTTATAAATCATTTTGTATTTAGTAAGATTAATACACATAATTTCACAGTTTATCTGTATACTAAACTATAACATAAAGATAGGTAATATGGGTATAAAAATCACCTGGAAAAAATCCCCGACCCTAGGAAAAATAACCCCTAGACTACAATATTACCGACGACCCCATGGCATATTTAAAACGTAATTATTACATTATTAATGTTTAATTATGAATATATTGTTATACTTATTTAATATTATAGGTATACTTTTCATTAAAAAAAAATAATATACAATAAATAATATTCAAAAATTAACAATAATATTATTTTGTTTTATATCACGATGTGAAACAACTTATGTATATAGTTCTTTTAAAAGATTACTGATTAGGTACCTATATTCATTAACTATTTATTTAATAATTATTTATTTTATTTGATGTATCAATCATTTGAAAAATTTTTATTTTATAACCTTTTAAACATTGTATCTACCTATATTAAGTAAAACTTATAAAATCTACTTCTAATAATAATTATTATTATTCACATATCGTTAAAATATTATTAAGAAACGTAACATTTTATTTCGGAGATATATTATAATATATAATAAAAAGGTAATAAGCAAAAAATATTATTGTTAATGTTTGAAAATTTTAATATAAATATTAAAAACGGTGCTCTGCTGTACAGTAGGTTACAAGTGGGTCACTGTATAATGGTGGTATAAATTTGAATTAAATGATATAATATAATTGTATAGGAAAAACGTTTCTGAGCGGATACGGTATGTTAGTCTAGGTTTAAGACATATTAAATACATTTCTATGGTACTAAAAAAAAAAATTGACCTTTAATAGGTACCTATAATAATTTCCAAATTAATCATATCACAATATCCATTAGGTACTTATAACGCTTTATACATCAACAACAAACAGTGATACTATCATAGATATATAATAGTTTACTTTGAGGTTTCAAGTACCCATGAATAATATTATACAATCACAACAAAATAACTAAAATAGTTATTCTAGGTTTTTATTATGTAATTTCATCCATATTTGAACTTAAAATGACTATAAAAATAAACTGTGAATACGTATTTTTAAGATTTTTTGGTAACAGAATTAACTATTTATGTGGAATTTTGTTTAAAATTTTCAATCCTTAGATATAAAAGTTGAACATTTTATACATTTTTAACTACAAAATAATTATTAAATTTTAAATTTGATAAATGTTGTCTAAATTCGATCTTTAAATGCTCATAAAAAAAATTGTGCCTATGTATTTTTAATAAATTTCAGATGATATTTTAACAATATATCAGGAGACTTGTATTACATTTTTACACTTTTTAGCCCAACAGATAAAACTTTATTGATATTTATAGAATAAAACCAAAATAAAATTGAAAACTGTAAATGTCCGTAAACAGCTTAAAAAGAGTCAAAATATATTTTAAAAATGGTATTATGTATAGGAAATGCTAATATAAACATCCAGTGAAATTTTCATATATCTACAGTTATTCGTTTTTGAATTACAACAAAATAAGGAAATCGCTACATGAGAAATCGACTGAATATCCAATGTTGTAAAAATTTGAATTTCAAACGCTTATAAAAATTTAATTTGACTTTCTTATAGACATTTTTTTTCTGATAAAGGTAGATAATCTTATAAGGAATCTTGTATTCAATTTTAAAATCTTAGATTTAAAAAGAAAATTTTTTACGAATTCTTAACTCAAAATATTTTGTTAATATTCGTGATTTTTCCATATTTTGTCAATTTTTGAACTTTTAATGCTTATAAAAAAAAAACTGTGACTAAGGATTTTTAATATTTTTCATCTTTGAAACAATATGCGATGAGCTTTCTATTAAATTTACAATAATTTTAACCAACAAATAAAATTGTTTTGATATTTATATCCTACTTAATATCACCTATTTTAGTTTAAATAGATGGATACGTTGTATAAATAAAGCTTAACATTTGAATTAAAACTATAAACATTTCACTGCACATAGAAAATAATAATATATTTCAAAAACATCTTAATGCTCCCTGCAAATAATATTTGTTGAATTACAACAAAATAATTAATACCTTAGTGTTTTGTATGAATATCCAATTATACTCAAATTGAATTATTAAATACTTTTATAAAAATAAACGCAGCCTTGAGATAAACTTTTTACTTCAATAAGAAAAAATTATAAGAAATCTTGTCTTATAGTTTATCAAGTTGAAGATGGTAAAATTAAAATATTATGAAATTTTAACTATTTCACGACTTTAAAATTGTCTTTAAATTCTAATTTCAAACGCATTATAAAAAATAAATGTTGCTTTATGCTGATTTTTTTGATCCCAGTAAATTTAACTTATGATTGACCTTGAATTAAATATTCAAGCTTTTTGATTTAGAAGAAAAAAATAAAAAAGTAGACAATATCAAATGTCTATAAAATGGAGGTGCGTAAATATTTCCGCTTTATCGCCGGTTTCTGTTAGTTTTTTCCTATTGTTTTGAAAAGTACTGGGAAGTTTTTTACTTTTGACGCCTCTAAGTACTAACTAGATTCAATTGGATACCAGTAACCACCCTCAGAGTTTAAGATTGAAGCACTTTTACTACTCCAAAACTTGATGACAGACACAAAAAATAAAAAATAAATCTCACGCTTAATTGAAAATCCAATACATTCTATGCCCCCTCAAAATCCAAAAGACTAATAAAAAACTTGGTGAGTGAAATATTGATGATATTACGTAAATGGACAATCAACTAACCTCAATGATATACCTAATATCATGTCCCTGTGGCTTATAATATATTTCTATATATTATGTATATATGATCATATATTACGGATATTTCTTTTGTGCTGACCATGTAGTTGTCAAATGATTCAAACATCATCCCTTATTTATATAGCTGTATCTTCGGTTGACATTTATCCAGGGGGGAGGGAGGTAGCATTATCCAACGTACATTTGGCTGACACCCTGATAATTATTTACATTATGGTTCATAGATTTTTAAGTATTTTGTCTAAATTCAAACTTCAAATTATGCTTATAAAAAAAAATTGTGACTATGTATTTTTAATTTTTTTTCAACTGTCATTGTAAAAATATATTAAGAGCATTGTATCAACTGTTCAGGCTTTTTGACCCAACAAATAACATTTTTTTATTGACATTCATAGAAAAAATAACTATTGGAAACTGAAAATGTCCGTAAGCCACTCATAACAATTCGAAATATTTTATCGCGTATAGAAAACGCTAATATATTATAAAGATTCAGTGAACATTACGGTATGTATCTACGGTAATTTGTCTTAGAGTTACATTAAAATCCAAAATTGATTTTGTCAAAAACTGATTTTGCATAAAACTTCCCGTTTTTCCTTAATTTTTTTATTTGTTTGAAACTGTGCTTTTGAAAACTATTAAGAATTTTAAACTTTGATTGATCGAAGCATTATTTCGACTACCTATCATCATAGGCGGTACTAGACCCTCTTGACAGGGGGGGCCAGAAAATATTTAAACTATCTAACTATATGTTGGGAAGGGGGGGGGTCGTTAATGGTGACTTCCCCTTCACCCCAATAAAACCCCTTCCAATTTACTCATTGAATAATTTTGTAAATAAAAAGGTGGGTAAGTGGTAGTCGCAGTGCTGTACTGTAGGTTACAAGTGGGTCACTGTATAATGGATGGTATTAAATTTGAATGCAATGATATAATATCATTGTATTAGAAAAACGATTCTAAGCGGAGACGGTATGTCAGTCTAGGTATAAGACATATTATATACTTTTCTATGGTATTAAAATATTAAATTATATGGAATTTATGAATAAATTCCTTAAAATATGCACAGTCTTATCATGAGCATAATTGTTATTCCTTATACTATGGTAGATTGTATGGATAGGCCATAATATTTTGATTTTTCAGTTTCATATATCCCCGAATAATATTTTTAAATTACAACAAAAACAAAGATCGTTAATATTGATTTTAATATGTAATTTCGTCCAAATTTGAATTTAAAATGTCTGTAAAAAATAACTGTGTTCATATATTTTTTAGATTTTTTGGTTACAGTATATGAACTATTTATAAGAACCTTTGTTTTAAATTTGCAATCTTTAGCTATAAAAACTGAACGTTTTATAATTTATTAATTACAATGATTGATAATTTTCGAGATTTTGTCAAAATTCGATGTTTAAATGCTTATAAAAAAAAATTGTGCCTATGTATTTTTAATATTTTTCAATTGCTACTGTAACAATATATCAGGAATCTTGTATTGAATTTTTACACTTTTTGGCGCAACAGATAAAACTTTATTGATATTTATAGAAAAAAAAACTAAAAAAATTTAACAAATTTAACAATTCGAATCTTTTCTTATCTATCCCAATGTTGTAACGTTTTGACGCACATCACCTTAACAGGATTCGTTGATAATAAAATCACAGAATAGATTAAATAATAGAATAGTTTATTCCTATAGGTTTTTAAGAGTGTGTTATCATTCACAGATATTTTGGAACAAATTTCGTATTGAAAAAAATAAATTTATATATTTTTAGAGTTAGGAAACCGAGATTTAAGGAATTATGTATTAATACAGGTACGGTTCGCAGGAGGGGCAGTTGCCTACTCTGCCACCCCCGTAGTACCGCCTATGCCTATCATGTACACAGACACACAAAATAAAACGCACATCATTGTAAAATAAATACATTCATAGCTCCGCTCAGAATCTAAAACATGATATAAAATATTTTTTAATTGTAATACAGATAAAAATATAAAATACTAAGTCCTTTACATTTGCAAAAATAATTAAACTGTTTAATTTGATTTTCGTTTTTGTGTGATTGATCTTTTGCTAATATAACACGGCATCTATGAAATATAGTTTATCATAAACTCCAACTTTCATAAATATTTCGTTTATGAAAGTGTCATAAGGATAAGTATGACTGTACGGCAAACTCAGTCGATTAAGTGTTGTTTAGAGACATTTGGTTTGGTATTTTACAATATTTTGGTTCATTATTCATCAAATAAAGTAGAAGTATATAAATATATAATATATCAATATAGGTACCTAGGTGACTTTGTTTAATAATATTAATTCACAAAACTCTGGATGGTTAATTGGGATTTGGAAGCTCCTAATATTGGAGTGATGTGATTATATTTTTATTTATCTTTTCTAGCAACGCGGCCAGGAATTCTCTCGTTATTATGGATAAAATGAAAATAATACCAAACATATTATTGTAAAAACTACAGAAATAGTTGTGAATACCATAGTCGTATTTATATAGATATGTGAGCTTTGTACATTTACGGGGTAAATTTTTTTTACCATTCATAAAATCGAGTGATTCATCATTTTTATTGTTTTTACTAGTGTACATTTATTTAGGTAGCCCGACTGACCTATACGACTACAAGTTCAGACATTGTATTTTAGTATAGTTGTATAATAGGAAAAGGTTGGATAGGTTGGCAGATATAGTAAAAATGAAAATAATAAATATTCATCCTACATCTACACACTTCATAAGATTTGAGAATGTAAGAAATTGGACACGTAAGCTTTATTTGAAAATTGAATACAAATTTTAACTAAACATTTTTTTTAACAAATTGTACTGTACATTTTACTGGTAAATTCGACATCTCTAATCTCATATAATAACCCTATTTGAAAAGTTATGTAATTATAGAAACTAGCCCCATAAATAGGTATACTTACAAGGTACTTAGTAACATTATGATATGTTTTTATGGTTAAACCTACAAAATATGTTTACCGATGTCGTATGATATTGTATTCTACATGCTCTAGTTCTCTGAATATACCTTTATGTTATTTTATTTAAGTCATTTAAGTTTAATATTAAGGTTCTTTAACTTTTGTTAGATATGAATATTAGGTACCTATATCTATACCACTTTAAGAATTTATAAAATGTTATCAGGTTGTATAGGTATCTTAATACGTAACAGATTATTTTGGAAAATCTAAATTCGACCCTTTTGAGGTCGAGATAAATTTTTAATTTTGTACACAATTCATAGTAATTTTCATCACCGAATTTCATAAATACGCAGTCTCTATTTCATGTAAACAATTAACTTATGTAGGTCACGTAAATAATTATTTATTGTACCTTTAGGTACTCTAATTACACAGACCTGTCCAATAAATATGTTCAGCTTTAATAAAAACCATCAAAACAATCCTGAATATCTGATTTCAATGAATACTCAAAAGGCCACTAAAAAGCCATTTGTGACTTGCAAATATCACACATATTTGGAATATTGATGTTGATAGACAATATTGTATAACACCGTTTTCTCGGAAAATAATTTTTCATTTAAAACTATTTATGTAGAAAAGGTCTACCACCTAGCTACTTGAAATGTCTAAAACGATCTGTATTATAATATAAAGTGATAACATACATTTTTTAGAAAAACAACCATTCATCATTTTTATTAAGTTTTACTCAAAACTGCATCACGTACTTATAATAATTTCAATGTAATAATATTATTATTACAATATTATCGAATGTAAATTGGTTATTTTATCAACTTTAATCAGTCAACTATTTTTTCTCATTTTGTTTACGATTTTATTCAATTTCTGACTTTTCAGTGTTATATTTTAGATAAGTACGCACGTCGTATGCCGGTGGAATATTATTATTATACTTTTATATTTTGTTGAACTAATATATTATAGTGTCTAAGTGTCTGAACTCAGCGCCACGTAAGTACGTCAAAATGTCGTTTAAAGTTTTGATAACAAGGTTGTTGAAGATTTCTGTTTTCATCGCGTGCATACTCTTATGTTATAATATAGAACAAGACCTATACCACATATGTCATACTTATTAATTATCTCTTGTCGAATATAGTACTAGACAATTCATGCAACGCATTGTGTGAATACAAAGCGTATTTTATGAAACGGTATGACGTATTGTGACTTGTGAGACGTGGCGACAATAATAATATTGCTTTACAACAAACCGAACACATATTATTATTGTTCTTTATTAATAAACAATCTATATAAGGATGCAATGCAAGTTTATATGCTAAGATTAGGTGAAAATATGAAAATAGTTGCTTAGAGGCCACCCATTATCAACACTTTGATTATTTTGATTTTTTTGTTAATTTTTATAGTTATATATTTTTGAGTTTAATTTTTGTTACAGCATTTACTGTGGTTAAATAAAAGTAAAAAGGAAGTTTAATAAATAGCCATAAAGGTATCTAAATACCAAGTACCAGGGATGAGTTACTATTGATACTAGAATGATATTGGATGCTTAAAATTTTTCTATACATTAAAAAAAAATTCAATAATTTCGATGATGATTATTTATGAAATGTATTTTTGTTTTTTTGACTATACAAGTGACTATAAAGGCGCTTTATTTAAACAGTGCAAATAAAATGTAAATTAGTTCTTTTTCAGGGTTATACAATGAAATCCCGACAATATTTTGGTGTTAAAGTTTATTCTTAACTTCAAAACACTGCAGAAACTCGTAAATATAACTAAAAAAAAAAAAAAAATGATGTGATCATTCTATGAAAAAATTAAAAAGGTGGGCAATTCGGTGTCTCTCTGTTGTACAGTAGGATACAAGTGGGTCACTGTAACGGATGGTGTTAAATTTGAATTCAATGATATAATATTATTGTATACGAAAAATGATTCTGAACGAAGACGTCAGTCAGCCTATGATATATTACTAACTACTAAGTATATATTTTGATGATATAATTGTGAATAAAGTAATTTATTTACGTATTTACGTGGAACCTAGTTTTACATTTTTAATCCTTAGCTATAAAAGTTGAACAGTTTATACATTTTTAACTTCAAAACCATTTTTAAAATTTAACTCTGGAGAATTTTGTAAAATTCGAACTTATTTATACGATTATGAAAAATGTGTGCCCATGTATGTTTAATATTTTTCAACTTCTATTGTAACAATATATCAGGAGGCTTGTATTAATTTGTCACGCTTTTTGAAATAAAATTTTATTGACATTTATAGAAAAAAAAACGAAACAAATTGAAAATTGAAAATATCCGTAAACAGCTCAAAAGACTCAAAATATTTTCAATTACAGGAATTGATAAAATAAGCAGAATATGATGTTTCATTTCAAATATTTACAGTTAATCATTTTTGAAATATAGAAAAATAAGAAAATCACTACAATATGATAAATCGAGTGAATATTATAATATTACCTATGTTATTATATAGATTTCGACAATTTAATGAAAAATATAAAGAAGAGTATAGAGATAAAGGATACAAGATAATATACAATATTGTATCTAAGACGCATCTAAAAGAAGAATATTTTATCTTAGATTGCCCTTCCTTGTGTATGCAGCTTTGTTGGATAAATTAATATCTTTTGGAAATTCCATGTATGAAATATTAGATAGGTAAGTACCTATAATGTTACATTATAAACTCGAACGGACGGTTCATAGTAATATTATACTACGATATTATATTGTGTTATTAATGTATCTACCTACTGTGTAACAACGGGGTGACATACAATTTTCGCATAGGTAATTTATTAGATATTCGTACAGCACCTCACCTGGTATAAACAGTTACCTACATACTGCTACATTCCTTGTAAACTTCGTGAAAACATTATAATATAGGTGTGTTATTAAATATTTTGTTATGCTTTGAGTTTAAGTAGACACAAATTACTGAAAAAAAAACCATAAAAATGTTTATACATAGTTATACTACTGCTCATCTCCAGTAACAATACAACAGTAAATACTAAATGGGTAAGTAGTCATTTCCCAAAGTCCTATTTTCAAATTTCGAAAACATCAATTGGATGAAAATTATTGACTACTATGATAGTGGTTGACTATCAAAGTGTTATAATACCTATTCAGTAATGAGAAGAATATTTTTCTTAAAACCTATCTTATATAGTGTTATAGGTTAATGAATCAATATCAAATATATAGTAAGTATGGCCTGGATTTGTATGCCCTAAGAAACCTACACAAATTCCATAAAAATGGATTTATGACATGAAGAACATAAACAATTCCATATCAAATAAAATATTACCAAACAATTTGTGTATGTTAATGACATAAATAAATAAAAAAACTCTCTAAAACTGGTTAATAAAATTATTTATTGATTTTAAAATTACAATTTACAATTTATAAACTTACACGATACTGATTTAAATTAGATTTTCGAAATTGGTTTTAATCTAGATAACAATTAAAATAATGATTAAGTGTTTTTCGTAAGTAGGTAGATAAATAATATATATAAAAAAATATATTGTACATTTAAAAGGTGGAAAAGTCATCGACATTCGGCCCTAATTATAAGCTTGTTTTAATATTTATAACTAAATAGGCATTAAAAGCTAATATTTAAATTTTTAGTTTTAGACAAGTGGAGTAAAAAATTACAATTTACAATACATATCAAGTTTTGGTCGCCTATCCCCGCCATCAAATAACTAATTTAACGCCTAAACAAAAACCAACTCACTGATCGCCCTGTAGACTAACTATAGCCTGTAATTATACCTATAATATAATAATATCAATATAGGTACTATATAGACACGCTCAGTGGCCAGAGCCTACCCTTTTCGCAATAATTCTGTGCCATATTTTTATGACGGTTTTATTTACAGGCTTAACTTAATATAACGATTGTACGCGAATCCTGAAATACGTGTTATTTTCATTTTGGCGTTACCGTCATAATGAACGAAGCAATTTACTGACCGTGATCATAATGGATCACGAAAACACGTTATTACACTCAGTACTATGTGTAATGTAAGGGTTGTAGCTGCTTGTAAGGATACAAAATGTGTACATTTTGACATGATAATAAAGAGGAAGATTGTATTTTCTTGCAAACTATAGGTAACTAAATAATACAATTCAGTATTTTTCCTTTAAACTCAGTTTCACAAATTTCAAATACGACACGTCACATATAAAAACCCGTCATATTTTTAATAGGTACGTAAACAGTCATCGCATTTTGTACTAATTAAAGTAAACATAGAGTCAAAACATCCAACACGAATAAACATATTTCATTAAAATATTAATTATAAAATTGTTTATGAATTATTTTTTTAAACAATTTTTTTGTTTCATATAAATACACTTTCAAACACAAACAGCATAATTAATTAACAGCGCATACTTCAAAAACTAATTACGTAGAAAATACCGTAGTTTAAATTAAAAATAAACATTACCTTTTTCTTCATATTTCTCTTTTTAAAGACATCTGGAGATTATTTTTCTTGGAAGAATGTTAAGTGCGTTCATCAGTATTTAAACAACTATTTAATTTTGAACATAATTTTTCATATTTTTATCGTCACCTAAATAAATATGAATTGTATAGTTATAAAGTACTGAAATCAACAATTCGAACTAGGAATGTGGTAAAAAATTATTTGTTATTTCATGAGGTTGCATTCATGGATTAGAAAATAGCTACCTATATAATGTTGTGCCCACTATGATTGTGTGTCATGCTGTTTTTCTTAAGAATTTTCCATATTCATACTATGTCTTTCTAATATTACTAGTATATGAAAGCAAATAAGCAATAATAAATTAATGCATTCAAAAAATATTTATGAACAGAATTCATTTTATATGCTTGGTTGATATTTTTAAATTTTTATTCTTATCTAGGAGTGATACTTTGTTAATTAGATTACCTACTGTAAATTAATGTGTTCAATTTGAATTCAATGGCATACTATTCAAAATTTAAACACTCATAAAAAATACAATTTGAGGAGTATTTTGATATTTGTAGACTGTTGAAAGAACAACTTATATAGTACCTTTTCAGGTCTTGATACTAATAGTTAAAAATCTTATCTACAAAGAACGAACATCTAAAACAAATTAAAATGTAATATGTTTATAAATAGCTCAATAAAAGTGAAATTTTTTTTAAAAATGTATAAAGTCCGTAGCAAATGATTTAATGTACTAGTATTTAGTAATGTAGTTTCAAGTTTCTATTTTTATTTTTTTATACAACATCAAAGTACCTACATACATCAAATTTGTCAAATACCTACTGATGTTGTACTTGTGTAAAAGGTTTTATTGTTAGTTTTTAGCTATTATTAAGAAATGAACTGGGAATTTTACTTAACCTAAACTAATCAACTAGATTGAAAATGCAGTCAGGGACGATCCTCAATGTTTAAGATCAGAAATGCCTTTGATCCAAAACGTGATGAGAAAAACAAACAAAAAACCGCACATCATTGTAAAACTAATACATTCTTCCCTAGGCTCAGAATCCAAAGTCTAAACCATACACTCATAAGGATATATTAGAAAAAATGGATACCTACCTACCAGTTAAATAAACCTCGTCAATTCTTTGCTATTAAAAATAAAAATTAACAGCCCTTTAATTAGCACAAAAATGTTTTTGATAAACGCGTGTTCAAACACTTAATTAACAATGAATCTTCAGTATAAGAATGGATATGAAGTAAAAACTTTTAAATTATATTCAGTCAATGTAACAATTATAGTCTGTATTTATTATAATTATCTATGTATACTGAAGAAAAAATGTATATTTGATAAAAAAAACCTTGATTGAATATAACAAATCTAAAAATTCATAAAAAAAAACTTAGTATAAAATATATATTCAATAAGAAAAAAAACCTTGATTAAACAATACAAATTTAAAAAGAAATTAAAAATCTTATAAAAAAATCTATATTTGATAAAAAAATCAAACAAATATTGATAGAAATTTTTTTAATAAATAAAGTTTTTTATTATATTTACATTTTTTTATTAAATACAGATTTTTGTATTTAATTTAAATTTTTTGAATAGTTTTTTATTTTACATGACTTTTGTATTGAAATACAAATCATAAAAAATCTAGAATTGATAATAAAATTCTAAAAATCTATACTGGAGAAAAAAATGAATAAATATTTGATGAAAAAACCTTAAAATCTAAATTAAATACAAAAATCTGTATTTAATAAAAAAAAATTTTTTATTGAATATAATTTTTGATTAAATATAGACTTTTTACTAAGATTTTTTTATTTCTATTTAGATTTGTTTTATTCAATCAAGGTTTTTTTTTTATTGAATATAGTAAATACAGTGACTACAATAAATTCCAAAGATTTCTGGAATTTGTAAGCTCATAACGTATTAAGAAATTCTTTACATTTCGTGTTGTTAAGGGGCCGTTATAGTTAAATTTGTTTTCTCTGTCTTACAAGTGCGTAACGGTAACATAGCAAATTTTATGCTCAGCAAAACACGATTATCTCGAGTTATGTGCATTTTAAAATTGTAAACTGTTTATACATCTTAAAATACTCATAACTCGCTTTAAAATTAAAATATAATTAAAAGCCTATGTTAATGTCTAGATAATAATCATACCTTTCAGTATTATAAGAGCTCTAATTTTTAAACAAACTAAATATCAAAAAAATTTTATTTGTTGGTTAAAAGGATTGTAAATTTAATAGAAGACTTATAGTATATTGTTTCAAAGGTAGATGAAAAATATTGAAAATCCTTAGTCACAGCTTTTTTTATAAGCATTTAAAGTTCGAAAATTGACAAAATATGGAAAAATCACAAAAATTAGCAAATTATTTTGAGTTAAGAATTCGTAAAAATTTTTCTTTTTAAATCTAAGATTTTAAAATGTAATACAAGATTCCTTATAAGATTATATACCTTTATTAAATAAAAATGTCTATAAGAAAGTCAAATTAAATTTTTATGAGCGTTTGAAATTCAAATTTTTACAACGTTGGATATTCACTCAATTTCTCATATAGGTAGTGATTTTCTTATTTTGTTGTAATTCAAAAACAAATAACTGCAGATACATGAAAATTTCACTGAATGTTTATTTTATCAATTCTTAACTTCATAAAAAGTTCAAAATATTTTGATTTGTTTTGAGCAGTTTACGGACAATTTCATATTAAAATTTTTTTTACAAGCATTTAAAGATCGATTTTGACAAAATTTATCAAATTTAAAATTGAATAATAATTTTGTAGTTAAAATTTATAAAATGTTCATCTTTTATATCTAAGGATTGAAAATTTAAAGCAAGATTCCACGTAAGTAGTTAATTCTGTTACCAAAAAATCTAAAAATTACATAGACACAGTTGATCAACAATGACATGCTGTCTTCGCTCAGAATCGTTTTTCTTATACAATGATATTTATTATATTATTGAATTCAAATTTAATACCATCAATTATACAGTGAGACACTTGTAACCTACTGTACAGCAGAGCGCCTTTTTTAATATTAAATAATAATTAATAAATAATTAACAATAATAATTATTAGATAATAGATATTATTGTAAAATGTTGTATCAGTAATTTTTTCTATTTTTTTTAAAACTATTGACGATACTTATTATGTTTGACGAAACCCAAATGGAAAATGCAGAACTTAAAACCATTTGATAACAGATTAAAACTAATATTGTTTCTACTATAATTATATACCTACAACAGTTATTATAATTGTAGTTAAAATAACTATTTTCATACAAACAGAATTCTATGTATTTATTTAATTTATTAATACAAATATGGATGATATTTTACTAAATATTAAATAAAATGAAATCTATAAATGTAACAAGTCGATCTAAAATCCCAAATCGAAATCAGAAAATTTAAACACTGTTCTCCAAACCAAAACCGTTTAAGTTTGAAAAGCTTTCGATCTCTGAGACAGCTATATTACGGGTTACGACTAGCATTGATTAGCAGCATAAATATTATTAAAATAACAACTTTCATCTGCAACTTTGAATAGTAATAGCAGTAAAAATCATAAATAGAAAATTGGAAAAATACAAATGGCAAGAAAATAATTATCAGTACAAATTCTAAATAAATATCAAGCAGTATAAATGAAAAATAATTTATTATTAGCTTGCCATCACCATTCTGACGAAAGTCACTATCACTGTTGTTGTGGTACAAATGCAGCATAATATAATATAATGATACATTGATACATATACAGTACCTACTTCATGTTTTGATTATTGTCTAGCTGCAATTGTATACGAAATATAATAATTAATATTATTACCTTCCAAAAGGCAAAAACCAAATTGTTGAATAAAATAATATTATATAATATAATGATTTATAAATATATTGTTTCATATTCTGTTGATTTTACTAAAAATATCGTTATATGATACAATAAGGCATTTAGGCATCGCCACTGTTGAAAAGTTTAGTTAATTTGTGTGTGCGCCCCTCGTCACACTCTTCGTCAGTGATGTCCGTTCAAGCCATCAGCTGCACCGTCCACAACACCTTTATACAGGACATGGACAAATTTGAAATTATATTATTGAAACAAAATTATACTTATTATTTTTTATAATATTGTGAATAATCAATTAGTTTTAATATGAAATCTCTGTATTCGTTTTTCCCAATGCTTTTGAAAACGATTGGCGATTTACTTTTTAACACACAAAATACGAACTAGATTCGATTTCCTACTAGAAAATATAATTGAAGTAGAAAATTAAAACAGTTTTACTGTACCAAAAGGTGGGGGAACATTAAAAATAACAAGTACAGATGCTTAGTTTTTGAATAAATTATAATCATTCTAAACTCTAAATAAATAATTTATTAGCTGTTAACCAACACTATTTCTGATGTCAATCACTAATTGTCACTGTTGATATAGTACAAGGGTAGCATAATCATTTCATTGAATCATAAGGTATCATAAAATTATCTATATATTATTATACACATAATTATGAAATTCTATAAATTGGCTATAATGACTTTTGACTAAATGCAGGTGCACCATGTCTCAGCAGCACATTAAGTTTTCTAACTCAGTAATCGTAAAAGTAAAGAAATATTTACCTTGTGTAAATACATTTTATGTACTTAAATGTTACTAAGTTATTTCAATGTCATAATCAACTACCTACGTGTTAGATTACAAAAACAACTTTAATATACAAACGTTTAATTAAATTTTGTGTGCATAAAAAATATTTAATGCTTATAATAAAATTAAAACTGTAGATAATGTAAAAAAAAGAGTATTTAAAGAGTGCTAGTGGAAACTATCATAATATTATTGTCATTAGCTAGTTCCATCATCTATCCAAACGACGAAATCAAGTTATCAGGTAATATCATTAATATCAGAAATATTAGGTTTGTACTTATAATATATAGTGTTTGAAAATTTCATGAAATTTAAAAAAATGAAATATTTCAAAATATGTGAAATATTTCAGTATTTTAATATATTTTGTTTTATTTTTAAATAAGTTTTATATTTACATATAATTGTCATAAATTACCTTCATCACTATATGGTACCTGTATGTATACCTAACCTTTGGTATTATACATTTAAATTGGTATTCAAAATTTTTAAATATTTTAATGTTTAAATGATACAAGTAGGTATACAATATTATACATGTATATTGTATACTTACTGAATTCTGACATTAGAATTTAGAACATTGAACATTTTGTTAAAAAAATAAATAAATTGTGTTTTTATTTGTGTTAAAAAATTTCAATGTTTCACGTTTTTGTGAAATATTTCACAACTTAGTGAAATATTTCATTTTGAAATATTTCATTTGAATTATTTCATGAAATATTTCTCATACTTCAAACACTAATAATATAATATTTTAATGTACTTATATAACTGATGACTGTATTGTTTCAATGCTTATAATAAGCTATATTTTAGAGTTTACCTTATCAATAATTTGCAATTTTTATTCTGGCGCAACACAGAAATATATATGAATCTTTAATGTGATATTGTTGATGATGAACGGACATTGTATCATTTTTTTAGTAATAAGCATTGGTCGTTTTGTGGTATGGCTTCTAAACGACCAAACGATTCGCAGTGAATCCCAATGTCATTTTAAGAATAATTAGCACATTATATTTTCAAACAGTTATAAATAAGAAATAATCATATAGGTACTTCAAAGTTGTAATAAACTTATTTTGTTTTAATGTTTGATTATGAAATAAAAATATAGGTTATCATTTATAAAACATGATGAATGTTTAGTAGTTTGACTAACAAACATTTGGGGTGAGAGTACCTAATATTGTCTTTATACAATGTTCTAAATGTTCTAATACTAACAAATTCAATTCAACCTTTAAATATCGGTTAACATAGATTAGGATTAAGCATAAGATACACTATGTTTATTTTAAATTAATAATTTTTGATATTTTTATAATATGGTGATACGTTACTCATACGCTGTGTGGACTGTGAGATACCCTCTCATAATAATAAAAAGTCCTTCGATGTTGTCTGGAATTAGATATTTGTTTATTTCCATCATTGAATTAAATATATACAAAATTAGTTTGTTGATAATTGCCTCTAAGGTAGTTATCAAAATTAGGAAAAAATGGGTTTTCCCGAAAATATAAAAATTGAATGAAAAAATGTTTTTTATTTATAAAATATTATCGAACTCACCAAAGATTTTATGTTGTTACGTATTTTCTTAGCAAATAATATTGTCATTACTTATTTGTCAAACGTTATTTATAGAACAAATATGGAAATATCCGTATTAATAGTTTAATTTTAGATTCTGAGTGGAACGATGAATGTATTGATTTTACAATGATGTGTTTTTTTTTTTTAATTCAATGATACATTGATAACCGTATTGGCAAATGTGAAATGACACCGACAAGTTTCTTTATCTATTTTTAAAATAGTTTTTTTTTACTTTTACATTTTTAAACTTAAATACAATTTTTTAATTAAATTTTTCAATTTTAAAAAAAAAAAAAACTTTTTTCGGAAACATATAATTTTAATATTCTCCAATTATATTTTAATGATATTATTGATACATGGTATTTTCCAAGGCACTGGGAAAAAAACATTTTTTTTCCGAATTTGTCCGGGTTTTTAATCTCTACTTTTAGGCGATTGTCTTACAAGTAGGAAATGTTTTTAACGAACATACAATTGTCGATTTGTTGTATGACACTGTACTGAAATCGCTTACAAAAGTGGCATCCGATCATATATCTCATCTGGACGATCGTGAACTAGACAGGCGTGGTTGGTGGGACTACGTAGATTTGTCGCACTAAAAAAAAGGGCTATTTCATGGTTGCCATAAGTCACCTGAAAGAATTAACCGCCGGCTGGGAAGTGTTCGTTGATCGAGGTTGCTGTCAGGGGTGATGCCACTGACGATTCGTATAATACCTACGTCCTAGGACGATTATTAGGACGGAACCTCGAAAAAACTTGTCGTTCTCCTATATTTATGACGATTAACTTTGAGCAGTGCACGTCTTCGTATTAGTCGTTTGTCGTGCAGTGTAGGCTACCCGGGACACGTCGCCGGTGGCGTCAACGATGATACAGTGGCGACGACTGTTAAATCCCTTAATATTTCGTGATGTTTGACCGGTACATCTGCCGTTCAGAATTTCTAGCTCCAGCGTACAGCTAAAGTTGACGTGGTCGTTTGGTAGTTAGTATTTTTATTGGATCGATGTATCGTCGGAGTCATGTTCCTTCAATCTATCGGTTATGGCTGGTGGGTTGTTGTCGAAGGTTTGAATGTTTAAAGTAGACTGACTTTGCTTTAATGGGATGGCTTGGGGCGTATCATTCTATACCAAATGCCTGGGCCTTTATTAGTAGTAGGAAGTTTTTGGCGGAGTTTTTGATTTAATATAAGTTAGGCCTTTCCCATATGCCCATGCTAGTGGTCTTGAGTTGTTGGTTAGAGTTGATTTATTTTGTGTGAAATTGGTTATGAGTATAAGAGTAACACTATTGCTGGATTGCATGAACAATCACTAAACATTTAACGAAGAAATAGTGAGCTGATGGTCCGTTAAACATCATTTAGTCCCATAATTGGTCCATTATATTTTGTTGAATCATTAAATTATTACATTTTCCTTAAAACCCCGCGTATGTATTTTATTCTATTGATAATTATGATAATATGTATTTACATTGTTTTATAGACAAAATGTTTCCGGTGCAATTATTGGTTGTTTTATCAACGATGATTATTATTAATCAGGCAGCAACATTGAACTACAAGAATCTGATATCAGCCACTCCAAGTTATGAAGATTATAAGGAGGCATCTAAAATGATTAGTGACAAGACAAATTATAATTCAAATAAAAATTCTGAAATTGAAGCTTCATATGATATTAATACAACAGATTCAGATGGAAATATCATAAATTCAAATGAAACTGCTTTACCCATGTTAAAAAGCGTTCCTTTGGAACTTGTTGGAACAATTATTAGTATGGCAGTGGATGCTCTCGGAATTATGTTGAACAATAAAAAAGATTGAATTTATTATTACAATTTTATAATATATTAAACATATTAAATGCATTAAGTTGAATTGTTATTATTTCCAATTTCCTATATATAATCCTTTTCATATTTTTATTCCACAAATTACAATATGATATTCACCTGTGATAGGTAATATATCATAACCGTTACATTTTTATACGCATATACAGGGATCTGTATAGAGGATTAATCGGAATTTCAGTTCTGTTTTAGCAGGAAATTGTCAGAGATTGAAATTTTAATAAGTGAAAAACGGTCAGTATAGCTTGCATAAAGGACTGAGCTATTTAAAATAATATATCTATATTATAATAATTAAAATGAAAATAATGCTCTATATTGAGAAGTTTGCTTAATATTAATTATGAACTAATTATGGTAATAAAATAGGTAATGCTTGCCTTTATCTGCCCGAGTTACTGGACCAGTTACTTCGGTTATAAATAAATTCCTATGGACAACAACTATATATATATATAACACATGGGTAATTTTGAAGTACAGTCATCAAAACTACAAATATATAAATACAGTTTAGGTGAAGGTAACCAAATCAGGGACTTTACCGAAACTAAAATAACCGGTTCTGGTACCGAAACCTAAATATTAAAACCCGGAACCGGATCCGAAACCTTTATTTGAATATTTAAAGTACCGGTACCAAACCAGAATTTTTAAATTAAAAAGGTACTTTAAGATTCCAAAAGAAAATAATTTTATTTATCATAATGTAAATGTATTAATGTCTTGTGTATAATCTATGTAAGATCATAATATTATGAGTTTTCTAATATTTCTCACACTATTAATTAAAATTATTATACTTTTCGGTACCGAAATTATCTGGAACCGGAACCGGAACATAAATTATTTTAACGGGTCCCTTTATTTTTTTCACACAAGAACCAGAACCGAACCGGAATCGTTATTTTATTTTTGGAGAACTGGTATCTGAACCGATATCGATAAATTCAAACAGTTCCAGTCACTGAACCAAATATTAAAAATAAATTAAATGATTTGTATACAATTTAGCCTACAACAAACAAGGATGATTAAAAAGAACGTAAATCTATACTATAAAAGAAAGTCCAGCTTTTGTGTCAAGGGTTGGCTCCGAAACGACTTGTCTGATTTGGCTGATTCTTTTTTTGTTATGTTCGTAATTGTCAGGACAAGATTCTTATGAAAGAAAATTTTAGGAAAATCTACAGGAAAAGTAGGATATCTGGATGTAAAAAATACTATTAAAAATAATATTTTTTGTTTATGTTTGGTTATTGCTATTGGTTATGATTGTTATAGTTTCAGTTGATAATTTTTAAGAATTTTATTAAAATAAAAAGAGGAAATCAAACCTCCACAAATGGTGCCATGAGTATGCACTTATCTATGAACAAAATAGTTGAAGATGAAATTCATAACATGTTCGCTGTATGCTGAATTAAGTAAATACAAAGACTATTGGTATAACTTTGATACTTAAGAGTTAAATTATACATCTTGCTTACAAACTGCTATAATATGACATGAGCACCAATGGTGCAAAAAATGGCATATAATTTTCGTCAAAATTAATATTTTATATAAATAGTTATTTTGAAATGTCAATCTTATAAAAAATTGTCAATAAATATAATAGAAATTAATAAATTATAATTTTAATAAATCGGTTGATTTTTTCGATCTTATAAAAAATTATCAGTAATAAATTGTTAAAATATAATATATAATTCTAAATGTACCTAATATCTATTAAGCGTGGCACACAGGTATCTAGGATTTTTGCACTTTCGTACTATACAACTTTTTTTCTTATCTCATTTTGGAGCTTATGTCGTCCACCAATACAAACAGCAGGGGGTCTATATATAATATATATATAGATAATATACTGCTGCGAATCTCACGGGATAACGCAGGTTGAGATTGCTATACATTAAAATATAATATCATTTACAATTAAATAAATAGATACTGCTTCCACATCATATTACACAGGAGTTGAACAATCAGAATTTTTTTTCTGGGTAACAGAAAAGTTAAGATAAGTTTTTAACAGTTTTACACTACTCTACAAACAGTTCAATTGTTTTCATAAAACAAAAAAACGTTTGTCTCCCCAAAGATTAACCTATTAAGGTATGTGCTATGTTTCTGGAAAAGTTTGTCTCCCCAAAATCCAGGAGCCACCACAGCCAATAAAAAAATCTTTTGACAAATAATCATTCACTATCTGGACATATTTTAACCAACAAACTTTTAAGATAGAAGAACTATAAGTATATCATCTTTTATCACCATCAACACAAAATCCACAATACGTGCAGATATATTTCATTTCAGACGCAGATCAGCTATCTTTGCGGTCAAACAAAATATTGATTCAATTAACGAACTACAGACCGCACTGAATAGCCAAAATGTATACATACGAAGTTTTGAACAAAACTTAGAACATAACTCTTCGGATAATTTCAAGGTAATTATTCATTCCGACCGCCCACCCCAGACAACACATCCTGGTAGATATAATGCTCCAGCTGTAAACGAGGTATCTGTTCTCTTGGTTGACGGAAAAAAGGCCCAAGAGATAGTGCTGCACGGGAGAGACGGCTAACTTAAATGGATCTCTGAGTTATAGAAATCGTACGATCCACTACAGTATCCTTTAATGTCCGTAATCAGTAGAAGAAAAGGAAAAGGACTTTCATTGGTTATGTTCTAGGGCAATATTGTCACCTCGGAATGATACTGTAAACGAAATAAATAATTTGATTCTTCAAAAAGTCCCGGGTAAAATAAAAAATTACAAATCGATCGACTTTGTGACTAATATCGAAGACACGGTAAATTTTCCACAGTTCCAATCTTGCTTTTGAGAAATTTAAGCACTCCGACCATGTGCGATGGGACGAGGCTGATTATTACGGAATTAAAGGACAATTTAACTGTAGCGATCATTATCACCGGCCCAGCTGATCTGCCAATCCAATTTAAATTCTCGTTAACTATAGACAAGGTCCAAGGTCAACCTTTCGAATTAGTAGGGACGACCTACGAAAATAATGTTTTACTGATGGCCAACTGTATGTGTGCCTACAGCTGGTCGGAGCTCCTGAAAATCAATTTATTTAATATTTTGCTACCACAAAATAAGACAACATCAAATATCGTTTATATGGAAGTTCTATCTCAATAAATTTAGTGGTTTTTGTTTTGTAGTTATGATCTCAAAAAAATCATTAAAATAATAATATCAAAACTTTCTTTATAATGTCCTCTTATTTAGTAACCCATGTAACCCTGCCGATTGTGTATGTGTTAAAATTATAATTTTTGAAATTGTTGTTAAATCTACATATTATATTCTACATCTACAAATATTTAAATCTACACAGTAGTGACATTTAATATTGTAAATATTAATACATAAATTAGAAATTATATAAGAAATTTGTTGGTAAAATTTTATAATTGTTTCAAATATATGGCAATAGCATTGCCGGGGCAGCTATTTTATACCTATATGAAAATCCCGTGTCACGATGTTTGTCTGAAAAACAAAACAACAAACTTGGTATAACTTTGATACTCTAGATTGAAATCATACACATACGTACAAACAGCACGGGGTCCGCGATCTACCGATTGCCTACCTGATATTATTATACTGTTGCGAATCATAATTTTTACTCTGGACAACGAAAAAGTTAAGATACGTTTTGAACGCCATCCATTAAATATTAAATACCTAACAAATTGAACAAAGTTTGGTTCATTTAACGAGCAACAAAGTGCAAGGTGTTAACTAGAATATATATAAAAAGATAAAACTTCCTTAAGTTAAGTAAACCATTCTAAAATTATTTTAGGGATAGGTACTAGGTAAGTACACTGTAAAATTACAAATCATCGACCAAACGACAAACACTACTCCATGTAGAATTAGTAACAAGAAATATGATTTCGGGAGCAAGAAAAAAATTATTTCCAGAGAGGAGTAGTTTAGCAGAAACAAACATTTCTGATAATTAAAACTAAAAAACTGTTAAAAAAATATTGGTATTTTCTAAATACAATTAGATTTTCAAAATATTTTAACTCTTTTAAGTTATTTATCTCAAAATAACAAAATCTCTTAGATTTTTTCTATTTTTTTTTTTAAATTATTGACGATACTTATTATGTTTAACAAAACCCAAATGGAAAACGCAGAATTTAAAACCATTCGTAAAACAGATTAAAACTAACATTGTTTTTACTATAATTATATACACACAACAATTATTATAATTCTAGGTAAAACAATTATTATTTTCATACAAACAGAATTCTATGAATTTATTTAATTTATTAATACAATTAATATGGATGATATTTTACTAAATATTATATAAAATGAAAGCTATACATGTAACAAGTCGATCTAAAATCCTTAATCGAAAACAGAAAATTTAAAGCACTGTTCTCCAAACCAAAACCGTTTAAATTTGAAAAGCTTTCTATCTCTGAGACAGCTATATTACGAGTTATGACTAGCATTGATTAGCAGCATAAATATTATTAAAATAACAACTTTCATCTGCAACTATATACCATATATATTATATATATATATATCATACGGTACCAATCCATTACTATACTTTTGTTTATCACCAAGAATTTAAATTTGACACATACAATTTAGGTACGATTCAAAAGATGTTAAATAAATAATATTAAATATGATTATTTATAAATTATACTTTTCATATATCATTGCTATTAATGCTACTAAAAAAATCCATCTATAAATATATCATTATAAAATAATTATGAAATTTTATAAATTGGCTATAATGACTTTTGACTAAATGCAGGTGCCACATGTCTCAGCATACACTAAATTGTCTTACTCAATAATCGTAAAAGTTAAAACGTAATTACCCTGTGTAAATACATTTTAGGTACTTAAATATTACAAAGTTAAATATTTCAATGTCATAATCAACTACCTACGTGTTAGGTTACAAAAATAACTTTAATATACAGAAGTTTAATCAAATTTTGTGTGCATAAAAAATATTTAATGCTTATAATAAAATTAAAACTGTAGATAATGTAAAAAAAAGAGTATTTAAAGAGTTCTAGTGGAAACTATCATAATATTATTGTCATTAGCTAGTTCCATCATCTATCCAAACGACGAAATCAAGTTATCAGGTAATATCATTAATATCAGAAATATTAGGTTTGTACTTATAATATATTATTTTAATTTACTTAATATTATCATTTTTAAATTAAAATAACAACCATACAATATTGTAAGCATTAACATTAGATCATAAGTTGTACCAAATCAATATCATATTTCTTGATGTGTAAAAAAAATAGGTATATTAATCTATATCGTAAACCAGTTAAATATCATAATATAAATAATTTCAGTATTCATTTGTTTCACGAAAATAACGATTTCTCCATAGGTATACCTAGTTATGTATATTTTCATAATCCAAAATATTAAATTTTATAATTTATCATATAAATCTTTTGATATTTTATCGTTATAGATTATTTAACCTTCATAAATATATTTAAAACTATGTACTTTTCTTACCATTTACCCATTTTAATATTATTTTGGTATTATTCTATTGAACATAATATAGTAAATACAAAATACAAATCATTAAATATAATATTATATTCTAATTAACACATATATCAATATATAATATTTATCTCCCTATTAAATTTGCATTTTTATCTTTTATAAAAAATGTTGTATATTCACTTCAGAATACCTCTAAATTAATTAAGGTAAGAAAAATACATTCAAACTAAAATTTTCAATCGAAATTATTCAGAGTTATGCAATTCCAACGTAATTTAATATTGTATTGTTTTTTTAATAATAACCATTTTATCGTATGGCTTCTAAACGACCAAACGATTCTCGGTGAATCAAAATGCAATTTTAATAATAATTTGCAAATTATATTTTCAAACAGTTATAAATAAAAAATAATTATATAGGTATTATTTCAACGTCGTAATGAATATATTTTGCTTTAATGTTTGATTATGAAATAAAAATATAGGTTATCATTTATAGTTCATGATGAATGAATAGTAATATGATCAACCAACATTTTGGGTAAAAGTACCTATATTGTCTTTAAATAATGCTTTAAATGTTCTAATACCAACAAATTCAATAAAACATATAAATATCGGTTAACATAGATTAGGATTAAACATAAGAAACCCAATGTTTATTTTAATTTAATAATTTTGATTTTCTTATATGGTGATACGTTAATACGTTCTCACGCCGTGTGAGATACCCTCTCAGAATAAGAAAAAAAACCTTCGAAGTTGTCAAGAATCAGCTATTTCTTTATTTCCATCATTGAATTAAATATATAAAAAATTAGTGGGTTGATGATCGCCTCCTACGTAGGGATCAAAATTGGGAAAATTTGGTTTCATTTAAAATTTCAAGAAAAAATTGTTTTTATAAAAAGATTTTTTTTTTTATAAAATATTATCGTATCCCGCCAATGATGTTTTGTTGTTACTTATTTTCCTAATAATTAATGTTGTTGTAACTCATTTGTCGAACGTTATTTTTAGAACAAATATGGTAATATCAGTATTAATATTTTAGATTCTGAGCGGAGCGAGGAAGCTAGTGGTCTTACAATGGTGTTTTTTTTTTTATATATCCTGTATACAAAATATCTAACAGAGTCAGTTCTTCGATTTCAACATATAGTACCTTATCTTTTAGCAAATTGGATCAAGATGGTACTTTAAAGAGGTCATTACTCGATTTTATCAATAGTAATTGAATTCCACGGTATAAACCAACGAAAAATTACGAAAAACCGCTAAAATTGTTATTTTAATTTCTAACGCTTTGTTTATTACCATAGAAACGAATAAAAAATAATATTATAATATTAATTCAACTTACATGGTAAAATAATTAATGACAATATAAAATATCCAGACTAACAAACCCTCTCTGCTCAGAACCTTTTTTCTTTTACAATGATAGAATATCATAGAATTCAAGCTTAATACAATCCGTTAGACAATGACATACTTGTAACCTACTGTACAGGAGAGCGACATCCACTTTCCCGCGTTTTAATATTTTAATTTTAATTCAATGATATATTGGTAACTGTATTGGCATATTATGTGAAATGACAATATAATGAAATACCTTATCTATTTTATAGAGTAGTTTATTTTTACTTTTAAATTTTTAAGCATAAATAAGTACAATTTTTTAATTTCCCAAAAATTTGGTTTTTTTTTTTTAATTTTCCAAAAACTTTTTCGGAAATGTATTATTTTAATATCTTCCAATTTTTCGATATTTTCCAAGTCTCTGGTAAAAATCGGTCCTTTTCCATATTTTTCAGGGAATTTGACCGCTACTCTTACGTGATTGTCTTACAAGTAGGCAATGTTTTTAACGAACATACAATTATCGGTTGGGGGTATGACACTGTACTGAAACCGCTAACAAAAGTGGCATCCGATCATAAGTCTCATCTGGGAGAGTGGGGCCTAGACAAGTGTGGTTGGTGGGAGTACGTAGATTAGCCGCTATAAAATAAAATTCTATTTCATGGTTGCCGTAGGTCACCCGGCTCTTAAGGCTTCCGTGATCAACGTTGCTGACAGGGGTGATGCCACTGACGTTTCGTATAATACATACGTCCTAGGAAGTTTATCATGACTGAACGTTGAAAGCGCTTGCCGGGCGCCTATAGGTATGACGATTAACTTTGAGCAGTACACGTCTTCGAATTAGTCGTTTGTCGTGCAGTTTAGGCTACCCGGGACACGTCACCGGTGGCGTCAACGATGATACAGTGGCGACGACTGTTAAAATATACCTTTTTATTTCGTGATGTTTGACCGGTACTTCTGCCGTTCAGAATTTCTAGCTAAAGCGTACTGCTGAAGTTGGATTGGTCGTTTGGTCGCTAGTATTTTGACTGGATCGATGTATCGTTGGAGTCTTGTTCCTTCAATCTATCGGTTATGGCTGGTGGGTTGTTGTCGAAGGTTTGCATGTTTAAAATAGACTTAACATATAAATTAGGCCATAACCCATATGCCCATGCGAGTGGTCTTGAGTTTTTGGTTGGAGTTGATTTATTTTGTGTGAAATTGGTTATGAGTATAACAGTAACACTTTTGCTGGATTGCATGAATAATCACTAAATATTTAACGAAGAAATAGTGAGCTAATGGTCCATTAAACATCATTTAGTCCCATAATTGGTCCATTATATTTTGTTGAATCATTAAATTTTTACATTTTCCTTAAAACCCCGCGTATGTATTTTATTCTATTGATAATTATGATAATATGTATTTACATTGTTTTATAGACAAAATGTTTCCGGTGCAATTATTGGTTGTTTTATCAACGATGATTATTATTAATCAGGCAGCAACATTGAACTACAAGAATCTGATATCAGCCACTCCAAGTTATGAAGATTATAAGGAGGCATCTAAAATGATTAGCGACAAGACAAATTATAATTCAAATAAAAATTCTGAAATTGAAGCTTCATATGATATTAATACAACAGATTCAGATGGAAATATCATAAATTCAAATGAAACTGCTTTACCCATGTTAAAAAGCGTTCCTTTGGAACTTGTTGGAACAATTATTAGTATGGCAGTGGATGCTCTCGGAATTATGTTGAACAATAAAAAAGATTGAATTTATTATTACAATTTTATAATATATTAATCATATTAAATGCATTAAGTTGAATTGTTATTATTTCCAATTTCCTATATATAATCCTTTTCATATTTTTATTCCACAAATTACAATATGATATTCACCTGTGATAGGTAATATATCATAACCGTTACATTTTTATACGCATATACAGGGATCTGTATAGAGGTTTAATCGGAATTTCAGTTCTGTTTTAGCAGGAAATTGTCAGAGATTGAAATTTTAATAAGTGAAAAACGGTCAGTATAGCTTGCATAAAGGACTGAGCTATTTAAAATAATATTATAATAATTAAAATGAAAATAATGCTCTATATTGAGACGTTTGCTTAATATTAATTATGAACTAATTATGGTAATAAAATAGGTAATGCTTGCCTTTATCTGCCCGAGTTACTGGACCAGTTACTTCGGTTATAAATAAATTCCTATGGACAACAACTATATATATATATAACACATGGGTAATTTTGAAGTACAGTCATCAAAACTACAAATATATAAATACAGTTGAGGTGAAGGTAACCAAATTAGGGACTTTAACCGAAACTAAAATAACCGGTTCTGGTACCGAAACCTAAATATTAAAACCCGGAACCGGATCCGAAACCTTTATTTGAATATTTAAAGTACCGGTACCAAACCAGAATTTTTAAATTAAAAAGGTACTTTAAGATTCAAAAAGAAAATAATTTTATTTATCATAATGTAAATGTATTAATGTCTTGTGTATAATCTATGTAAGATCATAATATTATGAGTTTTCTAATATTTCTCACACTATTAATTAAAATTATTATACTTTTCGGTACCGAAATTATCTGGAACCGGAATCGGAACATAAATTATTTGGAACGGGTCCCTTTATTTTTTTCACGCAAGAACCAGAACCGAACCGGAATCGTTATTTTATTTTTGGAGAACTGGTACCTGAACCGATATCGATAAATTCAAACAGTTCCAGTCACTGAACCAAATATTAAAAATAAATTAAATGATTTGTATACAATTTAGCCTACAACAAACAATAGGATGATTAAAAAGAACGTAAATCTATACTATAAAAGAAAGTCCAGCTTTTGTGTCAAGGGTTGGCTCTGAAACGACTTGTCTGATTTGGCTGATTCTTTTTTTGTTATGTTCGTAATTGTCAGGACAAGATTCTTATGAAAGAAAATTTTAGGAAAATCTACAGGAAAAGTAGGATATCTGGATGTAAAAAATACAACATCTGCACCATCTGTACAGGAAAATAATAAACTAAATATTAATATTTTTTGTTTATGTTTGGTTATTGCTATTGGTTATGATTGTTATAGTTTCAGTTGATAATTTTGAAGAATTTTATTAGAATAAAAAGAGGAATTCAAACCTCCACAAATGGTGCCATGAGTATGCACTTATCTATGAACAAAATAGTTGAAGATGAAATTCATAACATGTTCGCTGTATGCTGAATTAAGTAAATACAAAGACTATTGGTATAACTTTGATACTTAAGAGTTAAATTATACATCTTGCTTACAAACTGCTATAATATGACATGAGCACCAATGGTGCAAAAAATGGCATATAATTTTCGTCAAAATTAATATTTTATATAAATAGTTATTTTGAAATGTCAATCTTATAAAAAATTGTCAATAAATATAATAGAAATTAATAAATTATAATTTTAATAAATCGGTTGATTTTTTCGATCTTATAAAAAATTATCAGTAATAAATTGTTAAAATATAATATATAATTCTAAATGTACCTAATATCTATTAAGCGTGGCACACAGGTATCTAGGATTTTTGCACTTTCGTACTATACAACTTTTTTTCTTATCTCATTTTGGAGCTTATGTCGTCCACCAATACAAACAGCAGGGGGTCTATATATAATATATATATAGATAATATACTGCTGCGAATCTCACGGGATAACGCAGGTTGAGATTGCTATACATTAAAATATAATATCATTTACAATTAAATAAATAGATACTGCTTCCACATCATATTACACAGGAGTTGAACAATCAGAATTTTTTTTCTGGGTAACAGAAAAGTTAAGATAAGTTTTTAACAGTTTTACACTACTCTACAAACAGTTCAATTGTTTTCATAAAACAAAAAAACGTTTGTCTCCCCAAAGATTAACCTATTAAGGTATGTGCTATGTTTCTGGAAAAGTTTGTCTCCCCAAAATCCAGGAGCCACCACAGCCAATAAAAAAATCTTTTGACAAATAATCATTCACTATCTGGACATATTTTAACCAACAAACTTTTAAGATAGAAGAACTATAAGTATATCATCTTTTATCACCATCAACACAAAATCCACAATACGTGCAGATATATTTCATTTCAGACGCAGATCATCTATCTTTGCGGTCAAACAAAATATTGATTCAATTAACGAACTACAGACCGCACTGAATAGCCAAAATGTATACATACGAAGTTTTGAACAAAACTTAGAACATAACTCTTCGGATAATTTCAAGGTAATTATTCATTCCGACCGCCCACCCTAGACAACACATCCTGGTAGATATAATGCTCCAGCTGTAAACGAGGTATCTGTTCTCTTGGTTGACGGAAAAAAGGCCCAAGAGATAGTGCTGCACGGGAGAGACGGCTAACTTAAATGGATCTCTGAGTTATAGAAATCGTACGATCCACTACAGTATCCTTTAATGTCCGTAATCAGTAGAAGAAAAGGAAAAGGACTTTCATTGGTTATGTTCTAGGGCAATATTGTCACCTCGGAATGATACTGTAAACGAAATAAATAATTTGATTATTCAAAAAGTCCCGGGTAAAATAAAAAATTACAAATCGATCGACTTTGTGACTAATATCGAAGACACGGTAAATTTTCCACAGTTCCAATCTTGCTTTTGAGAAATTTAAGCACTCCGACCATGTGCGATGGGACGAGGCTGATTATTACGGAATTAAAGGACAATTTAACTGTAGCGATCATTATCACCGGCCCAGCTGATCTGCCAATCCAATTTAAATTCTCGTTAACTATAGGCAAGGTCCAAGGTCAACCTTTCGAATTAGTAGGGACGACCTACGAAAATAATGTTTTACTGATGGCCAACTGTATGTGTGCCTACAGCTGGTCGGAGCTCCTGAAAATCAATTTATTTAATATTTTGCTACCACAAAATAAGACAACATCAAATATCGTTTATATGGAAGTTCTATCTCAATAAATTTAGTGGTTTTTGTTTTGTAGTTATGACCTCAAAAAAATCATTAAAATAATAATATCAAAACTTTCTTTATAATGTCCTCTTATTTAGTAACCCATGTAACCCTGCCGATTGTGTATGTGTTAAAATTATAATTTTTGAAATTGTTGTTAAATCTACATATTATATTCTACATCTACAAATATTTAAATCTACACAGTAGTGACATTTAATATTGTAAATATTAATACATAAATAAGAAATTATATAAGAAATTTGTTGGTAAAATTTTATAATTGTTTCAAATATATGGCAATAGCATTGCCGGGGCAGCTATTTTATACCTATATGAAAATCCCGTGTCACGATGTTTGTCTGAAAAACAAAACAACAAACTTGGTATAACTTTGATACTCTAGATTGAAATCATACACATACGTACAAACAGCACGGGGTCCGCGATCTACCGATTGCCTACCTGATATTATTATACTGTTGCGAATCATAATTTTTACTCTGGACAACGAAAAAGTTAAGATACGTTTTGAACGCCATCCATTAAATATTAAATGCCTAACAAATTGAACAAAGTTTGGTTCATTTAACGAGCAACGAAGTGCAAGGTGTTAACTATAATATATATAAAAAGATAAAACTTCCTTAAGTTAAGTAAACCATTCTAAAATTATTTTAGGGATAGGTACTAGGTAAGTACACTGTAAAATTACAAATCATCGACCAAACGACAAACACTACTCCATGTAGAATTAGTAACAAGAAATATGATTTCGGGAGCAAGAAAAAAATTATTTCCAGAGAGGAGTAGTTTAGCAGAAACAAACATTTCTGATAATTAAAACTAAAAAACTGTTAAAAAAATATTGGTATTTTCTAAATACAATTAGATTTTCAAAATATTTTAACTTTTTTAAGTTATTTATCTCAAAATAACAAAATCTCTTAGATTTTTTCTATTTTTTTTTTTAAATTATTGACGATACTTATTATGTTTAACAAAACCCAAATGGAAAACGCAGAATTTAAAACCATTCGTAAAACAGATTAAAACTAACATTGTTTTTACTATAATTATATACACACAACAATTATTATAATTCTAGGTAAAACAATTATTATTTTCATACAAACAGAATTCTATGAATTTATTTAATTTATTAATACAATTAATATGGATGATATTTTACTAAATATTATATAAAATGAAAGCTATACATGTAACAAGTCGATCTAAAATCCTTAATCGAAAACAGAAAATTTAAAGCACTGTTCTCCAAACCAAAACCGTTTAAATTTGAAAAGCTTTCTATCTCTGAGACAGCTATATTACGAGTTATGACTAGCATTGATTAGCAGCATAAATATTATTAAAATAACAACTTTCATCTGCAACTATATACCATATATATTATATATATATATATCATACGGTACCAATCCATTACTATACTTTTGTTTATCACCAAGAATTTAAATTTGACACATACAATTTAGGTACGATTCAAAAGATGTTAAATAAATAATATTAAATATGATTATTTATAAATTATACTTTTCATATATCATTGCTATTAATGCTACTAAAAAAATCCATCTATAAATATATCATTATAAAATAATTATGAAATTTTATAAATTGGCTATAATGACTTTTGACTAAATGCAGGTGCCACATGTCTCAGCATACACTAAATTGTCTTACTCAATAATCGTAAAAGTTAAAACGTAATTACCCTGTGTAAATACATTTTAGGTACTTAAATATTACAAAGTTAAATATTTCAATGTCATAATCAACTACCTACGTGTTAGGTTACAAAAATAACTTTAATATACAGAAGTTTAATCAAATTTTGTGTGCATAAAAAATATTTAATGCTTATAATAAAATTAAAACTGTAGATAATGTAAAAAAAAGAGTATTTAAAGAGTTCTAGTGGAAACTATCATAATATTATTGTCATTAGCTAGTTCCATCATCTATCCAAACGACGAAATCAAGTTATCAGGTAATATCATTAATATCAGAAATATTAGGTTTGTACTTATAATATATTATTTTAATTTACTTAATATTATCATTTTTAAATTAAAATAACAACCATACAATATTGTAAGCATTAACATTAGATCATAAGTTGTACCAAATCAATATCATATTTCTTGATGTGTAAAAAAAATAGGTATATTAATCTATATCGTAAACCAGTTAAATATCATAATATAAATAATTTCAGTATTCATTTGTTTCACGAAAATAACGATTTCTCCACAGGTATACCTAGTTATGTATATTTTCATAATCCAAAATATTAAATTTTATAATTTATCACATAAATCTTTTGATATTTTATCGTTATAGATTATTTAACCTTCATAAATATATTTAAAACTATGTACTTTTCTTACCATTTACCCATTTTAATATTATTTTGGTATTATTCTATTGAACATAATATAGTAAATATAAAATACAAATCATTAAATATAATATTATATTCTAATTAACACATATATCAATATATAATATTTATCTCCCTAATAAATTTGCATTTTTATCTTTTATAAAAAATGTTGTATATTCACTTCAGAATACCTCTAAATTAATTAAGGTAAGAAAAATACATTCAAACTAAAATTTTCAATCGAAATTATTCAGAGTTATGCAATTCCAACGTAATTTAATATTGTATTGTTTTTTTAATAATAACCATTTTATCGTATGGCTTCTAAACGACCAAACGATTCTCGGTGAATCAAAATGCAATTTTAATAATAATTTGCAAATTATATTTTCAAACAGTTATAAATAAAAAATAATTATATAGGTATTATTTCAACGTCGTAATGAATATATTTTGCTTTAATGTTTGATTATGAAATAAAAATATAGGTTATCATTTATAGTTCATGATGAATGAATAGTAATATGATCAACCAACATTTTGGGTAAAAGTACCTATATTGTCTTTAAATAATGCTTTAAATGTTCTAATACCAACAAATTCAATAAAACATATAAATATCGGTTAACATAGATTAGGATTAAACATAAGAAACCCAATGTTTATTTTAATTTAATAATTTTGATTTTCTTATATGGTGATACGTTAATACGTTTCTCACGCCGTGTGAGATACCCTCTCAGAATAATAAAAAAAACCTTCGAAGTTGTCAAGAATCAGCTATTTCTTTATTTCCATCATTGAATTAAATATATAAAAAATTAGTGGGTTGATGATCGCCTCCTACGTAGGGATCAAAATTGGGAAAATTTGGTTTCATTTAAAATTTCAAGAAAAAATTGTTTTTATAAAAAGATTTTTTTTTTTATAAAATATTATCGTATCCCGCCAATGATGTTTTGTTGTTACTTATTTTCCTAATAATTAATGTTGTTGTAACTCATTTGTCGAACGTTATTTTTAGAACAAATATGGTAATATCAGTATTAATATTTTAGATTCTGAGCGGAGCGAGGAAGCTAGTGGTCTTACAATGGTGTTTTTTTTTTTTTTATATCCTGTATACAAAATATCTAACAGAGTCAGTTCTTCGATTTCAACATATAGTACCTTATCTTTTAGCAAATTGGATCAAGATGGTACTTTAAAGAGGTCATTACTCGATTTTATCAATAGTAATTGAATTCCACGGTATAAACCAACGAAAAATTACGAAAAACCGCTAAAATTGTTATTTTAATTTCTAACGCTTTGTTTATTACCATAGAAACGAATAAAAAATAATATTATAATATTAATTCAACTTACATGGTAAAATAATTAATGACAATATAAAATATCCAGACTAACAAACCCTCTCTGCTCAGAACCTTTTTTCTTTTACAATGATAGAATATCATAGAATTCAAGCTTAATACAATCCGTTAGACAATGACATACTTGTAACCTACTGTACAGGAGAGCGACATCCACTTTCCCGCGTTTTAATATTTTAATTTTAATTCAATGATATATTGGTAACCGTATTGGCATATTATGTGAAATGACAATATAATGAAATACCTTATCTATTTTATAGAGTAGTTTATTTTTACTTTTAAATTTTTAAGCATAAATAAGTACAATTTTTTAATTTCCCAAAAATTTGGTTTTTTTTTTTTAATTTTCCAAAAACTTTTTCGGAAATGTATTATTTTAATATCTTCCAATTTTTCGATATTTTCCAAGTCTCTGGTAAAAATCGGTCCTTTTCCATATCTTTCAGGGAATTTGACCGCTACTCTTACGTGATTGTCTTACAAGTAGGCAATGTTTTTAACGAACATACAATTATCGGTTGGGGGTATGACACTGTACTGAAACCGCTAACAAAAGTGGCATCCGATCATAAGTCTCATCTGGGAGAGTGGGGCCTAGACAAGTGTGGTTGGTGGGAGTACGTAGATTAGCCGCTATAAAATAAAATTCTATTTCATGGTTGCCGTAGGTCACCCGGCTCTGAAGGCTTCCGTGATCAACGTTGCTGACAGGGGTGATGCCACTGACGTTTCGTATAATACCTACGTCCTAGGAAGTTTATCATGACTGAACGTTGAAAGCGCTTGCCGGGCGCCTATAGGTATGACGATTAACTTTGAGCAGTACACGTCTTCGAATTAGTCGTTTGTCGTGCAGTGTAGGCTACCCGGGACACGTCGCCGGTGGCGTCAACGATGATACAGTGGCGACGACTGTTAAAATATACCTTAATATTTCGTGATGTTTGACCGGTACTTCTGCCGTTCAGAATTTCTAGCTAAAGCGTACTGCTGAAGTTGGATTGGTCGTTTGGTCGCTAGTATTTTGACTGGATCGATGTATCGTTGGAGTCTTGTTCCTTCAATCTATCGGTTATGGCTGGTGGGTTGTTGTCGAAGGTTTGCATGTTTAAAATAGACTTAACATATAAATTAGGCCATAACCCATATGCCCATGCGAGTGGTCTTGAGTTTTTGGTTGGAGTTGATTTATTTTGTGTGAAATTGGTTATGAGTATAACAGTAACACTTTTGCTGGATTGCATGAACAATCACTAAATATTTAACGAAGAAATAGTGAGCTAATGGTCCGTTAAACATCATTTAGTCCCATAATTGGTCCATTAGATTTTGTTGAATCATTAAATTAATACATTCTCTGTACAATCCTGTATTTTTTTTATGTATTTTATTCTATTAATAATTATGATAATATGTATTTACATTGTTTTATAGACAAAATGTTTCCGGTGCAATTATTGGTTGTTTTATCAACGATGATAATTATTAATCAGGCAGCAACATTGAACTACAAGAATCTGATATCAGTCACACCAAGTTATGAAGATTATAAGGAGGCATATAAAATGATTAGCGACAAGACAAATTATAATTCAAATAAAAATTCTGAAATTGAAGCTTCATATGATATTAATACAACAGATTCAGATGGAAATATCATAAATTCAAATGAAACTGCTTTACCCATGTTAAAAAGCGTTCCTTTGGAACTTGTTGGAACAATTATTAGTATTGCAGTGGATGCTCTCGGAACTATGTTGAACAATAAAAAAAATTGAATTTAATATTTATTATTACAATTTTATAATATATTAAACATATTAAATGCATTAAGTTGAATTGTTATTATTTCCAATTTCCTATATATAATCCTTTTCATATTTTTATTCCACAAATTACAATATGATATTCACCTGTGATAGGTAATATATCATAACCATTACATTTTTATACGCATATACAGGGATTTGTAGAGAGGATTAATCGGAATTTCAGTTCTGTTTTTGCAGGAAATTTTCAGAGGTTCAAATATTTATAAGTAAAAAAACGGCCAGTATAGCTTGTATAAGTGACTGCGCTATTTAAAATAATATATCTATAATATAATAATTAAAATGAAAATACGGCGCTATATTGAGACGTTTGGTGAATATTAATTACGAACTAATTATGGTAATAAAACAGATAATGCTTGCCTTTATCTACCCGACCCGGACCAGTTACTTCGGTTATAAATAAATTCCTATGGACAACAACTATATATATATATATATAACACATGGGTAATTTTGAAGTACAGTCATCAAAACTACAAATTATAAATACAGTTGAGGTGTAGGTAACCAAATCAGGGACTTTAACCGAAACTAAAATAACCGGTTCTGGAACCGAAACCTAAATATTAAAACCCGGAACCGGATCCGAAACCTTTATTTGAATATTTAAAGGTACCAAACCAGAATTTTTAAATTAAAAAGGTACTTTAAGGTTCAAAAAGAAAATAATTTTATTTATCATAATGTAAATGTATTAATGTCTTGTGTGTAATCTATGTAAGATCATATTATGAGTTTTCTAATATTTCTCATACTATTAATTAAACCCACATTCTGGATGGGTATTAAAATTATTATACTTTTCGGTACCGAAATTATCTGGAACCGGAACCGGAACATGATTATAAAATATTAAAGAACAAGATTTTATATTATTATGAAAAATAAATTTGATTGACATATAATATACATTTATTTTTTTTTTTTTTAGATTCTGAGTGAAACGATGAATGTATTGATTTTACAATGATGTGTGTTTTTTTATTTTTTTTTTTATTTTTTTTTATTTTTTTTATTTTTTTTATTTTTTTTTTATTTTTTTATTTTTGTGTCTGTCATCACGTTTTAGGACAGTAAAAGTGCTTGGATTTTCTTCATCAGTAGCTTTTCTGATAGGAAAGTGAATCTAGTTGGTACTTTGGGGGGTCAAAAGTATAAATTTCCCAGTAGTTTTCACAAGCGCCGGGAAAAAACAACATAAAAATTAAGGAAAAACGGGAATTTTTACGTAAAATTGGTTTTCCAAAAAATCGATTTTGGTTTTTGGTGTAACTCTGAAACAAATGAACGTATATACATGAAATTTTCACTGGTTGTTTATATTTGCATTTTCTATACACGATAACATTTTCAAAATATTTTGATTTATTTTGAACTGTTTAGGGACATTTTCATTTTCCATTTTTTTTTAGTTTTTTTTCTAAAAATATCAATAAAATTTTATTTGTTGGTTGCGAAAGCTTGAAAATTTAATAGAAGGCTCCTAATATATTGCTTCAAAGGCAGATGAAAAATATTAAAAATCCTTAGTCACAATTTTTTTTTATAAGCATTTAAAGTTCAAAAATTGACAAAATATGGGAAAATCACGAAAATTAGCAAATTATTTTGAGTTAAGAATTCGTAAAAATTTTTCTTTTTAAATCTAAGATTTGAAAATTAAACACAAGATTCCTTATAAGTTTGTCTACCTTTATCAAAAGAAAAATGTTTATAAGAAAGTCAAATTAAATTTTTATGAGCGTTTGAAATTCAAATTTTTACAACATTGAATATTCACTCGATTTCCCATGTAGCGATTTCCTTATTTTGTTGTAATTCAAAAACAAATAACTGTAGATACATGAAAATTTCACTGAATGTTTAAATTAGCATTTTCTATACACCATACAATTTTGAAAATATTTTGACTCTTTTTGAGCTGTTTATGGACATTTACAGCTTTCAATTTTTTTTAGTTTTTTTTTCTATAAATATCAATAAAGTTTTATCTGTTGGGCCAAAAAGTGTAAAAATTTAATACAAGGCTCCTGATATATTGTTATAATATCAGTTGAAAAATATTAAAAATACATAGGCACAGTTTTTTTTTATAAGCATTTAAAGATCAAATTTTGACAAAATTTATCAAAATCTCGAAAATTATCAATCATTGTAATTAATAAATTATAAAATGTTCAGTTTTTATAGCTAAGGATTGCAAATTCAACACAAAGGTTCTCGTAAATAGTTCATACTGTAACCAAAAAATCTAAAAAATATATGAACACAGTTATTTTTTACAGACATTTTAAATTCAAATTTGGACGAAATTTCATATTAAAAAACCTAGAATAACTATTTTAGTTATTTTGTTGTGATTGAATAATATTATTCGTGGATACTTGAAACTTCTAAAGTGTACTTCTATATATCTATGATAGTATCACGGTTTTTGTTGATGTATAACGCGTTATAAGTACCTAATGGATATTTTGATATGATTAATTTGGAATTTATTATAGGTACCCATTATAGGTCAATTTTTTGTTTAATACCATAGATATGTATATTAATATGTCTTATACATAGACTGACATACCGTCTGCGCTCAGAATCGTTTTTCTTATACAATGATATTATATCGTTGAATTCAAATTTAATATCATCCATTATACAGTGACCCACTTGTAACCTACTGTACAGCAGAGCGACACCCACTTGCCCACCTTTTTTTATTCTAATTCATCATTGTTTTGGAATATAAATAGATCAAAATTAGTCAAAATATTCTAAAATTTCAACATGTATGAAAAATGATCATATTAATATTTGGTGAGAATTTAAAGTTTGTGCGGTAAGTAATTACTTTTTGCCTTGCACTAAATATTTAAGATCGAAAAATGTTATATTTTTGAAGACATTTTTTCTTAATTTTTTTTTTTTTTTTGTTTTCCTTGATGGATTTTAAAAACAACTGGCGATTTAATTGTTGACCCTTTAAAAGTATTAACTTTCCTATTCAGAAAGATGCTGTAGTGGAAAGTCGAAACACTTGGGTATTAGACATTTATAAGACGTAATAGGCTCTTAAATAATTTGTGAAAACCACATAAGTCGAAAATTTACTAAAGTATAACTTTGAAGATATTTCGACATTTCTGATAGCTATCGCCTATGACTCAGATAAGATTAATTTAAACTGTTTTAAATAACATTGTACAATAAATTCAATATCAAAGTATCATATTTCTAGTTGGTGTGTCGTGATTATCTGTAGTACTCGTACTCTGTAATTATTAGTATATTATTTTTAATTGTATTTTACGTAGGTCTTCTTAAAATTTAACAAACTTAATAATTATAAATGTATGAAATATACTATATTTTAATGATTGTGTCGTCAATTTAAAAATTAAGCAATGGAAAAATTTTTCTTAAGTAGAATAAAAAAAACTTTGTCATAAAAAGAAAAAAAACTATTCTGACTATAATTGTAATGTACTGTTCAAATTATTACAATTTTAAACGTTGAGAAACATGGTATCTAAAGAAAAATTGTTATAGATAATCATGCACCTTATGTTTGCAGATAATAACCACATGGTTTTGTAAATAGCCACAGTAATATATGTATATATATATATAAAGATAAAGTTTGCTGAATTTGAGTAAAACATTCTCAAAATATTTATCGGATAAGTACTAGGTACTAGGTAGATACACTGTAAAATTCCAAATCATCGACTATACGACAAAAACTAATTCATGTAAAACTGGTAAAGGGAAATATAATTTCGAGTGCAAAAAAAAAATTACTTCCAGAGCTAAGTAATTTAGAAGAAAAAACACTTCTGATAGTTGAATCTAAAAAACTGTTAAAAAAATATTGGCATTTTCTGCACAAAATTAAATTAATGGATTGATTGAAGGTAGGTACATAAATTTGATTATAATACACGAAAAATTTAAACAGTTTAAAATATTTTTTTACAACTATAGATTATACAAAACGGTCTCAAATTAAATACTATAAGTAAAAAAAAATTCTTATCTAGTTTACGTTTTATTGACATATAACAGAGAAATATTTAATAAGTGATTTTTTGAAGATCTAATTAGTTGTATTCTAATAATTGTGGCTAAAAATTAAAATATCAAATATAAAATGTAGTCAGTTCTTTGCTACTATTAATAGTCAGATTTCGTCTAAAGTTGTTGTATTTAGTCGTCGAAGTCATGTAATTTAAACTTATGTTATTGAAATATCACTATGCTTATTTACATTGATGAATTTAAGTGCACCATGCCGATAAGATATGTGGAAAATGGACTCTCGACATCACTGTACTGAAATCGCCTACTCAAGACGCAATGTTATAACTAATACGTATTTTGGGATTAATCATCATTCAAATATACCGCAACAAAATAATTAAGAATATTTCACCTACTACTTTAATCTATAATAAAATTACTTTTTAGATTTAAAAAATTCTAAATGAATGGGGAGTTATTAGAAAATGTATTTTATTAATATAACTTTTTTCCTGTAAGCTTCTATCTATATTTCGAGACTTATTTTTATCTGGTATTTAATAATTACTAACAAGTATATAAAAACATGACCTACTTATTTCAGCCACCATGAGTCAATATAACAGTTTTTTTTTTATTCAATTTAAATTGTAGAAAGATAAAATAAATATGTTTTATATACAGTTGGTTTTAAATGTTTTAATGGCGTGATATTGTATCCTACGTAATGTAAATTAAAAAAGAAACTTGTTAAATATTTAAATGCTAAATTAAAAAAAAAAAAATTTTCCAAGTGGGTGTTGCTCTGCTGTACAGTAGGTTACAAGTGTGTCACTGTAATCGATGGTGTTAAATTTGATAGTATAATATAATTGTATAAGAAAAACGATTCTGAGCGAAGACGGTCAGTCAGCCTAATGATATTACCAAGTATATTTGATGATATTATTGTGAATAAACTAATTTATATATACTTAACCTATTTGCGTGAAATCGTCTTTTAAATTTTCATTCCTTAGCTATAAAGTTGAAAATTTTATAAATAATTAACTACAAAAATTATTACATTTTAAATTTGATAAATTTTGTCAAAATTCGAACTTTAATTGCTATGAAAAAAAGCGGCTAAGTGCGAGTCGGATTAGATCACGAAGAGTTCCGTAGCAGCTAGTAACATAAAATATAATAAGTAAATTTGTTCGATGTTTTAATAATAGTGTATTTTTTTTAAATTAAGTTTGGCCCCACATTAGGTCCAGCAGAAGTCTTATCCAATAGTATAATAATTTTACCCTCCCGAGTAAGCACAGTCGGGAACAAGCCCCCCTCGCTCTCTGTGCACCCACTGAAGATCAAGCCACGCCCCGTGGTAATAATTAAAATTATTATTTATATTATAAAGTATTAAAAAATAACTACTTACTAGATATCGTTCAAACCAATTTTCGGTGCAAGATTGCATTGTTATGTACATCATATATTTTTTTTAGTTTTATCATACTCTTATTTTAGAAGTTATAGGGGGGGGGGGTGATACATATTTTACCACTTTGGAAGTGTATCTCCCGCAAAACTATTCAGTTTAGAAAAAAATAATATTAAAAACCTCAATATCCTTTTGGGAAGATAAATCCATAGATACCTCCACGTATAAGCTTGATGAACAATTACATTTTAATTTGATACATTTTGTCAAAATTCGAACTTTAAATGCTTATAATAAAAAAAAAATGTAATCATGGATTTTTAATATTTTTCATCGGTCTTTGAAACAATATATTAGGAACCTTCTTTTCAAGCTTTTTTAAACAAAAAATACAATTTTATTGATATTTATAGAATAAAAAACTAAAAAAATTGGAAAATGAAAATGTCACTAAACAGCTCAAACAAATCAAAATATTTTTAAAATTGCATGGTGTATAGAAAATGCTAATATTAATATTCAGTAAAAATTGCATGTATCTGCGGTAATTTGTTGTAGAGTTACACCAAAAACCATAATCGATTTAGCAAAAAATTGATTTTGCTTAAATATTCCCGTTTTTAATTAATTTTTATTTTGTTTCTACTGGCGCTTTTGAAAACTATTGGGAATTTGAAATGTTGACCCCTCAAAAGTACCAACTAAATTCACTTTCCCATCGAACAAGATACTGAAGTTGAAAAACCGAATCATTATTTCGACTACTAATCGTGTACTCGGACACAAAAATAAAAAAAAACACAGATCATTGTAAAACCAATCCATTGCTCTGCTCATCATTTAAAATAAATAATTCATTAGCTGATGTTAACCAACACAATTTCTGACGTAAATAACTTTTCGCTGTTGATGTGGTGGCATAATCATTTCATTGAATCATACTTTACCTATCCTATGCTATAATTTTGTTTATTTAATTTCTCCAAGAATTTGAAATTGACTAATTAATATTAGGTAAATATCAAAAAATGTTAAGTAAATAATATTAAAGATAATTATTTATAAATTATATTTGTTCGTATATTATTGTTTTATTTATTATAATTTAAATGTTTCAACATATTGCATGTTTTTACAAGTTTTTTATTTATATTAATACAATTTAGAATTTAATTAGAATATGGTATGGATGATCAGTAAATTTGATACGTGTGTTAATTAAGGAGTGGAAGTGATGAGGAGTGGAAATTTATTTATTAGGGATGTTAGAGCAGCTAGGAGGGGGTTTAGTATTAATTTTAGCTCGTTAAGGAAACTTGTGACGATTTGGAGAAGTTGATCGGATGGTGGTGTATTTGCTGTGGCTTCGGCATATGAGGGTTTTTCTCTTATATTATTGTTAATGATACTAAAAAAATCGATCTATAAATAATATATATATTATTATACACATAATTATAAAATGCTATAAACTGGCTATAATCTAGGTGACTAAATGCAGGTGCAACATGTCTCAGTAGCACATTAAATTTTCTAACTCAATAATCGTAAAAGTTTAAAAATAATTGTGTTAATAAATTGTAGGTACTTAAATATTAAAAAGTTAAATATTTCAATGTCATTATTAACTACCTATGTGTTGGGTTACAAACATAACGTCAATATAGGTGCATAAGTTTAATCAAATTTTGTGTGCATAAAAATATTTAATGCTCATAATAAAATTAAAACTCTAGACCCAGTAAAAAAAAAGTATTTAAGAGGGCTAGTGAATACTATAACATTATCATTAGCGAGTTCCATCACCTATACCTAACACCTACACCACCTACACCTATACCTTCGTCAAACATCAAAATACCAGGTTTGTACTTATAATATATTATTATTTTTAAATTAAAATAACAACAATATTCTAAAAATCAACATTACATCATTATGTGTACCAAATTAATATCATGTTTCGTGAATTTTACAAAATGTGTATACATATATCGACCCATAATATTATAAAAAAAAAGATAGATCATGATGAATGTACCTATTATAGTAGTTTGACCCGTGACAAATTAGATAGGTATCATCACAGTTGTACTAGTTTAGCGCAGTAATTAATATGTATCTCCTTCACCTCCGGCCTATATCGTAGTTCTCCACTTCTCGTTGGTTGATTTTGTTCCATGTTATATATGTGTGTATATGATTGACTGCCAATAAGAAGTGGAGAACTACGATAAAGGCGAAGTAAAGAGCGGAGGACGCGTATCAAAATACTGTGATGATACATATTATCTAATATGTCATGGTTTGACCAACAAACGTTTTGGGTGAAAGTACATACCTAATATTGTCATTATACAATTCTTTAAATGTTCTAATACTAACAAATTCAATTCAACGTATAAATATCGGTTAACATAGATTAGGATTAAGCATAAGATACACTATGTTTATTTTAATAATTTTGATATTGTCATAATATAGTGATACGTTACTCACCCTGTGTAAGATAACGTCTTATTATAATAATAAAAAGTCCTTCGATGTTGTCAGGAATCAGTTATTTGTTTATTTCCATCATGATTGAATCCAATGATTGAAAAATTAAAACAAGATTCTACGTGAATAGGTTATATATAAATTACTTTATTCACCTATTAGTATCATCAAATATACTTCGTAACATCATAGGCTGGCTATCCGTTTTCGCTCAGAATTGTTTTTCTTATACAATGATATTATATCATTGAATTCAAATGTAATACCATCCATTATACAGTGACCCACTTGTAACGAACTGTACAGCAGAGCACCTTTTTTTAAGTATAAATACAATTTTTTAATTTTTCAAAAATTGGGTTATTTTTTTTTAGTTTTCCGAAAACTTTTTTCGGAAATGTATTATTTTAATATTTTCCAATTATATTTTAATGATATTTATAGATGATATTTTCCAAGGCTCTGGGGGAAAAAAAGGGTTTTTTTCCTAATTTGTCCGGGTTTTTTATCCCTACTCTTACGCGATTGTCTTACAAATAGGAAATGTTTTTAACGAACATACAATTGTCGGTTTGTTGTATGACACTGTACTGAAACCGCTTACAAAAGTGGCATCCGATCATAAGTCTCATCTGGACGATCGTGAACTAGACAGGCGTGGTTGGTAGGAGTACGTAGGTTAGTCGCTCTAAAAAAAGGGCTATTTCATGGTTGACGTAAGTCACCTGGATGAATTAACCGCCGGCTGCGAAGTCTTCGTTGATCAACGTTGCTGTCAGGGGTGATGCCACTGACGATTCGTATCCTTATCCTAGGACGATTATTGTGATGGTACCTCGAAAACTCTCGTCGTTCGAATATATTTGTGACGATTAACTTTGAGCAGTGCACGTCTTCGTATTAGTCGTTTGTCGTGCAGTGTAGGCTACCTGGGACACGTCGCCGGTGGCGTCAACGATGATACAGTGGCGACGACTGTTAAATCCCTTAATATTTCGTGATGTTTGACCGGTACATCTGCCGTTCAGAATTTCTAGCTCCAGTGTACAGCTAAAGTTTTCGTGGTCGTTTGGTAGTTAGTATTTTTATTGGATCGATGTATCGTCGGAATCATGTTCCTTCAATCTATCGGTTATGGCTGGTGGGTTGTTGTCGAAGGTTTGAATGTTTAAAGTAGACTGACTTTGCTTTAATGGGATGGCTTGGGGCGTATCATTCTATACCAAATGCCTGGGCCTTTATTAGTAGTAGGAAGTTTTTGGCGGAGTTTTTAATTTAATATAAGTTAGGCCTTTCCCATATGCCCATGCGAGTGGTCTTGAGTTTTTGGTTGGAGTTGATTTATTTTGTGTGAAATTGGTTATGAGTATAAGAGTAACACTATTGCTGGATTGCATGAACAATCACTAAACATTTAACGAAGAAATAGTGAGCTAATGGTCCGTTAAACATCATTTAGTCCCATAATTGGTTCATTCGATTTTGTTGAATCATTAAATTATTACATTTTCCTTACAACCCTGCGTATGTATTTTATTCTATTGATAATTATGATAATAGTATGTATTTACATTGTTTTATAGACAAAATGTTTCCGGTGCAATTATTGGTTGTTTTATCAACGATGATTATTATTAATCAGGCAGCAACATTGAACTACAAGAATCTGATATCAGTCACACCAAGTTATGAAGATTATAAGGAGGCATATAAAATGATTAGCGACAAGACAAATTATAATTCAAATAAAAATTCTGAAATCGAAGCTTCATATGATTTTAATACAACAGATTCATATGGAAATATCATAAATTCAAATGAAACTGCTTTACCCATGTTAAAAAGCTTTCCTTTTGATCTTGTTGGATCAATTTTAAGTATTGCAGTGGATACTCTCGGAACTATGTTGAACAAAAAAAAAGATTGAATTTATTATTAAAATAATATAATATAATAAACATAATAAATGAATTAAGTTGAATTGTAATTATTTCCAAATTCCTATATATAATCCTTTTCATATTTTTATTCCACAAATTACAATATGATATTCACCTGTGATAGGTAATATATGATAACCATTACATTTTTATACGCATATACAGGGATCTGTATAGAGGATTAATCGGAATTTCAGTTCTGTTTTAGCAGGAAATTGTCAGAGGTTGAAATGTAAATAAGTGAAAAAACGGTCAGTATAGCTTGTATAAATGACTGAGCTATTTAAAATAATATATCTATATTATAATAATTAAAATGAAAATAATGCGCTATATTGAGACGGTTGGAAAATATTAATTACGAACTAAATATTGTTACCGACGTAACAAAATAAAACTTTTAATGCTTGAATTTAAGTACCCGACCCGGACCAGTTACGTCGGTTATTAATAAGTGCCTATAGACAATAACTTTAATGAATAACTATATATTGAACACATGGGTCATTTTGAAGTACAGTCAACAAACAACAAATTATAAGTAATATTGAGGTCGAAGTAACCAAATCAGGGACTGGAACCGAATCTAAAATAACCGGTACTGGAACCGAAACCTATAAAATATCAAAACCCGGAACCGGATCCGAAAACTTTATTTTAATATTTCAAGTACCGGTACCGAACCAGAATTTTGAAATTAAAAAGGCACTTTTAGGTTCAAAAATAAAATAATTGTATTTATCATAATTTAAATGTATTACTGTCTTGTGTATAATCTATGTAAGATTATATTATGAGTTTTTTAATACTTCTCATACTATTAATTAAACCCACATAGGTATTTAAAACTATTATACTTTTCGGTACCGAAATTATCTGGTTTAATTATCTAGTTTTGAGGCGCAAATCACCATAGGTTTTATATTTTTGTGCAAGGCGAAAATCGCCACATACATATTACTAGCTGATCCCGTGCACTTCGTTTCCCGTTAAATGTACCAACTCTATATGACTCAAACTTTTTTCGGTGTATGGTGTTCTTATTATAACTCTTCTGTTGCCTGGGATAAAAATTCTGAATCGCAGCAGTACATTACCAGGTAGGCAATCTACCTGTGGTAGATCACGGACCCCGTGCTGTTTGTACGTAAGTGTATGATTTACCTCTAAAGTACCAAAGTTATACCAAGTTTGTCATATTCCAACTATGGTTAATTAATTTAATCAGTTAATACAAAATCCTAACCGTACTAATATCAGATAAATAAAAAAAAACCAAATTTAACCATTTTTAAATTAGCCTGTCTTCTTCCCAGAGGTCTAATCTACACACAAACATTCATTTATTTATATATACATATATATTGACAAAAAAAAATAATACAAATCAACAAACATGTCCGATTATTTAATAGCAATCAATATAAATTATAATACACTGTTGCACCACTGTTGTATTTTTTACATCCAGATTTCCGGATTCAGAGATCCAGATTTTCCTAATTTTTTTCGTTAGTAACAACCTTTTCCTGGCAATTACGAACATTAAAAAAATTGTTTAGCCAAATCGGACAAGCCGTTCTCGAGTTTTAGCTAGACTAACGAACATCAATTCATTTATATATGTATAGATTATAGATTATTGAAAACAGAATTATTATTGCGTGTGCCGTCGTTCGAATTATTATATTATTATATTGTACATATTGCCATATTTGTACCATAGTCAAAGGCGTGAATCGCCAAATATTTATTATTGTGTTTTTAATTTTGAGTCGATTAATTTTCGAATCGCCATACATATTATTATTACATATTATGTTAAGGTCGCAAGTCACTATATGTATATCATATTATTATATTTGTTTTTGTGTCAAATTATTTATACATGTACATTTAGCAAGCTGACCAGCCTTGCACCGACATACTTGTGAGTTTTTATACATTTTATTATTGTAGTGATTAAGAACGTACTGTTCAAAAGACGGTAGCTATACCTATATTTTATTCTGTTGGTCCAGGAGGGTCCTATATTATTATACGTATTGTACTGTTTTGGCTTACGGGCCGTGCTTAATTATTATTATATTTCATATTATTGTCCGCTGCTGTGCACTATTATTATATATCTATTGTCTTTTTACCAGTTATGCAGCAATTTAACACTTTGAGTGCAAAGTTAACACCTAAAATGACAAAACTGACAATTCTGACCGGGAAATTTTTTTTGTAACGTGTGTACCATATAACTGTGTATCATTATCAATATACGCGGAACAAATAAACATATATTTTAAGTTGCATATTGAAATTGATACACATGGCGCTCAAAGTGTTAAATACCGTTATATTTTAATTACCATTTTTATATTACCTAAACACAATTATACACACTTTACAAATTACTACACCATATAGCGAAACAGAATTTTCGTGGAGAACCCAAACAATTCTAGATGAGCTATTACACCATTACACACAAGCTACACAGGTCGGTCGGTGTGTGATAAGGTGCGTGTAAACGCTTGGGTGTCCGGGCACACGAAATATAATTGCTTGGTTCCAGTCCCCAACACTTATAATTATGGCTAAAATGTATAACATTAAACACCAAATGGAGTCAGTTCTTTGGTACCATTAATTGTCAGTTTCCGTCTATAGCTGTATTTAGCCGTCGAAGTCATGTAAATTTAACTTTTGATGAATAATTTAAATGCACCATGCCAATAAGATATCATAAAAATGGATTCTCGACATCACTGTACCGAAATGGCCTACTCAAGACGCCGTGTTATAACTAATACGTATTTTGTAAATAATTATCATTGAAATACCTCAACAAAATAATTAACAATATTTTACATACTATTTTTATCTATAATAACATTACTTTTTAGATTTAAACAATTCTAAATGAATGGGGAGTTATTATAAAAATATATTTTATTAATATAACTTTTTTCCTGTAAGCTTTTATCTATATTTCGAGACTTATTTTTATCTGGTATTTAATAATTTATTTTATTTATTTATAATATATAAACGCCAAACGGCAATTCTAAATTAACACATTAAGTTTAAAATTAATAGATATAACAATAATATAATACAAATTCACACAAAATTAGAACATATGGAAAAACACAACATAATATAAACTAAGTGGTAATACCTTAATTTAGTAATGTATAACTATGATACAACATATTTATAAATGATATTATTTAATTACTTATTAAAATCAAAATTAAGATTGTTCAGATTACGAAGCATTCTGTGCAAGGGGTGATTATGTCCGTATAATGTATTGTGAGTTGGAACTTGGAAGAGTGCGTGATTTCTGGAGAAGAAGGAAGGGATACGGAAACATATTTTAGACAGGAGATCGGGTGCATCTATGGTGCCACCTAGGAGCGAGGTTAAAAAGCGCTCATCAGCATCTTGTCGACGAGTTGACAGCATTGGTATACCCAATGAACTACGAATTAAGGAATAGTCATGCATTGGGTGAGGTATCTTCATTATGTAGGCAATGTAGGAAAGAAATCTATTTTGTACACGCTCGAGTCTTAGTTCGTCTTTAGCAAGGTAGGGATGCCACACTACCACACCGTATTCTAATATAGAACGTACTAATGAGAAGTATAATGTGCAGAGACAACGAGCAGAAGAAAACTGACTAGTATTGCGTTTAATAAAACCCAATACTTTTAAAGCTTTACCTACAGTGACATTAATATGGTGCTCAAAATTTAATGATGGTGAGTAATGAATACCAAGATCTTTATAGAGGAAGACACGGTTAAGAGAAGTGCCATTAAGAGAATAGTTGTGGTGGATAGGAGATCGCTGCCTAGAAAACGACATAACATGACATTTGCTTATATTAAGGCTAAGACCAATGGAGTACGCCCAACTTGCAAAAATATCTAGTTCAGACTGTAGGATATGACATTGATTAAGATTGTCTATTTTAAGGAATATTTTTATATCATCAGCAAAAAGAAGAAGTTTAGCCTTAGTGATCCATTTGGTTATCGAGTTCACAAACAGAATAAATAAAAGAGGACATTGAGGTATTTGATAATTGAAGGGGTCAGTATATTATGAAATTGTTAACTCACAATTTTGAAATTATTAAGGAGGACAGTTTTAGTGGTTTAATTATGATGTAAACGTTTGGAACTTTTTAACTGTTCAAATTCTAAGAAATTTTTGAAAACAAAAATTATGTATTTTAAAGTCATAAATAATAATCTGAAATTATATTATAAATTTTATCTGTTCATATGATAACAAGGGAACTAATACAATAACACCTTAATCTACCAAACAAGAACGACAGATTTTTTTAAATAACACCTGTATAAATTTGATATCTCCATTGGTTTCTGAAAAAGGTCTAGTTAATTATTTGAATATATCTGTATAATTTTATTGAACACGATAACCTGGCTGTATACTGTATACAATTTTCGGTGACCATCGATACCGCCTTCGTTGTTTAATTAATAACAGTTTAAAGATTTAACGCTTACCTATAAGTAATTATCCGGCGTAAAGACATAATCTAGACGCGTAAACTAACCGAAAGTTTTCATGTTTTAAACTCGTACATTTGTGCAAGTTTAATTATTATTTTACTACATATTACTTAAATTAATTAATTTGTATATTTAGGAGTATTCAAGATGAATTGCTTCATTCGTGCATGAATATACATGTACATTGTTTGTAATTTTGTGTAATCAACACAAATAGTTATTAATTGCATACTGTTTAGTAAGTAATTTATGATATTCTTGTATTATACATTAAATTTAAATAGTATAATATAATTTATTGTTATAAGGTAGATATTTCTACCAGATTCAAAAATCCTAACTTAATAAACCAAAATATTTATTATAGTACCTATAGAGTTAAAAGGTATTCGTTTTATTACTACCCATTACTATTACTTATTGTTCTAGCTCAATAAATACAATTACAATTATATAATATTAATATGTTTCTCATATAATATATATTTAATATGTATTTAGGGAACGCATAATTTAAAACAGCTGCATAATGTGGATGGTTGTTCAATCATTGAAAGATAATTCTATTAAATATGTGCCTAAAACATGGTACAATAAAAAAAAACAAATGTGTGCATGGCCAATTGCAAAAAATTATTCAAAAAGATTAATTGAGAAAATGACACCTCTACATTTATTTGAATATTATTGGTTACCAGTAAAGAAAATAGGACGATTGTATGGTAAGATTCAAATAATTTGTAACACGAAGACAAACAATTTATATTGATATAAAGGTTAGGTATATAGAATATAGATATATTATAACTTATCTAATAGTTAGTTATCAATAATTATTGGTTTTAGGAAGTTTAGAAGAAGCTCGCACGAAGATGTATTATGCTAGAATTCTAACAACTTTATCGGTAAACCGTGAACATACAAGTACCGATATAACATTGAAAACATCAGAAAATAAAATAATAAAAAGCCCTCCTACTGTAAAATCTAGTAAGGCAATTTTTTTATTTTTAAATATTATTGTCTCTTGGTATCAGGTCTAAATAATAACTTAAAAGTTCAAATAATAAAAATAAAAATATAGATATACAGAGTGTCCCGTGAGGATATACCCATTATATTATATAGAGGGGGACTCATAACCCGGAAAAAAACCAGATTTTTGCCGTTTTACCTATAAACTAAAAAACTTATTGAAAGCCATGAAATGAATGAAAATAAAATGTTGAAAAATCATATTTTCACAAAAATAAATTCTATAAAATGGCCATCTTCGATTGTTTCAAATTTATAAAAAAAATTATTTTTTCAACTTCTTTACCAAAGAATTGAATAGAATTAAAAAATAAAATATGTGTAGTCCTTATCGCTGTGGATCTAATAAAAAAACAAATTTATGATAAATTTACTATCTCAGGAGATATCACGATGGGTAAATCCTGTATATATTTAAATATTTAATTTAGATACTTACAAACCTATTTCATTATAAAAAGTATATACATAGTTCTGATTAAATATTGATTTTAGGAATTGTAGAAGAACCTCGTTCTAAGATGAATTCTAATATTCTATCAAATTTATCAGTAAACCGTGAACATATAAGTACCAACGCAACAAGAAAAACAATAGAAAAGAAAATTACACAAACAACTCCTATTATAAAATCAAGTAAGGAAATTTTATTATTTTTAAATAAAATGTTCTCTTGGTTTCAAGTCTAAATTAGGGACTGGAACCTTACCGAAAAGAACAAGTTTTGGAACCGAAACCCTTTTAATATTAGGAACCGGGGAACCCTTATTTAAATTAATTTAAACACCGGAACTTCACTTTAACCGTTACTTTTACTTTAAATTTTTTTTACACAAGTATAGCACCTAAATTTTAGTTTTTCTGTTAACCGAACAGGAGCTATAACAGTAAAAATAATCTAGGTTCTAGTCCCCCTAGTCTAAGTAATAATAACCTATAAGTTCAAAAATTAAAATAATATACGTATACATTTAGGTGCATATAACATATTACATCTTAATACAGAGTTTTTAATAAATATAATACTAAAGTAGTTATAAAAATTTGGACTTTTTTCATTTATTCACTAGCACTACTTTTTTTGGTTTTTAGTAGCTGTTCAGCATTGGTCGGTAGGTACCCCACTGTTTTCTTATTCCGTGATTTTATTTTGCCTCAAGAACTCTCAATGGTATTATTGTGAGACATAGTGTTAGTGCTTATATCACCTTATTAGTGATGCCTGTGAAATAAATCGAAAATATCTCTCGACTTGCTATGCAACACAACCTCAAGTTGGTCAAAGGATAACCGTCGTATATTCACTCTTAATACGTATTATACATGTTATACGTATAAACCACTATTTAAATTGAATAGTCGTCATCAAATTAAGGTCGTTATTAAGAGTGGATATACGGCGGTTACCATGTGACCAACTTGAGGTGGTGTTGCATAGAAAGTCAAGGGATATTTTTGATTTTTTTTGTCCGAGGGAAACTTAGCGATCGAGTGGCAAACGTGGTCATCACTGACGTGTGGTATACGTATAACGATAGTGAATTAACGGAAAAACCAAAAAAGTGATTTTAGTGAATAAACGGAAAAGGTGAAAAAAAAATTTTTAAAAAGAAAATATTATATTTTTTTTAATTATATTTCATGCGAATAATTAATAGTTGATTTATTACACCTATAATTTATTATGATATTAATTAATGTAACTCTAAAAGAAATAACCGTATAGATTTTACATGACATTTTCACAGAATGTTTATATTGGAATTTTCTATTCAAAAAAACGTTCAAAATATTTTGACAATTTTTGAACTATTTATAGGTAAAAGAAAATTTCGATTTTATATATTTTTTTTAAAATTAGTTTCGATAAAAAAATTAAAATTGTATACAAATTTCCTCATGAGTGGAAAATTAAAAAAAAAATCGATCGTAAATCCACAATATATTTATGTGACAGCCTGAATTAAAATGTTGACAAAATTCATCAAAATTCATAAAAAATGTTTTAAGTATGTCTAAGATTTAAAAATTGAATTTAACAAAAAAAAAAAGTTTTTCAAAAGAATTACAGATAAATTTTTTATAAGCTTTTGAAGTTAGTCATTGGATTTTACGCTTAAATTAACAAACCTACTAGGATAAATTTTCTTATTTTGTTGTCATTCAAAACTAATAACCTTAAGTAATTGACATTTTTAAAAAATATTTATTTTATCATCATTTGCTATTGATTTAGTATATTATATGATGCAATTTTCAAAATATATTTACTTGCTTTGAGTTATTTATAGAAATTTTTTTCTTTGGGTTTAAAATCTTAAAAATTAAATACAAGTTTCCTCATAAGTATAGTATTAATTCCTCAATAATAACAGTTGGAAAATATTAAAGATCCACAGCCACGAATTTTTTTATAAGTATTTACAGTTAAAGATTTGAAAACATTTATCAAAATCTCGACCATTTTCAAATAACTTTGTAGTTAAAAATGCATTAAATGTTAAATTTTTATAGCTAAGAATTGAAAATTGAAGACAAGGATTCTCATAAATATTTCACACTGTAATCAAAATATCTAAAAATCTAAGATCACTGGAATTTTTTGCAGACATTTTAAGTTCAAATTTGGATGAAATTATTTATTATTAAAACCAAGAATAACGATTTTAGTAATTTTTCTGTACTTTAAATATACTATTCGTGGGTGGGTACTTTAAATGTTTAGAGTATATTATAATATTTTATACGCACGATGGATGGACATATTTGAAAGCAATTATTTCAGAAAAAATGAATTTATCCTTAACTGTAATCATCCTAATGCCTATAATAATAAAATAAATTACTTTAATCACAATAATATCAAATATACCTATACTTCGTAATATGATAGGTGACAGACCGTCTTTGCTCAGAATCGTTTTTCGTATACAATGTTTTATCATCATTGAATTTAAATTTTACTTATCCATGACAATGACTCTCTAGACGTCTAATGCACATCAGTGTTATCCACTAGCCCGCTTTTTATATTGTAAAATTTGGATGAAAGATTCATGTGATAATTAGGTTATCAGATACCTATTTATTGTCAACACATTATGTTTAAATTTTTTTAAAACGTATTGATTAATCTACAGGTATACCAAAACAGCATCAACGAATTGAACACGATAATAAGTGTACATCTACTGTCACACGTGTTAAAGACAAAAAAAAGGATGATTGTGGTGGGTATTTATTATAAATAATTAAGAACATTATACTTATAATTTATTTTAGATAAGTAGGTATATTCGTGCCACTGTACAACTGTGCAATTGCATATTGGACCGGTGTTATATAAATATATAATGGCATCCAGAATGGTACAAAAACACCTGGTATAATATTATTATTTTTGGAAATTTTTTAAAACGTTGGATATTCACTTGATTTCTGAAGGAACGATTTTTTTATTTATTGACTAATGTTGTATTTCAAAAACTAATAACCATAGATACTTAAAATCTACACCAAATATGTATGTAGTCTTTCGTTTTCTATAGATGAAAAAAAATCATATAACCATTTAAAGTTCAAATTTTGAAAAATTTATAAAAATTGAATATTTACTAAATTCATTTTGTAGTTAAAAATGTATTAAACGTTAAATTTGTATAGCTAAAGATTAAACATTTAAAAGAAGGTTGAACATGAGTAGTGAAATCTGTAACCAAATAATCTAAAAAAACATATAAACAAAGCTAATATTGTTATACTGATTTTAAGTTCAACTTTAAAGTTACATTTAAAAATATCACATACTTATTAAAACCAAGAATAATTTTTTACACACAATAACATTTTTAAATCCAAAGTTTTCGACAAAAATACATTTAGACTACGGTAGTACCTACTTATGCCTAATAGTGAAATAAATTCCTTAAATCACAAAAATATCATGAAATATAGGCATCAAGCTATTTAGTAATATCGTAGACTCCCAGACCGTCTTCACTCAGAATCGTTTTTCGTATACATTGATTTTAAATCATTGAATTCAAAAGGTACATTTCCCAACCCCCCCAATTTCGAAATTTGATTTTTTTTTACCGTTGGTTTGTAGCCGGTTTGTATTGGTTAATGGTTTGTAATCTAATTTTTTTCGTTTTTAGAAATTTGGTTTTTTTTAAAACAAAAATTTTGATGGGGGGTCTGAAGAAATGCCCTTAATTGGAATTTTCATTTTATTTTACCATTTATTTGTAGCCGGTATGTATTGGTTTGTAATCTAATTTTTTTCGTTTGTAGGGATTTGGTTTTTTTTTAAAACCAACATTTTGTTGGGTGGAGGGCTGGGGAAAGCCAAAATTTGGAATTTTTATCTAATTTACATTTTTTATTCAACTAGGCTTTTACAAACCATTTTTAATAAAAAAAAATCGAATTAAAATTCTTGTTGATTATAAAACTTAAATTTTATAAAAAAACGGCAATTCAATCAATAAGGCTCTTTTATCCAAATTAGATTTTTTAATAAATTATGGTTTTTATTGAAATATGTTTTTTTTTTAAATCCGTTTTTTTATTCAGAATCCGTTTTTTTTATTCAATTTAGATTTGTTTATCTAATTCGAATTTTTTATTCAATAAGTATCTAAGATTTTTATTCAACTTTCCACTTTTTTATCCATTTTAGATTTTTTCTATTCAAATTGCCGTTTTTTTTTTATCCAAATTCAGTTTTTCATTCAATAAGATTTTTATTTGACCTTGGAAAGTTGAATAAAAATCTAATGAGACTTGTTGAATAAGAAATCAGAATTAGATAAAAAAAAAAGTCAAAATTGAATAAAACAAACATTTAAATAAAAACCATAATTTATTCAAAATTCTAAATTGACTAAAAGAGCCTTATTTATAGTATACAATCTTAATTGAATAAAATATTTTTATTCAATTTAGATTTTTGAATAAATTATCGTTTTTTTATTTAACAATTTTTTTTATTCAAATCAGTTTTTTATTCAATTTCGACTTTTTTTATCTAATTCGGATCTTGTGTATTCAAAGTTAATATTTTGTTTGTAAATTTTTTTCAATTAGTATACGATTTTACTAAAATGCATTTCTAATTAGGTATTGCTTGTAAGCCGACAGTAAACTTCTTATAATTTAAAAAATAATAGTTTTTTTTTATATATATATTTAACGAGATAGTTATTTTTCTGTTTGAGAAGTAAAGCGATTTCATCCAATTTTATTATAGTAATGAGCACAATAACATTATTAAATTTAACTCTAAGTAACAAGTAAAGTAACTTAGTTATTTTAACCAACACTGCAATATACTGTTAGCGAAATTTTCTACCCCGGTTATAAGATACGCCACAATGAAAAATCAATGTTACGTACATATTATTTTATATAATAATATACATGATATACAATTCAAATAAGGAAACACGAATCAATAAAACGTATTATAAAAACTGATGAGAACACATATTTAATTATTCATTTCTAGTTTAAAATAAACCAACTTGATTGTTATTACATATATTTATAAATCATAAATAAACTGCATTTAAAAAAGACCAAAGTAGTAGCTATTGAAAATATGTTAGTATGCTGTTTGTTAAAGTGGCTAATAATTAGCTACAATTAAATAACAACTATTTGTATTACATAATAATATTATATTCACAAATCATCGATGGACAGCCTTTAATACCTAAATAATTAGTAACCAACAAAATATAATGGTGATTTTTTATAAACAAATTAGGGCATTTACTCAGCCCCCCCCCCAAAATTTTGGTTTTAGAAAAAAAATCAAATCCCTACAGACGAAATAAATTAGATTACAAACCACCAATACAAACCGGCTACAAACGAATGGTAAAAAAAAAAATTAAAATTCCAAATTATTGGAAAATAAGTGGGGGGGGGGGGCTGGAGAAATGGACCTGAATTCAAATTTAACACATCCATTACAGTGACTCTCGGGACACCTAAATACCTAATGTACATCAAAGTATTATCTACTCACCCGTTTTTTATATTTTAAAATGTTCCTAGATGATACATAATATTTTTATGTGATAATCAGGTTATCAAAGTACCTATATATTTCCAACACATTATGTTTAATATTTTAACATTACATTTTTAATTAAATTTCAGGTATGCCAAAACAGGACCAACAAATTGAACACAATAATAATTCCACATCTACTACCATGATACGTACTAAAGATAATAATAAAGATAATTCCGGTAGGTATTTATTATAAAAAATTAAGAACATTCTACTTATAATACATTTTAGATAATTAGGTATCTAATTTTTAGACTGTTTTTGGGCATTCATTATAATTTCTAAGTAATTTTGTTTATTTAAAGTACTTTTTCATACACTATAACATTTTTAGATTAAATAACCAGTAAGGCAGTAACAACAAATTGGTGTTACATCGTAATCGCGTTTAAATGGTTAAGTTCGTACTTTTGTTTGCTCAAGAATTGTTTTTTGGTCATGTTATATCGTCCAGTCAAATTACGAAAATAAAAGCTGAATTTTAGTCCCCTCTACGAATAGTGTACTATCCTACTTAACGTACTAAAATCCTGACCCCTGTGAGTATCCATTCCCAAATAGGGGTAAAATTAACCCTCTCACTGTTTTCCATATAAATTGTTAACCATCGGACCTACGAAAAAAAATGAAGACAGCAATTATAGGCAATCCAATTAGCCATCGAAATATACTATGTTTGATTCTAAAATTTTAACAAGATAGCTGTATGCACAATTTTTTTTTTAATTTTGTTTTTAAGCACGCCAAAAAACATGACCTATTGGAGAAATTTTAGTCTGAAATTGTTTACATATTATTATACTATTTTTTTTTTTATATATACATGCATTTCCGTAAGCTGTAGTGTAGCTGATATCTTTAGTGACGTAATAACTGTACACTTGATAATACTTACTAATTTCAAACCCATAATAGAAAATAATTTTGCTTGTTGTTTGCTGGAAGTAACCGTTTTCCGGAAAGCGTAATACGTGAGTTGGTTCAATGATTTTACGTTTGCTGATGCTTTATATAATTTCAACAATTACTCTTCTCCCACATGAACAATGTTCTCAGATGTAGTTAATTAAACACAAATAATGAACCATTAATTCTATCTGAATATTTTTTAACTATTTTCAAGTATTTAATGTTCAAATATATCTGACGTAGTATTACACCCACCAACAGCATAGATAAATAAGAAATACAGAAGTTAATTTTTAAATACTTGTTGAAAATGTTGGACGGCGTACAATTTAGAATGCATACGTCCTTTGTCTGGTTTTTAAGTCTATTTGAAAATCATCTGGAGCTTACATGATCAAAATTATAATTAAATCAACGTCATAGGAGGCTATGGCCACAACTTTCTTGTTGTCATTGGATCTTTGAATGTCTGTACGAAAAATCTGTGTATCAGCGTCACCCTCTGTCTGTAACACATTAATTCCTGGCTTTACTAATTTATAGGTTAAAATGTATATTAGCCTCATATTATTACTGTCATTTGATAGAAATTCTTTTAGTGATACAAGTATGCCCATCGTTTATTCTATAAAAATATCCGTGCTCTTAAATGTATTTTGTTGTCGATGCCATTCAAAGGTTTTTATATCAAAATATCCAAAGGTGGGGCATTAACTTGTTAAAAAGTTAAAATTAAATTTACATTTTAGTTGTAAGTTTAACGGTTAACCTATAAGCAAAACGGCAATCCCTTTATTGAAGGGTGGCGGTTTCGCACAAGTGTGTAGGCATTAGAACTGTTATTATGTTCATTGGCAAAGTATAATATAGTAAGTACGTACTAATAATAAAAAGCTTTCGTCAAATTTTTAAATTTAATTTTACTAATGTTTATTATTATTATTACGTCACTGAAGATAACAACTACTCTACAGCTCACGGTACCTAATTCATGTATAATATGTATAATAATGGTATTAATATGTAAAAATATCGGACTGAAATATTTCTAATAGGTCATTTTGACTCGAAAAAATATCCCTAACACGTTAAAATTTGACCATCAAACATGGTATATTTCGATACATAATTGTATGGACTATAATTTTTGGTTTTCATTTTTTTCGTAGGTCCTACGGTTAACAATTTATTGGGAGTAACAGTGAGACAGTATATTTTACCCCTTTTTGGTAATGGAGATGATAATCGTCAGGACTTTCAGCATATTATAGTACACTTTAAATGGGTACCTACCAAAATTTCGCTTTCATTGAATTTTTTTCCGATTTTAATTTTTTATATACTTAAGGCCATTATTATGCGGATAGTATGCATTTTAGATTCTGAGCGGAGCGAGGAAGCTAGGGGTTTTACAATGGTGTTTATTTTTTATATCCTGTATACAAAATTTCTACCAGAAGGAGTGATTCGATTTCAACATATGGTACCTTATATTTTAGCAAATTGGATCAAAATGATACTTCAAAGAGGTCATTTTTTGATTTTCTCTAAAGTTATTTAATGCCACGGGAAAAACTACTGAAAAATTACGGAAAACCGCTTAAAATGGGATTTTAATTTTTAACTATTTGTGTATCACCTTTGCAACGAATAAAAAATTATAACATTATAATATTAATTTAACTTATAGACTATTATAAATAATTAAAAATTTAAAAATCCAGACTGATAAACCGTCTCCTCTCAGAATCGTTTTTCTTATACAATGATATTATTATATCATTGAATTCAACTTTATGCTATCCATTATACATTTTCCCACTTGTAATCTACTGTACAGCAGAGCGACATCCATTTACCCGCTTTTTTAGGTAATTTTCCCTATTTATTAGACCACTAAGATAGACCTATATGGCTATATGAGAGGATGTGAACAAAATAAGAAAATGAAGTGTATAAGTTGGCTAAGATTTGAGAATAAAAGTTGTGTAGGATTGACATTAATTATAGATAAAATAAGGCAGAATATTATGTTTAGATAATTTAATTATGATGTGAGAAGAGAGGTGACTAATAGGTCTCTCAGCCTTTGGTAATAAATGCAGAAGAGAGGAAGATAGATGAAGAGTTGGATAGTTAAAATAGAGAATACCATGATAATGGCTAATGTGAGAACTGAGAAGTGATAGGGGATGGATCTTCTGTAGGTGTAGGCTAACCCAGTGTAGATAAAAGTGTAGAGTGAAGAAAAATAAAAAGAATGCGATACTCAATAATGCTTTTTTTAATTTATTTTTTTATATTTTTAAATATGTTTTTGGTCTAGGTACAGATATCTGATATGTATTATATTATTATTATTTTATTATATTATATTCACAATTAGTGATTTTGTCAATATAAGCTAAACTAATAAAGTAAATTTCAATTAATTTCTATATTTTTAACTAGTTACTTATACAGAACTCATTTATGTTATTTTAGATTTTCAAAATCAGGTTCTTAGTTTATTAACCAAAATGAATGAAGAGATAACAAATTTGAAATCATCATTCAATATGCAACAAGATACAATCAACAGATTGGATACATTTCTTAAGAATACAATTGGCTCTCAGAATTCCAATAAATCATCAATAACATTCAATATGACATGTTCCCATTAAAATCTGAAACGGAACTCCAAAAATTTGAAGAAAAAATTAGAGGCGATAAAATATTTAGAAATTTTGTGGTGATTTTACATTTATTTTATATTTCTTAATATCTATGAAAGTTAGTCTATATTTATAATTTATTTATAATAATTATTAAAATATATAATATACATATAATGTATAGGTAATGTTTAATAGTCACAGTATAGTAACACAATATGTTTTAACTTTAATACAAATTTAGATGCTATTTTCTGCCTCAAATAAGAGTACCCAACTCTAGGCTTCTGCTCAAGACGGTGGCAATGGGTACCGAGTTCCGCACTCTGTGGGCTTCACTTTATAGTTCTAATAACCACCTAGTTTGAATTTTGCTAAGATCAACACCATAAAGCAGTTTTTCAACCACGCCAATTGTCGGGCATGAAAGATGACGACAAAAGTCAATGAAACCTGATTTAATAAATAACGCTTATTTGAAACAGAGTATATTAATATTTATTTTATGATTTATTACACTGCTACGAAAATTATCGTCCAGAATTGATTTGATGAATTAAACTAATTAAAACTAAAAACTAAATTAATTTTTATTTGTTATTGTTTTATCTTTTATAGTATAGTTGTAGATAAATCTAAAACTTAATTTACTCAGTATCTAGCTATATTATAGAAATTAATTAAATAATTAGGATTAATTAAAACATATCAGATAATATGTAGGTACCTATTAGATTCTAAAATAATAAATTTGAGAATTTAATTTTATATATTTAGAATTTAGATATATAATGGTTTTAGCCTTTTATTTAAATATTAAAACATTAAAATACTTATACTTACCTATACTTAGTGTACTTACTAATGAGTAATAATAAATCTATTGAAATTCACTAATGTGTTCCACAAATATCAAATTTATCCATGCTGAATAATATGAATCATATCGTATGATGTCCAAAATGTTTTCTGATGAATTAGCTTCTAAATATTCATTATCTGGAGTCAAGCAAAAAAAGAACTTTTCAAATCTATCTACATACTGTTTATTGATTGGTAAATCAAATTGTATACCTAATCGATATAATATTATATTATATTTTATTCATATAAATATATAACTCGCATTTCCAACAATTTAAATATTATATAACGAAGTCATTATATGCCTAGGTAATAACACTTATTCAAAACAAGAAAAAAAAATTAAAGTGATAACAAGAATTCACATTATTATAGAAAACAATATCACCTATTTGTATTTGTCCTACTATGTTTTTAATGTTTTTATTTTGTGACAGTCGCATCAGGCTTCTTTATCATAGTTCAAAATATGTTTGATTATCGTGACTACGAAGATAGCTTACAGATAAAATTAGAATCTTTTTGTCTTGTATCACTTGTACCATTAATTATTAATTCACCTGGGCATGTACAAATAATAATTATCTCCGTATACATGACAAAGCACCTTTTAATATTATATACATTTTATAATAAGCATTTTTTTATCTTAGACTAAAATAATTTATAATACTAATTGTTGTAAATTGTAATACTATATGTTTCAGATGCCATACAATTTACCCATGGTAAATTAGATAACGAAAAAATTGATGCACCATTTCGGCAATTTGGTTGTCACTTGCGAAGTTTCGTATTGAACAGATCAATAGAAAATTAATTTGAAGTTAATATTATATAGTAATTTAAATTATAATTAAAATATTATATTATATATAGTTACTTTATTTATAAATACCTATGTAATAACAACGAGAAAACATTGAATTTAACTTACGTGACAATTTTTTTTTTTTACAGACTCGTAAAATGAAATAATTTAAATTTATTTTCGTAATTTGAATTGTTGATAATTGTTTATATTTATAAAACATTTGATACAATAATTTTTCATACAACAAAATTAAATTATATTATAATCTTTTACTGAACGTGTACGCACATGGTAATATGTAGTCGATACGTTTAACATAAATTATTAATTAGCATATTATAACATTAGAGATTCATCGGATACAAAGAGGACGGTTGGTACCGTTCGTTGCATCGTTTCTATATTATTATATAGGTACTATATAGGCCATTGAGCCTATTCTTATCTAGCGATATTATTACGGTTATCGCAGTTTATCAAACACATACCGTGCCACCTTGAAATATGTAATAAAATGTTTATACAGTATATAGGAAAAACAAAAATATAATAATAGTAATAAATTGAAGTATATTATAATCTGTGTTATCACTGACTTATATCACTGAATCCCAATGGTATAATTATGTATGACTTATACCACTGTTAATAAGTTATAGTGATAGTTGGTAATACTGCAATGACAACTAACCAAGAAAATAAATATGTAACATAATATTACTTAATTTATGTTCATGTTAATTAGTAATTACCTAGGTTAGTTGATAACTTAACACGTTTATCTGTATCAGGAAATGTATCGTATAGTAGTGTTTATTCTATTAAAACGTATGGTAGTAACCACATATGTGCAAATATATTGAAGGAATTTTCTCAAGTAACAGCACCTCAAGAATTTATGTCCATGGTTCAACATAATACTTGTCATAGAATCATAACACAGACTTCTACCATTCATGAACGTCCAAGAAGATTACCACCAGAGAAACTTATAATAGCAAAAAAAGAGTTTCAAAACATGGTTAAATTAGGAATCTGTAGACCTTCAAAGAGTCCATAGGCCTCACCACTGCAACTAGTAAAGAAGAAAAATCAAGAATGGAGACCTTGTGGTGACTAAAGAAAATTGAACGGAGTAACAGTAGCAGACAGATATCCCATACCACACATACATGACTTTGGTTTTTTGCTTACCAATAATACTGTATTTTTAAAAAATGCAGCACAAACATTTCAACGTTTCATCAATGGAATATTTAGTGACTTAGACTTCTGTTTCGCTTATGTCGATGACATACTAATAGCATCAAACAATGAACTACAACATCATGACCACCTTCGTACAGTGTTCAAACGTCTTCTATAATATTGTTTTAATATCAACTTAGAAAAAAGCAATTTTAATAAACAAGTTGTACAATTTCTAGGTTATGACATATCAGCGAATGGAATAGCACCAAACAATGAAAAAGTTGCAGCTATTCAACATAATATATAAAAAAAAACAGCCAAAGATCTTAAAAGGTTTTTTGGTGTCATTAATAATTATTATCGAAGATTCATACCAAAAGCAGCTGAGCACCAGAACCTTAAACGTTTGCATAAAACAAACAAAGAAATCTTTGATCATCAAATGGAATGAAACATTAGTAGAAGCATTCAACCAGTGTAAACTTTATCTAGAAAACGCTTCATTGCTTACACATCCAGTAAACTATACCACAATAGCAGTTTCAGTAGAAGCTTCTAACTTTGCTATGGGCCCTGTGCTTGGACAAAAAGAAGTAGACAACAATGTTAAGGACATTTGGAAACCATTGGCTTACTATTCTAAGCCTTTAAGTGAAACGCAAAAACAATATAGTACGTATGATAGAGAATTGCTTGTAATGTACTCAGCAATAAAATACTTTCGACATTGGATCGAGGGGTGAAATTTTACCATTTTTACTGACCATAAACCATTGATCTATGTTTATCAACAAAAATCTGATAAATCATTTCCAAGACAAATTTGACAATTGAATTTTATTAGTCAATTTAACACAGACATCCAAAATTGTGTCTGGTAAATTCAATATACCTACAAAATTCTTATCAATGATAGAAGAAATTGGATTTCCAGATTCAATCGACTATGATAAGTTACAATAGCAACAAGAACCGGATGAAGAACTCCAACACCTTTTAAAACCAAATGCAAGTACAAGCTTACAATTAAAAAGAATAGAATATGGTTCCAAGACAACTCATGTATACTGTGACACACGTCTACAGAGTTAATCCGTCCATACGTACCCAAAGAACTTCCGACTTGAAATTTTCAAAATTATACATGAATTAGTCCGTCCTGGTCAACGAGGAACAATACAATTAATAACACAACGATTCGTTTGGCCTTTGATGAAGAAATACTGCGCACAGTGGACAAAGCAATGCATTCAATGCCAACGTGCTAAAGTTACAAGATATACAAAAAGACCTCTGCAACATGTTGAAATCTGGTGTGTGGTAACTACACCAGATTTCAACAGGTTCATATTGATTTAATTGGTCCATTAACACCTAGCAAATGTAACGTGTATTGACAGGTACACTTCGTGGCCTGAAGTGTTTCCAATACCAGACATGAAAGCAGTCAGCAGTCATGAAGGAGTCTGAGAATCCATGCAGTCAAATATAGGATATTTCACCATCACCAATAATTGTAGACCTGTTAGTAACGATCAAATTTAAATATTAATAAGTTACAAAATCTGTCCCTCCACTAACTTTCGATATTTTATGGTAAGCACCATCCCATTGCATTAAATGTAGACGATATTTTGGATAAAACAACACGTTTCGATTATACGAGTTATGAAACTATTTTCGTCATAGTCGACCACTAATTGATCGATTGACATTAATATTTTGGTAACAGTACAAACTACAAACCTAATATGTTCTCCATCGTTTAACATGTTATTGTTACATAGGTGCACTTGTTATCTATACTGTATTAACAGCCTTCAATATTCTAGGGCCATTAACCAGGTGTTTATCGGAGGGGGTACCCATATTGTAAGAGGCCCAGTAAAAATATAGTTGTATATGATCAGTTTGGTACCTATAAAGTATAAATGAACAGAAAATTGGACCAAGTAAAAATGTATCAGCAGTAGATAAAATCATAATAATATTTTATTTAAAATCAAATCGATCGGCCCGGACACTTGATAATACTTAATGGAGCCCGTTATTGGACCCAACTCGGGTTATTGGTACTCGCAGTATCCCTGGTAGTTAAGTTACTGATTTACTATGCCATTTACATAATTCCACATAGGAGATATGTAAAACTGTATAATCAAATCGTCACGTAGCTTTAATGCTTCCAACGCTGATGTTGCGCCGCCAAGGAAGTCGTTGATATAAAAATCTTAATTCAAGGCACGATAAAAGCTTTGTGATATGTTTAACATTTCCTCAAGGATTTTCACCACCATTAATACGTACAAACACACGACGTTGTCGAATGAGCAGTAGGAAGCGGTCATCACATGCACATATGTACACACACACATGTACTGTAGTATTATGTATATTATGTATACATTATACACAATAAATATTGAAGTAGAATACATTTGCATTTTAACAATAACGGTTAGAAGTAGTGACCGATAAATAAGAAAACCATCCTGCCGTGTAGCTATCTTCATAGTACATGAATGACTGGTTCGTTGTCATTACGTATAAAAGAAATGCATTTCTAATATCGTGGTCGTATCTTTCTTTCTTTTCGTACCCCCTTTGTACCTCTTTGTACTTTATTTTCATTAATTCCATATTTTTATTCTACAACAAATATTTAAACAGTACCGTAGTCTGGTTATTTTATCCGCACACAACATTTTGACACTATTAAATAAAGATAATATTACAATATACAGAATCGTTTTTCGTAATACAATGATTTATATCATTAAATTCAAATTTAACACATCTATTACAGTAACTCTCTAGACACTTAATGTACAGCAGAGCGTTACCCACTTATCGGTTTTTTTTGTATATTCAAATGCATAATTTGGATTTTTTTATAAATTAAATTAAGTTTGAAGATGTTGAATTGATTCCGCTTATTTACAAATTATTATTTATTTTTTTTTTTTATTATAAGGTTACATTTTACGAAATTGGATAAGAAAATATAAAGAAAATAATGGTATGCATTGCGTGTAACAACGAATGAAATATTACCTTATACCTATATTTGTATACCTTATTATTTAAGTAGTAGATAAACGTCATATTTGTATCTATATTCACAGTCTATTTGTTTTTTTCACATCAGTTATCACAACATATCCATGCGGAAATGTCTTTCTCAAAATACAGTTATATTTTATCTATTACACATTGCATATAGTTGTTTTTCATCAATTTTCACTTACATAAAAATATTTACCGTATTTCATTATGCAGAGAGGTTCACAATATTTCTCCACTATATTCCCCCCCTACAGAAAATATTTACCATATTATTTTAAAATTACAGGAAAATGACACCCTCGAAATTGTTTCGAAAAAATTTACTATACATACAACTGTACTTTGTTTTTTATCTTGTTTAAACTACTTTATGTTATCCAAACCTTTCTATAAAAACTAAAATAATTATTTCAAGTAATAGAACAAAAAATTGTTTGAATAATTTTTTTATAATAATATAATAATATTTATAATTATTGTTCTTAGTTAATTCTAAATTATTTAAAGAATATAAAATAAAATGTGCATCCGATAAATAATTTTGAGTGAGTGGCAAAACCAATCGAGTGTGCAATCTCCCAGTAAAGTTTAATACAGCAAAATCAATGTTCTTTGAGAGAAACATTCCAGCTTGGACATAGTGTAATTACAGTGAGGGGATAAAATAATTAGACTGTGAATATACAGTTATAAACGATATACCTACTACGTATTTAGAGTAAATAATCAATAATTAGTTTCTTAACATAGGTACTCCTGATTGTGATATAAAAGCTGATCCTATGTTAAAATAAGTTCAAAAATTATATCTCGAAATAAAAGTATAGTTAAAAATATTTAATTATTTAAACTTTGAGTAGAAAACAATATCCAGTAGTTTTACAACGATATTATGATACAGTATATTTATTTGTATTGTACCTACTGTAAAAGAACAAAACCACTGTTGTACTACTTGTACTTGATACAAATTGTATTTAGTTTTCATTATTCACCATTTTTAAATTATCTATATTAAAATTTTTAGTAATTATCTAATAATTATAATGAATCTAAATATGTTAAAATCACAAAAATATAACCTTCAAAGTCAAAATCGCCAAAGATAAACAGCGAAAATAAAAATTGTGACATTTTTTTATTTTTTATACATTATTTTATAGTACATTAATTATACATTTATCTCGTAAGTTAGGAAAATAAATATCTAATAGAATTTTTTACATTACTATTTTCACTGTTAAAACATTTCATGATATAAACTGGTATCCAATATTTAATACGATAATTATTTAAGCATACATTATATGGTTGTTATTCTCATATGATAAGATAAACATATGATATCTGTATGTATTTGAATATATGTTATTAGATGAGACTTTTGATTAAAAATATTTCTCGCAAACTTCGCATGGAAATTACTTTTTTTCCGGATGTGTTAACATTTGTGTTATTATGAGAGACTTTTTGTCTAAAGAATTTCTTGAAAACTTTGTGATAACATAATAAAATAACGTCTGTTCGGTATGAGTTCAATTTCATATTTCTAAGAAAGACGTTTGACTAAAACTTTTTTTGCGACCACCACACAAAAATAACTTATTCCCTGGTATGTTTTGTGTGTAGGTATTGTTAAAAGAATAATTTAAAAAAGTAATTTATTTTATTATTAGACAATAGACATACATATTATAATATAGGATCGAAACTATTCCAATATCATCGTCTAGTGACAAATTAAATATTTATTACAACACAATATTATATTATTAATTATTATACAATAATACCTACTTCACATTTTATAATACTATAAATATTGATATTATATTACTATAAAATTCAGTTCATAGTGTTTTTTATGCAATAATTGCAATATTTTTTCTTCTCATCATCAATTGAGCACACTCTGCGAAATAAAATAAATATTTACAGTAAAATATCACAGTACATTAGGTTAATTCCTAATATTATAGAAATTGCCTTACTTTTTGTACAGAAGCACTGTCTAGCGCTGGTGCGCTTTGATCGTGGAAATTACATTAATTCTGAAACAATTACGTTTAAAACAAGTTTATGTAACTTATTTTTACAATTACAAATACGATTTAAGGATAACATCTAGTAGAATTAATTATTCAATATCCATACTGAGTACTATTATATGTTTGACTACAACTTATAAATAACAAATAGTATATTAGACTAAACAGTAAGTAAAAACTAAAATTAAATTATTGCAATCTTACCATTGAAAAATAAAAACTATTAGTGTTTATGTATATATTCTAACATTTACTTTGCAATATATTCTTAAAAATATTATAATAAGTTCTGTGATTTTACATTTATTGGTAATTATATATTTTACTCGGTAACAATATTATCATACTTTGATGTAATTGAACAAACCATACGAAAGTAGTGCACCCAAAATGCCTATACATAACGCCGTGTGATCATAATATTATGTTACTATTGAAATGCATTCAAAAAAAAAATATGAAAGCATAATACTATTACGAAATGTTGGGGAAATAAACCTACAATTAGGATACCAATGTCAAGACGAAATAAGGGAAAGCCACTTTGAAAACATGCGTTGAGAATAACTTAAGTACAGCATCAAAGTTACTTGTTAATACCTATTATTATAATAGTATATAATGTTTTTCTTTGAACAAGACAATGAAATAATATGACAATGGTTGTTGCATTTAATACTACCTATTTCTTTAAAAGCTCTTCGTTTGGTTTGACATTTTGTCTTACAAAAGCCGCTTATGATTAGAAAACTCTGAACCCCTTTTATAGAGTAACATTAAATACTTGTGAACTTGATCGACAGAAAAAAATATTATTTTCTCGTTCCTCCTATGTCAGAATAATATACACAAAGATTTTATTATTTTTCGTTTTAAATCCTATTTGTTTAAAATTAAAAAAAAAAATTCTGATATTCACGTGCGTTTTTTATGCTCACGGAAAACAAACGTTGATTGGAACCAGGATGTTTTTCGACGAACATAAAAATATGATTATTTGATTATAGTTCATAATAAAAATAATATAAAAGATAAATTAATGATGCTTTATCGCATTTCAAGAAATGAATAGAAAACAAAAATTGGTAGTTTAAAAATTAGAATAAATATCAATTGTTTTTAAAAATAATATAAAAGAGCAACGTCTAAATAGTTGCATCGACTTTTTTATTATTTATTTATTATTATATAATTTCCAATGTATACTTTCTGTAGTATTTGTCTTACAAAATATGCACATAAATAATCTAACTATTGAATGGCTGTATTGATGTTGTATTATATAATATTGAAAGGATAACAATCAATATCTAAAATATAAATGTCCATTGTATAATGAAAAATCTAAAAAAGTAGCTGCTATTTGATCTTTCTTTTCTTTTAGCAGAAGTATTTTAATAATTTATTATATAGTCATAATATTGGTATATAACTATTACTCGTTTATATTTTTTCACTAAATGAAGGGTTATGGATCAGCTGCAGTCGATCGTCTTTTAAATAAATTAAATTAGGCAATTTAACATGATGACATAAAAGTGACTTGTAAGTTTGAGCAAAGTAAACTCACATAAGTGTGTGGAAGTTTAATCTTTAATTGTTTATGGTCAATATTTCCTAGACATTTCCTGAATTATAACATAGGCTCTCATAATACCGCCCAGTAGGCCAGACATTATTTTATATTCACCGTCAATTAAAGTAAATTACGTACACTCATACAACAAAAATGATATTAAATTAGATAAACTAATATCTGAATATCTATTTATCAGCTATGATATCAATGAATAAAATAATGATATTTTTTAATTATATTATTCAACATGGCACTAACAATATTTGTAATATTAAAAATCACCAAATTCAAAAATAGTAAACTCGTTAATCAATCATAATCCGTTTTCAAAGTTAAAATATATCTAACCAAATTCCTTCAATTTTGCTATGGATTTTTGGTCTAAAACTCATTTTTTTCATTGACTGCTACACCCTTATATAAAATGTAAATGTTAAAAAAAATTCTATGAAGAAAAATTTGAATCAACAGTTATTAAATTTAAATTATTTTTTGTTACTTAATTATTTATTAGTTTCAAATATTAACCTAGTTATATTATAACATAATACAAATTGAATATTGATTATTTGGAAATGTTGACAGATGGATTGACCATAAATCAAAATTGAATGCCTACAGCCTACAAAAAAAAAAAATATTTCCTGTAACAGAGTAAGTAATTTATAATTATGAAACTAATGTGAATTAGTCATTTAATATTGCTACGAAACAAAAAAAAATTAAAAAACAGAGTTTTAGTATTTATTTGAACATTGTATAGTTATGTACGTGCAGGTTAAAATATTTGGAAAAAAAACCGGACGATAGAGATAGAAATAAAATTGAAATTCTGACAACATTTACCGGGTAGGAATAGCTATAGAATAGCGAAGAACATTTGAAATATAATACCTATTTGATGAAGGATTGACGTGCAATGCTAGAACATAATAATCGTATCATATTATAATTTATTCTAGGGGCCTATGGCACACACGGGAATACAGTAGCACAGCTTCAGATTTCTACGGTCCGTGCGATCATTTTTCGGACATTTATGTTGTCCCCCTGGTAATAAATGGAATTATCGTCCGATCACGATAATTTACAAAAGGGAATAGTCTCTGTTGGGTCCGTAAACATGTACCTATATACGCAATATTATATAATATTAATATGTGTCAAGTGTGCTAAATCTTCCCTTAGAATCGTCTCTAGTTTCTTCCAAGATATCAATCCTTTGCAACTATATACATATTTAATTAATGCATACATAAGTAGAATAATATACCATGACAGTAGCAAGACGTTTTTATATTGTAAATAATGTATAGGTTGTATAGGTGTAGAGATAACATGATAAAAATAGTTTTCTAGATAATTGATGAATACAATATTAACATTACAATGATAGGTGTTTTATTAATGTGCCTTGTGTAAAATATGGTTTTTATCCGAATAGACAATAGTAGTCACTGGTCTAAAAGTGTTACATTCTTGTATATTATATTATATTATTTTAATGCTCTCTACTTTTATTGAGAATCAATCGTAAACTTTGATAATATTATGAAACGAGGTAATTTTTGGACATTTTTGAAAATAGGTAATAGTAAAAACCCAACCTTTGCATTTGAATAATGTATTTAAAGACTGATCCATACCTACATTTTTATAATTGTTTTAAATTTTTAAATTAATGAATCCTATCATAAAAGTCAGCTATCCTTTAGTTCAAGATATTTTTACTACAAATATTTATACATAATAATAGTACCTATAGGCTATAATTAGTCTATTATATTGTATGTACCGACATATTAATTTTAAAATATTATAATGTGAAACTGTATAAACTTTTACAGTTGAATATTATTGTGCATAAAGCTATTTTTTATTCATCTACAGTCTATGAAAGAGGTTGAGAACATAAACTAAAATATAAAATATTTAATTTAAAGTTTATACACTGATGTGCAAATGATGAGCAGTGTATACAATATAATAAATGTTATACACGGTTTGAGAAAAAGACGTAAAGACAATTGAAAAGCGTAAAATTATTCTAATTTTCTTTACAAATTGAATTTTCTTACTTTAAACATTACAATAATTCAGTTTAATTTTATTTGAAATAGAACATTATTTTGGTTGTTGATTATACCGAATAATTTTGAACATAAAATCATCATCACCGTTGTGTTATTATGTATGTGTCACATATGAGAAATTTTAAATTAAATGCTTCACCCGTTTCATGAACTATCTTATTCAATAACTAGCTGAATAACTCAGTGTTGGCCGGGTAAAATTGTTGATTAGTTAACTACTTTTGGGTATAATTCGCTGTGCATATGGAAGGAAAATCATATTATATTTAAACTTTTAGCCATCTCACTTATGGTTATGTGAACAGACGAACAGTATATTATCAGGTAGGCAATCTAAATGTGGTAGATTGCGGACACAGAGAGGTGGGTGAAAAAATAAAACCTATATTACTATATAAGTATATTTTTATAGATGAAAAAAATGTTTATACAGTGTACAGTACCTAAAATAGTATTGAATTCTTAGTCCGTCATACTGAATTTTTAGGAGTGTTTAATATTTATATTTTATTTTAATATATTTCATTTTATTTTTACTGGCAAATCGGCGTAATTGTATTTCCAACTGGAATCGTATGATCTCTGTTTGACCACCTCTTTAAAATATGAATATCAGAAAATCCTTTCTTATTGCACATCTAATAGGAACTTCTATTCCAAATATCAAGTACGTATGTTTTGTATTTTAAAACCAATGTTGTATATTTAAATTAGATATTGTTTGATAGATGGTGCCACAGTTGTATTCTTACAACCTTTTATTTTCCCTTTTTGGGGTTAAATTTCCAAAAATCCTTTCTTAGAGGAGGCTTATATCATTATAGCTATCTGTATGTCAAATTTCAGCCCAAATAATGGTTTGAGCTGTGCGTTGATAGATCAGTCAGTCGCTGACTGTCTTATATATACAGAAATGAAGAACATCGGACTATAGTGGACCCATGGAACGGAAAACGCCGGCTATAGTGAACCCGTTTCGCAAAAAATTATAATTTAATTAAGAATATAACCCTAAAAAATCAGTAGCAAAACTTCGTTATTTTGATTAATTTTGTGAACATTTGAACTTAAAATGCTTATGAAAAAAACACACGTCATTGTAAAATCAGTAAATTCATATCTTCACTCTGAATCTAAAATTACGATAAAACAAAACACCAATTTTCTAGACATAATAATGTAAATTTCAAATTATGTTGCCTATTTTTAGCGATTTAATTTAGGTTCATCATACGTTTTTCATGCACCTATTTCAACATTTCAAAAATTCTTTGGCACAGTTCATTTTAAGGACATTTTAACTTTTGGGTTTTTTAGTTTGATTTTAAAAAATAATAATCGTATTATAGGGACTTACAGCTTGTAACTATTACTGTTGTCATTTTTTTCTATCTACGATAAAATTTAAAAAATATTTTTTAGACAAAAGTTTAGGTATACTAAAACGAGTCTATAAATACATTTTAACTGATGTATTTACTGTATGCCAGTATTGACTTATAAGTTAATAGTTAGAAACACTAATTTTGTGTCAAGCGAAGCAATATGTTTGTGATAGACTAACATAGCCACATAATGTGTGTGGTCCACCTTTTTATAGTTGGTAGGCCAATTTTCAATTTATACATTTATAATATAAAGTCTGCCATAAGAAAAAATAATATTTTATTTTATAACAAACATATTATATACCTAATAGCTAATACATAAGTTTTCACATTACAAATTAATATTAATTTATAATTATGATGTTTTGTTTAGGTCCTTTTGGAATTGTAATAATATTGATGTGATGTTTGCAGTTTGTTTTTAAAATGTTAATTAATTCAATATCAATCGAACGCCCCACGGCACCACATTATTATTACTATAGTCATTTATATGACATACTTCAGAGGTCTCTCATCGCCTTATTGTAGTTTATTTTCGATCAAACTTATACACACTTTAAAATTATTAAATATAGTATATACACAATATGTCTTTTGCCAAAAAAAAATTTATACTTTAAAGACCGTGTTTTCAACCTCCTTCTATTAACGTATAACAATGTTATATTTCATATTATACTAACCTTTACGCCACGGTGTATCATTCAATTTAAATTTAACACATCCATTACAGCGAGATGCTGCTCAATATGATGAGTTGACTAGAAACAAAGGTAGTTTATAGCTGATTTTCCAGTTATTTTTTCTATGGAATAAGTGTAACTTTAAGTTTTTATAAATTTCGGCATGTGACTATAGACTTGAGAAACAATATAATAGCAGACTCGTTTGAGATTAACAATGCATTACAAAGCCCAGACATATTCGTATATGTTGTATAATTTCAATAATAAGTCTCGGCAACCATATTTTATGTTTAATTTATAAATTCTATAAGAACCTTCAACAAAAAAAATATCCAGTTTCACATTTATGATTGCACCACTGATGCCTAATACTATTACTTATTGCGGAACATTGCAAATTTGCGTTGAGCAAAACCAACCCTATGTTACGACATTTAATATTAGAGTGAGTTCACCTATTATCAAACATTAAATTAAGAATATAACATGTGCCCCTAGGTTGACTATTTTATGATATTTTAATTTGTATGTAACTTATGAGCGTGTAAATTATTACACTTTAAAAATGCTTAAAAATTGTTTAAAAATTAAAATGTTGTAAAGAAACCAACGTAGGGTATACACTGAAGGTAATGTTCTTTGCTTAAAGTTTGATAATAGGTGAATTCACTCTAATATTAAAAGTAATAACACAGGGACAGGATTGGTACTTGTTAGTTGTTCGTGCTAAACATAAATTTCCTTTGTTTCGAGTGGGTCAGAGAGAGAAAACAATAAATGGTGTTCTGACATCCTCTTAATTATTATAATTTGCCAATTGTTTATCACAAAAATTACATTAGCTAGGTACACGGACGAACATTATGACGTTATAATATTATATTTTGTTATTTTTACACTATGTATATTATTATATTATGTTATGTGCAAGCATCTCGATGCCATTTAGGATAATATATGATTATTTTTTTCTTTTCTTCAGCTGTTGTATAATATAAATGATTACCGTTGCTTTGGAACATTTCGGAAAATAAAAATGTTGCTGCAAGTTGCCACTATCAATTTAATACTTACTCTATTTTTCACTGCAGACAAGAACATGACAGAATATAAACAGTTTTTCTCTTCAGCGGCACGCTAGTCGAACAGAAAATTGAATAGAGCACAAAACAAACATGAATAAATAATGTAATTTCAGGAGTAAGTATATAGATTCAGCTTTCGGGACACATCACATACGTACGTATATAGCTTATACCTACATAATATCATATATTACGTGCCACACGTCTGTATCAGTTTGTACACCTTCATAATATTAAGATACATCGTAGCACCGTAGGTACCTACATTGTAAACGAACAGCATGGATTATAATATTCTGATTTGGTTTCTAAGAAAGTGCGAAAAAATAAGTAAACCAATTAATAATATTATTTTTCAAAAATATTACCTAAATTAATATTATATTAATAACCTTATTTAAAAAAAGTTAATATTATTGCTTTCACTTGGAATATTATATTATACCGGATCACAAAAACTACTTATATATTATTCACGACCAATTTAATTTCGCGCATAAAAGGCAATGCCATTAACGAATACAAATGTATAATATACACGAAGCGAGCAGTATTTAAATATTTATTAATTCGTCTACTATCAAACAAATCTACACAAATATAATGTTTTCATATAGATGTTTGATGTTTGTATCTAAAACATCAAATAGTTTTTGAAGTCCTTTTATAAATAATTAAATTGTATTTTATATTTATTGGATCTTTTAAAAATGTATGCATTTTCAATGTCATATCACCATTAAATAGTGTCTAAATTATAAATGGATGACCTAACTTTATGATAATATGATAATATTATTATGATTATGGATTTAAAACAAAATCTGAAAACATACTGTTATATTAACTATTTACTCATAAGTTATTAAGTCGTATATGTAACGTTTATAATTCAATGATATGAGATATCTAATAATTAATAATATTACCAAAAAATGTTAACGAACATACAATAATAAAGCCCTGTTAAGTATAGTTCTTAAAGTAGGTATCTACTTTTGTCCTTTTACATTTTCAGGTTTTATAGTGTGGTATTAGCCGTAATATGAAATAGGTAGTTATAAATTATCCTTTTACATTATATTATGGTAATTTTACAAGATGCCTGAAGCGAAAATGGTAAATGCTTGTTAAATTTATAATTATGTAAATAATAATAAACAAATAAGATGTGTCCCCAAAGGCTTCTTCTATCAATAAATGTACTTTAAAATTAAAATATATTCATGTCTTATTATATATTTTTACTCTGCCGTGGTGTTACACATTTTAAAATATATAAGCTATACAATTAAAAACAATTAATATAATATTTTATATTATTAGTACTAAATGTATAATATAATTATATGTTACTCACTTATTCGATATATTATATAATTATTATATATAATGTAGGTATATTACTCACAATTGTTGATTATAAAATATACGTTTAGCTTAACATAAAAAGGTTTACGTAATCGTTTAGTAAAGTTATATTTACTTAATATTTTGTATTTCCTATATATAATAAGATATATTTTGATGGATTTATATACATTCACAGTATAATAAGACTTAATGACGTAAGCACAGGTCCACAACACACAAATGTATTAAAACCTTTTCCATAGAAAGTACTTTGTATGTTACTCAAAGGTAATCCAAATAAACATGTTCAGTAACCATTAGGATGTTGTATTATTTCATATATTCACTCAAATACGTGTAAGTAGTATAAGTACCTTACTATATAATATATTAATATACATATATATATATATATAATACTGAAGTTTAAGATATATAATAATAGTGATATATGCTTATAGGTATGAGACATTTCCGAGAACACCGCAAATTCACGGGAAACATATCTACAGAAATTGTTGAAGCGAATTATAATTTACGCACTATAAGGCAAAATAATCGTGTAAACCTACATAATTTAGATATTCAAGTTTTTGCTACATTTCCACTTAAAAAGGCACTTATATTTTTAAAAATATAAAAATTAGGTTTCAATTATTGAGATATATTTATACATTATACATTGTATATACTATGTAGGTACCTGCCCTGGTGGAATCGATTGATCACATTACAATTCTCTGATTTTGTATTTGAATTATTAAAGTATATAAAATATTATAGTTAGTGCTGACACTATATTTTGTGAATCGATTATTTTTAATTTTTGTGATTTTATACCTATATTATATATTATAATGAAATTATTTTTAAAAAAATGTCAGAAATATTTTTTTGAAATGTATTAAAAAATATACCTATTACCTATCTAGTATCTGAATATATCATGCTCTAAACACATGTGGATGTCATCATTATTTAGTATGACTTGTGACAAAATAGTGAAGAACAGTCGTAAGTAAATAAATATTTTTTTTTAAAACCCACAATATTGAGTTTTTTAGTAGTTTTGTTACTGTAAACATTGTATAGGTGTTGTCCGTTCCTTTCATTTTTACGTACCTATACAACAAAATATGTTCATAATAATATTATTATGTGCACAGTAGTATTGTAAATATTAAAAAACACGTAGGTAAAGAAAATCTTTAGGAAATAAGCATCATGTATACATATGGATTTTTAAAATTAAAATTAACAAAGAAGAACAAAGTATGAATGAAACACTTAGTTTACCCTCCCCCCCCCAAGGGGCTTTATAAAAAAAAGAAATGATTGAGTTCCGTCAGTATATTCGACCCATTTACCGCGTGAATAAACCAGCATAGATCACCCTTTTTAGTTTCAAAGAAACAAACCATTGCAATTTGCAGTACCTATTGTATTATAATATTTGACTCACTAATCACTATGTTACAAAAATTATTCTGATTAAAGCTCAATATAAACTCATTTTGTGTTTGATTGTAATATGAACAATAATACATAATTGGATAAATACCTATATCTATATACAAAATTAAGTTCCATGCAATAGTTTATATTTTTTTCAAGATTTTATTCGACTATGCCAAAAATATTTACTGAGTATAATAAGTGTAATTTTTATTACCGATGATTTATAATAAACCAATAAAAACATAGAGTCATATTGAATAAGGGGGATTGAGTCTCTGAGCTGTATGAACACTTAAATTTCAAATTTGTAATTTTCCCTAATAATATATTTTTTTTTATCAGGGTTAAGGCTTTGGCAACATAGTTTATTAGCCTGTGGTACTGTATTGAGAGGTACTATAGGTTGTTAACACGTATGTGTGTGTTGTGCTAGAATTTCTAGTGCGGCACCCATAGGTTTCCGCCATGAATGAGAAAGGGGAAGGCGGCACTTGTTCTCCGGACACCGTGACTTACCCGAAGAAAAATGCTTCCCAGTGGCCGAGAATCGAACCGGTAACCGGCTGAGCCACAACCGACGCCTTAGACCACTCGGCCACCTCGTCCCCCAATAATAAATTATGTCTCCAGAAATAATTAATAATAAATATTCTAACCTAAAGACATTTTAAGCAGTATCTTACAACCTCTGTGTAACGTAATAATCAATTTGTATTTAGGTAGGTATTATAATATAATAATATATTATTATGTATTTGGTTATATATCATTTCACTATAGACTATTATTTTTTCTGTAGAACTCAAATAAAAAGTTATCAAAACTTTACTGTTAGTTAAAATCGGTTACCAATTTTTTTTTACATCATAATAGATTCCTCGGAAACATATTATTATGTCATATCAATTGGGTTACAAGAGTTACAAGCTAACCAATGATCGTCTTACCTTCGTACTTTCTGAGGGTAAGCATTGTTAACTTAAGTGAGGTACGATGGCATATGATTATCTGTTGTAAAGTTCGTTCCATCTAAACAAATTGACTCGATATTTCGTATTCCGCTACGCAATTCGGTTTAGTAAAAACTTCATCGACTCAAAGTACGTAGGTAAATATCCCGGCTAGGACTATTCATTTTAAAAAGTAAAAGAACGTCAAAGGAATAGGTACAATAAATTTTAAAACACTTCTGTTTGTTTTAAAAAAACAAACATATAAAAATCACTTGGTTTACGCTCGCTCACATACAACCGTCACACTTATACGCTCTTACCCAGTTTCACGATAACAGCAGGACCACTCAGTACCTGCGTGGTATAAAAGTTCCATTTTAAATTATGAAAATATAGTGTCACCTCAACACATTTCGCTTCGCTCAACTGACTCATTTTACTTAGGTACTTGCTAATATGTATTTCCACAATTGGCCATCCACATAGTATCTACCTATACTGTACAAAAATCATAAATATATTATAAAATAATATTGACGATTGACTACAATATACGACACGTCGCACATATACAACGAAATTCCATATTACGTGTGCAATAGACAGAGACAACAAATAAACTATCCAGGATTCATCAAACCCCCCTAAAAGTATGATGTATTAAAATTAAAATTTAAAAGTTTATCTTAATGTATTATTGTCTAACTGATTATAATGATAAGTCAAAAATATAAAAAGATAATAATATAGAATAGTATTATACCTTATTTTTATTTTGCTTTTAATAATATATATTTTATATATTTGTATTTATTTTATATTATTTAGAAATTACACAATCTATACAATATGAAAATAGTATAATAAGCATAAGTGATTTTCTTTCTATATAATGTTTCGGCTTGAAGGAAGAACCAAATTATTGTCTTTTGAGTCTACTATCAAGTGTTCAATTGGAGTAAGGTTTTAGTATATTTATTAAAATGTGCATATTTTAGTCATGGCTCATAGTTGTATTTTGATTTTTGTATAAATTATTTTCTTTTAAATTGACAGTAGTTTTTTTTTTTTTTTTTTTGAATGGTCCTCGTTAAAACTTTAAAGTAATGGTTCTTTAACTTTGTGGTGACAATATGCGCCGTAATGAATAATGCCTTATTTTTTCAAACCAGTATCATTCTGGTAAACCTGGTGAAATTTAATAAAACATTTTAACGATTTTTGAAAAAAAGAATATTGTTGTCAAGTATAAAATATTTCAACATTAAAATGTAATTCGAATGCATATATATTTATGTTTTGTATTTAATTTATCGTTTTTTGATCAGATAAAATTCCACACGTGGTTACTTGTGTTGGCCAATTAATATTCGTTAAGCTACCTACATAATATGATTATTACAATATTACAAAATATTATATAGGTAATATAATGATATTAATGCAGTTTTGGACCATACATTTTTGACATGATTTAATATTGGATAAAAATGAATATAATCATGTTACCGAGTTGGGCTTTGTATAAATTGGAAATTTTAACTATAAAATAAATATAAAGTTGCCTAAAAACACATCATTTATACCTACACTTTATGGGTATGAATTTTCCAATAACCATAAAACCATAAAAGTAAACCATCGTGAGATACCCCAAAAGCCATGATCTGAATATAAAGGGAGTTTAATCGAATTGGTCCTCATTAAATTAACAAAAAAACTGTACCTATGTTTTCACTTTTTTAGATTCTAGTGGAGCGATGAATGTTTTGATTTTACAATGATGTGTGTTTTTTTATTTATACTCTGATTTTCAACTTCAGTATCTTTTTCGATGGGGAAGTTAATCTAGTTGGTGATTCGAGAGGTCAACATTCCCAGTAGTTTTCAAAAGCGCCGGGAAAAAGAAAATACAATTAAGAAAAACCGGGACTTTTCACACAAAATAGGTTTTCGACCAAATCGATTTTGGTTTTTGGTGTAACTCTTTAATAAATTAAAGTAGATACACTGATGTTTTATACAGTGTACTCTAGGTAACTAAAAGGTCACAGGGGAAAAAAAATTTTAATTGCTAAAAATTTCGAGTTATTAAACTCTTAATGTGTTATTTTTAATTGAATTGGAATTTTATTTGTTTGAGATTTCGATAATTTTGAGTTATCACGGTTCGAGTTATCGAGAGTAGTTAGGTACACTCTATTGTTGTCTATGCACAATGAAATTTTCAAAAGGCTCCTAATATATTGTTCATGATAGTTGAAAAATATTAAAAATACATAGCCACAGTTCTTAAAAGCATTTAAATTTTTAATTTCGACATAATAAGTAAGAATCACGAAAATATGCAAATTATTTATTTAGAAATTCATAAAAATTTTATTAAATTAATTTTTGATGAGTGTTTGAAGTACAACATTGGATATTCACTCGATTTCTCTTATTTTATTGTAATTCAAAAACGAATAACTGTGGACAATGGGAATTTTTATCAAATGTTTATTTTATCAATTTCTATACTTGATAAAATGTTTAAAATATTTTTAAAATATTAAAGTATACTCGTTTTGAGCTGCTTACGAACATTTTCAATTTTCAATTTATTTAGTTTTTTTTTCTATAAAATACGTCAATAAAATTGTATTTGTTTAGTCAATATTGGGCCTTGAAAATATATAAAGCTCCTGACATACCATTACAGTATCAGTTTAAAAATATTAAAAATACATAACCACACATTTTTTTTTGTATAGGCATTTAAAGTTAGAATTTTGACAACATTTTCAAGTTATTAAAATGTTCAACTTTTATAATAGCTAAGGATTGAAAATTTAAAAGAAGGTTCCACGTAAATAGGTCAATAAATTACTTTATTCACAATAATATCATCAAATATACTTAGTGATATATCATAGGCTGATTTCTTTACTAAGAATCGTTTTTCGTATACAATTATATTATATATCATTGAATCCAAAATGTAACACTATTCATTACAGTAGCCTACTGCAGAGCGACACTCACTCCCCCACTTTTTTTTTCTGAAATACATTTTATGAAATGTAGTTAATTTACAGTGAGCATGTTTGTATTCATGTACTCATCTATTTTTGAAATTAGAATTATACATTTTCATTAATATAACCGTTAAAATAACATCTACGTTGGTTTAAAATCTTAGGTAAGAATGTGCTGAGCCGTAGAGGAGACAAGAGCACGTATTTCCTACGTGTGTGTATAGTATAATAATATATGCGTAAGCAATACATATATTGTATAAATGGAAGGACAATATTTTACTCTAAATATTAATCAAGCTTATCCACATATATCACAGAAATTTATATTATGACAGAACAATATTTATATCAAAGAATTTTACCACCCGAATTCAAGTTGTTGAAATCAAAAATATATTAAAATGTAACCAATGTTTTGTATGTTTATTTTTTGAAGCGTATGTATATTAGAAAATTATCAGATCCTTAAGGAAATTCGACAACTTTAACTCTGTACGAGTTTATATAAATGTAAATAACACTCCGTCCCAAAGAGCAACATGCAGGGAGATTATTCTCCGCATAATCGAAAACGAAGCTTTAATTGTTTTGTTGCTCAAAAACTTTAACCTGCCTGCATGGCGTCACATCCAGGATTTCGTCATATATACGAAAATAATTTTATTTCACTGTTTTAACGAGCAAAAACTTAGCACAATATTTTATTAGCAAACCTTGTTCGCTATACTACAGAGTAATGATCATACCTACGCATTAGTTGCAAACCATATTGTTAAAAAAATTCTCCTTAAACCGTATTCAATTGTCGGTTAATTATGAATAACAAACCTTAATAGTGCTATTATATTATTCATTTGGAAAAAACATTAATTTAGTATATAGGTAGTATATAGATAGGTGTTCGTAATAAAATAATATCATAATTCAAATCATAGAACATAGTAAAATAATTGATTTAACCAATGGTTCGTTATACCATGTCATGCGCTTTATCGTTCTAAAACGAAAAATGACTTACAATTTTATGCGAAATTGTATAATATGGTGAGGTATTATAATATATATATAGCGAGATTAAGATATTTATGACATAAATATTTTTCCTTTTAGTCGTGCACATCGCAGACCAGATTATAATCCGTTGGCTATGATATATTATAATATAGAAGAAAATATATTGTATTTATTTGTTGTATTAATTGTGCTTTTTCAGGTATAAATGGAATTTTTGTTTTTCAATAACATTTTTTTATACTATATTTTATTTTCTGTTAATTTTTTTACATCGTATGCCATTTTTTTTAAATTTAAGATATCAAAGAACATTTCTAAAAATATATTTTTATATTTATTTAATTTAATGTGTAAAAATATTAGTTCACGCCACACGAACGTGCTTTTATAGACACCAGTATGGACCCATGTATAGATAGGTATTATTGTTGTTGTCACAACTCACGTGAACGCACGAACATAATACGTGCTCTATTAAAAACGTATACCTAGTTTGTTTTTTACTTTTTTATAAATAGTGATACATTAAAAAAAAAATTAAAGCATTTTATAGTGTTATACTAGTATTAGACTGTTAAGAGTATACTTTGATATTTTATGGCCGTATTTGCATGTATTTAGTTCAGTTTTATTAGGTCATAAAATCCTAACCCTATCAATCTATATTAAATTATATAAAAATGAGTAGTTATGAATAGCTTTTGGATCTGGACTAAGAATTTCATATAATTGTGTGAAACAGAAAGTTTCCTCTCGATCTCTGGCGATGACGGCATTCAGTGAGGACTTGCTTGACTGTCATTTGAATGCTGCAGGTGATGAATTTGAATGCATCTTCTTTTTTTCAGTAGATGTTGATGAGTAATTATTGTAGTGTGGCTTATTAGTTATTATAGTATAATACTAAGGCAATTTATATTTTGTAGGCCCATATTAAGAATTTAGTAATTTATCAGGGGCGATAAAAATCATTTTTAAAGTTGTCATATTAAACTAATCAAACTTATCAAAGTAAATGCAAAATCAATAAACAAAATTTAATTTACTACAAACGATAGGTATAATAACTAATAATTTAAAAAACAGATTTCAAGTGTGTGGTCAGATAAAATTCATCCATGGACTACCATTTTAGAGACTCCTGGTATAGGCGTATTGTGTAGAGGACACAGTCACATAATTTAAAATGGGTAGGATATAATTATATACGAAGGTATAACTAGGTATATGTATAATATAATAGGTTAGATTATGTATATAATATATTCAGTGTTTATAATAACTATTAGCTATAATGCTATAATATATTATGTAAGCCGTCTGCTCATAAAAACAGGCTAATCTCTATAACTCAGTTATACTTATATTACACAGTAGGCAGTGTTGTAAAGTATTTGAGTAAAAGTATTCAAATACTTTTTTCCGTATTGAATACTATTTTATTGAATGCTATTTTTTTTTCTTTTAATTCTTAATTAGTTTCTGCTTATATATAATTATTCTTGTTAAATAAAAATACTATCCCGTCATGGTTTTGTTTTAACATTATAAAAATATAACATTATATACATATTTATCATTTATGCCTTACAGACAATTTGGTTTTCGTCGATTAAATGTTTTTTTTTTCTCCAAGAGACAGTTTATTGTCGACGAAGCTCGAAAAGATACATCTGTAGTCGGTATCACTATTAGCTTTAGTCAATAACAAAATATGTAATATGTAAAAAGCTTCTGCTTATCGGCTATTATACTTTATAATTGTTTAATTATACGAAAATATTATTACTAGGTAATTATTAGTAACTATTACCTATTTAGCAAGGAAATTTTATCAATAAAAAACATTTATAGTCGATAAACGGTATGAGATATCCAAAAACATGTAGCTTTAAATTAATATATAACTTTGTAGAGAAACGTCCAGAATAATCAGAATTTTGATTATTAAGCAAAACATGCTTTTAAAATGCAAAAACAAATTTTTGATTTTAACAAATTATTTCAGAAATAAAAAGTAAAAAGAATTATTTTTTTGTATTTGAAGATTATTTCAAATACTTCTGAAAAGTATTTATAGTATTTGGGTGGTATTTTAAATACTTTATTTTAAGATTATTTGAGTAATTAATTAAATACTTTTAAAAGTATTTTTTACAACACTGTAAGTAGGTAGGGTACCCTATACATATTTTTGGATTCTGATTTCGGGACTTGAGACTAAACTACTAGATCATAAATTCCTTATGACTTACAAATTTTAACACTTGTATTTTTCACTTACTTTTTCTGTGTACCTACTCTATTTTTAATATTCAGTGGCGTAATTAAGAATTTGACCAGTTGGGGGAGTATATACATTTTTTTTCCACTCAAAATACTGAATTTTCAAGTACTCTAGTAAGTATTTTATATATATTATAAAGGCTCTAGGAGGATCTCCCCTCCTCATCCCCCTTAATTACGCTCTTAATAATATTATAAGTATTATACTGATAGTAGGTATAGTACTTACTTAATGTTTATTATCAAATATTTGTACCTTTAGGTTCGTAATGACTTTTTTATCCATAACGTTTTATGTGAATTATCTTGTCAAACCTAAGACTGAATATATGTTAGTTGTAGTCTTTATTAGATATGCAGAATGTATAGTATATAATATTATTTGTTAATATTAGGTCAAATTAAAATCCAAAAAATTAATTCGAAGTTGAGCATCAATATCAAAAACATACAACTAATACCCATACTATTCTATAATTGAAACCAGAAAAAAAATAGTATTGATAAGCGAAAATTAAATTAAAATAGAAAAATGTTAATTTCGATTTGAAGTATCGTCTCCATGGCAAGGTACTCAACACCCGCTGTACAACAGAGCGGTACCTACGTCACTACATTTCCCTTTCCATTAAGTTACATATTTATATTTTTTGTTCATAAATTAAAATAATTTACATTTATAAAATATATATCAATATTAATTTAAATATATATAAAAATTAATTGCTGTTCGTTAGTCTCGATAAAACTCTAGAACGGCCTGACCGATTTGTCTCAATTTTTTTTTTAGATGTTTCGAATTGCCAGGAGAAGGTTTTTATAAAAAAAATTTTGGGAAAGTCCACCGAAAAATTGAAAATTTGGATGCAAAAAATACAGCAGTGGCGCAACAGTGTATTATATTATATTGGTTGCTATTGGTTAATCGGGCATGTTTGTTGATTTCTTATAATATAAAAATGAATCACTGAATGTGTTGCTATATAAGCGCAATAATTCTCCTGTACGTGTGTTGTGACTAAACTCCTCCTAAATGGTTGGACCGATTTGAAAGAATTTTTTTGTATGCGTTTGCGTGACGCCCCGGATAATTTAGACTCACAAATCACCCCCCCCCCCCCCATAGGTCCAACCAGGGGATGTGCTCAAACAGGGTTTAGAGATTTACGGTGGTAATTTTTATTTATAAATGGTTGCCATTGACTACCGTAAAATCAGTGTATTCATTAAATGCATTTAATTTTTTTGTACGCTGTGTTTTGATATTATATGTATCGCAAATTACGTAAATATTGAGCTTATTATACTCACATATAAGTTACGTACATAAAACAATGCCACGTCTTCGTGGATGAGGAGAAAATATTGGTCGACAGACTCGGCATTCACGATTAGTCCAGCCGTTTAGGAGGAGTTCAGCGTGACATACTTGGTATAACTTTGATACTTTAGAGTTAAGTTATAACGTTACGTACAAACAACACGGGGTCCTATTGCCTAAATGATAATATACTGCTTCGAATCAGAATTTTATCCCAGGCAACAGAAGAGTTATAATAAGAACACCATACACCAAACAAAGTTTGAGTCATATAGAGTTAGTACATTTAACGAGAAACGAAGTGCACGAGATCAGCTATATTTTATACTTATATTTACATTTTACCATTTATATTACCTAGGTACCTATACTAAATATTTTTACATTTGTTTAATGTGATACATAGGTAACTGGTTGTGGTTTTATGCCACAGCTTACACCATATTATACAATACATTTATTAATAACAGATGTTGAACATTATTAATAAATTAATTTTTTAAAGTAGATATTATCTACAATTTGTATCTTTATCTGCATTGCCATTTAAATGAGTAAATTGCTTAAGTATACCTAGGTACCTATATTTATACAACGCTGTCATATTATATTATTATACCGTAAAATATGATTGATACATAATACATGTGACTCTCTCTCCATATTATTCAGTAATTAGATTTAATTTTGAACGCGACCATTATCATAATAATATAGGTAATATTATAATATTATGTGCGCGTGTTATTACATCGCAGTGTTTTCAAACAAACCGCTGTGCACACTACACGCGGTGGCAGTCACGGCTGTGTTTGTTTGCAAATTATTCCAACGAATGTAAATAATTTATGAACGCTATATTATAATATTATATGCGTTAATTGATTCCGAGCCGAGCTCTATACCGACACACGAAATTGAATTTTAATAAAGCTTTATGCATGGTGCATCGTGTTTTACGTGCAGCGTACTCGCATATTTTATTTCGTTGGAAAGGTAACGCAGAAAATTTTGCTCGATTTTGCTGCGAGTTCATAATAATATCATCGACTTGCTATATTAATTATTATTAGGGTCCTAAATAATATTATACTGGTATATTCAATATTGTGGAATAAACTCGGTGGGATTTGGCATTTTATTCGGATAAAATCCATATATTGTTTGTAATTTGATAAAAAAAAAAACTGTATTGTCGTGGTATTACATACGAGAGGTAAAATGGTACAGGTGGTTTCCTCTATGATCAGGGATATTACAAAAAAAGTAATAATGGCTCTGGAACATTTCACGGATGTATTATTATTATTATTAAAACTGATAAGAAATTATTTTTAAATTATGTTTGATAAGAGTGTAATACTATTATAATCAACTGATAAAAATGTCCTCTCCAGTACTGTAGATAATAACTTGACATCTGTAACACAGATGTTTTCACAAGATTGATTAGGTAATTATTTTTTTAAATCTAATTGCAAAATTGTCTTTAAAATGGTGTATAGGTATACTTTCGTTTTAAATAATCGATTTTATAATCAGAAAATTTTCTGTTCAGTTCCGTTGTGAAAAATAAATATATTTCTGCTTGGGACTTTATAGGACATACTTTATGGGGTTTTATTATTTTCATTCGATTTTTAACAAATTAGTGACAAAAGTGTGCAACCAATTTGATAAATGTATTTTATAATTATGTGGTGCAACCAGGATGTATTTTTATTTTTTAGAGGAGGGGGGCTATAGACTAGCTGTAAAACACAATTGTGTCCGGATAAAAATGAGCAAATATAAAATACAGCGCTATATAGGTTTATCTTGGTTTTAGTGTACCTCAGTTCACAAAACCCCACAACTGGTTTTACATGTTAACCTGCCTGCCGCCCTATTATAATATTAATAGCAGTGAAAAAAATAGTCCAAACAAAATTCGTGTAAAGAGCTTAAGAGTAATAGGTACCTAATTAGTTACATTTGTGGAAAGTACTTACTACTTAACTCACCTTCAATTATTCAATTCAATTATAATAATATATAGTATTACGTCTTTTAGCACTTAACATTTGTATATACCTACCTAACTACTACAAGTTGTTTTAATTAAGAATTAATTACTACCCATCATAAGTGATAAAAACCTACTGTTAAAATGTCAACTCTTTTAAGTATGCATTTACCTATAATTTTAAAATAACGATGATTTTAAATTCTCACATTTCGACGAATAGATTGCAATAATAACAAATAGTGACGACTAACAATTGCTAAGAAATCAAACAAATTTAATATTATTATCATCAACCCCTTAAATCAACGAATATGGTTGATGTTTGATATTCATTTTTCAAATCCTATATTTTCCCAGTCCTCTTACAGTAACTAATAAAGTTTAATTTCAAAAAGTTTATTCCATATTAGATAATAATAATATTATATTAACAGTAAAACATTAGTTAAATATAAAAATTATAATATAATATAAATATTATAATTGATTCACCAAGTATGCTCATCCTCTTTTTTCTTTAATAATGAATTTATTAAAAATCTGGTTTTTAGAATTTTTGAATATACCTAATTTAAGTTTTTTCAAATTCTTCAGATTTTTATACTACTCAAGTGTTGTATGGAGATACAAACTTCTGTTTTTCAAATGGCAACTCCATTAATTTGATTGAGTATTTTAAATTCTGAGAGGAGCGATGAATGTATTAATTTTACAATGATGTGTGTTTTTATTTTTTTTTTTGTGTTTTGTACACGATAAGTAATCGAAACAATGGTTCGATTTTCAACCTCGGTATCTTGTTTGATGGGGAAGTGAATCTAATTGGTGTATTAGAGGTCAAAAGCGACAAGAAAAAAAAATAATGAAAACCAAGAATTTTTACGCTCAATCAGTTTTCGACAAAAACGATTTAGGTTTTTGGTGTAACTATAAAACAAATGACCATAGATGCATGAAATGTATGTATTCATTAGTTTAAATATTACAAAAGAAAAAACCTAATAAAATGTGAAACTGAAAATGTTCCCAAACAGTTAAAAACAAATCAAATTTTATCGTGTGTAGAAAATGCAAATTTAAACGACCAGTGAAAATTTCATGTTTTATATACGTTCATTTGAATTATAGTTACACCAAAAACCAAAAACGATTTTGCGTAAAAATTCTCGTTTTTCCTTAAATGTTATGTTTTTTTTCACGTTGCTTTTGAAAACTATACGGAATTTTAAATTTTGACATCCCAATGCACCAACTAAGTTCACTTTCCCATTGAACAAGATACTGTTGAAGAAAATCGAAGGAGTTTTACTGCCCTAATCCATGATGACAAACACAAAAATAAAAAACAAAAAATTAAAAAAAAAAAATCTCTGGTGTACAGCAGGGTACAAGTAACACTGTAATGTGTAATAGATGGTGTTAAATTTGAATTCAATGATATAATATTATCATTGTATAAGAAAAACAATTCTGAGCGAAAACGGTTAGTCAGTCCATGATATTACTAAGTATATTTGATATTATTGTGAATAAAGTCATTTATATAATATATAATATATTTTTATTTTAACCTATTTACGTGGAATCTTGTTTTAAATTTTCAATCGTTAGCTATAAAAGTTGAACATTTTATACATTTTTAACTACAAAATTCGAATTTTAAATAGGTACTTATAAAAAAAAATTATGCCAATGTATTTTTAATGTTTTTCCACTGCTATTGTAACAATATATCAGGAGCATCGCATTAAATTTTCACGCTATTTTACACAACAAATAACATTTTATTAATATTAAAAAAAAAAAAAAAAATAAAAATATAAAACTGAAAATGTCCGTAAACAGCTCAAAAAGAGTTAAATTATTTTATAAATTGTATGGTGTATAGAAAATGGTAATATCAGTACAATTTTCTAGTATTTACAGTCATTCGTTTTTTAATTACAATAAAATAAGAAAATAGTTACATGAGAAATCGAGTGATATCGAATATTGTATAAATATGAAATTCAAAAGCTTATAAAAATTTAATTTGATTTGCTTGAAGACATTTTTTTTTGATAAAGATAGACAAATTAATGAATAATCTTGTATTACATTTTCAAATCTTAGATTTAAAAAGAAACATTTTTATGAATTTCTAACTCACAATAATTTGCGAATTGTCGTCATTTTTACGTATTTTGTCAATATTTGAACTTTCAAAGCTTATAAAAAAAAAATTGTGGCTATGGATTTTTAATTTTTTTCATCTTCCCTTGAAATAATTTACTAGGAGCCTTCTATTTTCAATCTTTTTTAACCAACAAATGAAATTTTATTTATATTTATAGAAAAAAACTAAAAAAAAATAGAATCTGAAAATGTCTGTAATCATCTCAAAATAATTCAAAATATTTGGAAAATTTTATAGTGTGTAGAAAATTTTAATATAAACACTCAGTCAAAATTGCATGTACCTCTATGGTCATTAGTTTAAGAGTGGCCCCAAAAACCAAAATCGATTTTTTCGAAAACAGATTTCGTGCAAAAATTCCCGTATTTCCTTAATTTTTCTTTTGTTTTTCACGGCGGTTTTGACCCCCCCCCCCCCCAAAGTATCAACTAGATTCAATTTTCTATCTGAAAAGATACTGTTCTAGAAAGTCCAAGCACTTTTACTGTCCTAAAAGGTGATGACAGGTACGAGAAAAAAATTTTAAAAAAAATAAAATAGAACACATCATTGTAAAATCAATACATTTATCGTTTCACTCAGAATCTAAAATCCATAATCACAATTTTTATTTTATAAGCATTTAAAGTTGAAATCTTGACAAAATACGTAAAAATCAGGTGCAAATTATTTTGAGTTAGAAATTGCAAAAAAAATTTTTTTTTTAATTTTAGATTTGAAAATGTCATACAAAATTCCTCATAAGTTTGTCCACTTTGATCAAAAAAAAAAATGTCTACAAGAAAGTCAAATTCAATTTTTATGAGCGTTTTAAGTTCGTATTTTTACAAAATTAGATATTCACTCATGTAGCAATTTCCTTATTTTGTTGTAATTTAAAAACGAAGAACTGTAGATATATGAAAATTTCACTGAATGTTTATATTTCCATTTTCTATACATCTTAAAATTTTCAAAATATTTTGACTTGTTTTGAGCTTTTATGGAAAATTTCAAATTTAAATTTTTTTAGTTTTTTTTTCAATGAATATCAATAAAATTGTATTTGTTGTGCCAAAAAGCGTGAAAATATTGTAATATAAGGCTCCTGATATACTATTGAAATATCTATTTAAAAATATTAAAAATACATACACACTATTTTTTTTTATAATCATTTAAAGTTCAAATGTTGACGTAATTTATCAAATTAAAAATTTATGAATTATTTAGTAGTTAAAAACTTATAAAATGTTCAACTTTTATTGATAAGGATTAAAAATTTAAAACAAAGTTCCACGTAAATAGGTTAAATATAAATAACTTAGTTCACAATAATATCATCAAATATTTTTATTTATTTTTTCATTTGTTTGTTCTTCTAAAGATATCATTATACCAACAAAGATAGACTTAGTAATATCCAGTGGTTGAATTGGGGGGGGACGCGGGGGGACGGAGTCCAACTTCTATATTTAAAATACCCCTTCTAATTTCAAGAATTGATAAGACATTTAAATGTTGGGGGGACGCACAAATGTTTTATACTTTTGCATACCCCTTCTATTTTTTTTCCAATTCAAGCACTGGTAATATCATAGGCTAACTGACCGTCTTCGCTCAGAATCTTTTTCTTATTCAATGATATTATATCATTGAATTCAAATTTAACACCACCCATTACAGTGACCCACTTGTAACATACTGTATAGCAGAGCGTGACACCCCAGTGACACTCCACTTTCTAACCTTTTTTTAGTTATTAAAATGCTAGTTCTAAGGATAATAGTCAGTAGAAATGGTTTTGCAAAAAAGTAAAATAGACGTAAAATTGGATCTAGTATCTTCATACTTTTACCATTTTTACAAATTATTAATATTGATATATTAATACTACATTTTTCAAATCACCATATTATCACTCATATTTTATAAACTCATTAGCCATTACCTTGGAATTTTAAACCTAAGAACACAAAGTTACATAACTCAAAAACTACCCATACGAATTTTGATGCTGATGCGTCAAAATGTTCAGTTAAATTAACCACTGTATAATTTTCAGTTGAAAAGGGGTTTTCTCATTTGAAATAATTAGTATAAAAATCTCATGGATTTGAAAATATGGGCTTAAAAATTATTTAAAAATTCCTTATACAAATAGTGAATAACTTAATTTTTTGGAGAAAAAAAGTGGTTAGCATCATCGGTGAATCACTCAGTATAATATTATATTTTTGTGAACTTTTATAATAATTTAATATTATACTCACCATACTCTAAATCTAAAAAAAAATATTATTACATTTTTTTAATAGACTACTATTGAATTTATTTCAGGGGTCTATATTAGTTGTTACTTTGAGGGATCCAAGGGAAAAAAATGTTCATTCATTTTCAAAATAAACAGAAGAAAATAACAAAACGTGATATGAAAACCGTATTATAAAATATTATATTATAATATATTCTATAAGCAAAAAAAAATATGAAATTTGTCAAAATCACGTATACATGCAAATGTGTTAAATATCATAATTATTGTAAAAATTATCACAATTAGGTCTTCGGATTCTGTCAAGTTTTCTACAGATCAGCCAGTATTTTTATGTTAAGTAAACATAACTAGATGGGTGGTTATTTTTTTCGTTAATTATTTTTATTTTTTTTTTCAAATTTTGTTTGTAAATTGTGAGTAAAAAAAGGTTAAATATGTAGTAAAAAGCGATTCGCAACTCTTTTACATACGTGTGATTCCATAAATAATATTTGTAGGGACTAGAAAGTTTCATATTTTGTTGTAAATCAAAAATGAATTATGTAGTTACTTGAAAGTTGATATCATGCATAGAAAACAAGTTTTAAAAATTATAGTTTTCAAAATATTATTATCTTTTTGAGCTATTCATGATCTTTTGAAAATTTTAGTATCTTTTAGTTTTTTTTTCCTATACCTACTTACGCAATGTCAAGAAGCTTGAAAATTGAATACAATGTTCTTTGTAAGTTTTATTACTGAAAACAAAAAATAAATTAATCGTAATATCATAAATATTTTTTATACACATCTGAAGTTTACATTTTGACAAAACTCAATATAAAATAACGATTGGTTTTTTGTAATTTCAAAATCATTAATTTTTGAAACATTCTACTGTTTCTTATATTATCATTTTTTATACTCGAAAATTATAATACCCTTATAGGTACTACTTTCAGAATATGAAATGTCATCACTGTCCACTATTATTTTTTTTAGCTTTATTTTTATTAAAATATATTTTAAGTGATTATTATTTGTTATGATATATTATAATTTTCCATATTGATGTAGGTATTGACAAATCCAACCAATTGGTTTACAACAGTTGATTAAAATTTAAGAATAACAAATTATAGAATTTAATAATAGGTACCCTAATTGTAGAATTCTTCGCTCAACATGGTACGTGATGTTTTTGATTTTTATCCAATTGATTTTTAAATTATGTATACTATACATCAGGAATCAGAGGTGCCTAACCTTTGTCAACTTGGGGGGCCACATTCAAAATGTATATTTATACAGTGGACAGGATCATCTTATACACTATTAATATACTTCAAAATTGTAATTTATTTTTTAATTCTTAAAAACTTATTAAAATAATTTATTTTTTTAAATCTTTATTTTTATTTTTATTTATACCTATAGAGATTTATAATTTTATAAAATGGTCACGGGCTGGATCCGGCAGTTGGACCTCTGTTTGGGCACGCCTGCTTTATATAATAATAATAACTATATTGCAACAATACAATACAAAATAAAATTATATATAATTTCACAGTGTAATAGAATATTTTAGCACCCCCGAATACATATACTCAGAAACTGCTAACCTAACCCAAAGGCGAAGGTGATATACATCATAATCCTTCCCCTAAACAGGGCACTGGAGTTTGTATACATCCTACCTTTGGATTTTCAGAAAAGCAAATTTTAAAATCCGAGATAACAGCATTATTTTTTAACAATCCATTTTAAATTGGACATATTACTTAATATACGTGTTTAGCTATTCGAGAATGTTGAAGGTACAGTTTATGTCTCGTCTCATTTTTATTAGGTGCTTCAGAAATCCCAAGTTGGTGGTGTAAACTTTCCAGTGGCCAAAGCGCGTTGCTATTGGCGACTCGTGTTGGTATGTTGACTATTAACAACGGTGTACGTTTTAATATTATGATTCTCCGACTATCTCACTGTGTTATTACTACCCTACTTAAATTAGTTAAAAATTATCACGCAAAAGATAATATATAATTACAAAAAGTTTTAACGTTTAGGTGCTTTTCAGTGTGATGTCAATACGTGTTTTGAATATTATATAGGTACTAAGGTACCAATATAATATGTATAATATATGCTGCAGGCTTTGTATAGAAAATAACGATTTTATCGTTAAAAATATTCAAACATAATATAATATATATATTATATATACATATACCTCTATATTTCTATGCTGATTGTTTACTTTTTGGATTTCAGCTCAATACCTACCTGTATAATATATGATACATATATATATTATATTATGTTGTGTTGATTCCGGGATTGGGTTACGGTTGATTAGAATTAAATTTGTCGTTTCCGGTTATATCGAATTTCCTCTGCACAGTGTAAAACGAAATATGGGACCCAGTTGTATACCGTGGCTCTGTGAAGTACGATATTATATTATATACCTATGGCATGGTAGTTTTTTCCATCTCTAATAAAATGTTTCATCTAGAATTGATTGAAGTACCTACCTATATGTGTATATATTATATCGATTCTTTTCGCATTTGCGGCGTATTGCGTTTAAATTCATTCATTTCCATTTTCCGCCAGAAACATTTATATTATATATTATATCTACGTCGAGCAAAAATGATAGATGTTCTCCGCTCGGCGTATATATATAGGTACTTTTGTTTGAGAAAAAAAAATGTTCGATCGCAAATAATACTTTATATTATAGGTTTATTATTTGTATTGTGTTCATTTGAATCCAATAATAACGTTTAGCGCTCTATTATTTTAGTATCGAAGAGTTTTATTTTTCTTAGAAGTGGGCTTTCTACTGTATTTTGAAGTTCTGCAGAGCGTGTACAAAATAACAAAAGTAAACTTTAAAATAACGCGAGTAAAAAGTATAATATAGAGTATAAACTTAAGGCTTATTTTATTATTTGAAAATAATTATATCGTAAGTCTCAATACAGCTGCACAAATACATCTTTGCAAACAATAATAAACTATATACCGGCTTCACTATAACGAATATAAAATATGTCTCGCTTTTTTAACTTTAGAAAACTTGTAAGGCTAAACGTACTGGAGTGTACCCGAAAGGAATACAACAGAAATCATAAATTATATTGTAAGCAATTCTGAATTCAATATTATATATATATAAGTAATAGGGTATATACCTACTTCGCGCAATGTACATTACACTTGCGTCGATTGAATAAAATATCAATTTTTATTTTTTACATGGTATATTTTTTTATTCTTCCTTGGATTTTACAACTGAAGTTTTATTACGACAAATCAATTACCTACTCAAATGTCGCATAATAAACATAAATCAGGGCTGTATAATAAAATCAAGAAAATTCCTGCATGAACTTTGAATTTTGGACCCAAGCTATATTTTAACGATGTCCATTTGAACGATCAAATTATTAAACCCCTTAGTATAGAAGGTAGGTACTAGCCATTTTAGTTATAGGTATAGTCTTACAAAACTTTGATCTATGAATATAAATAATTATAATAATATAATATAGTCAAACGGCTTGACTCAAACCTAATAGGAAGTTGTTACTAATATAGCGACTATAATCCAAGTATAAAGAGAAAATAGGGCCTTAAAATACACACATAGGCAAAACACACGCTGACTATAATAACAGCAAGCAACATGATTCACGAACAAAATTTCTTGAGAAAGACTAGAAAATTTGTAGTTAAATAATGAAGTTTTAAAATACAATAATCTAATTGAAAATTTTAAGTAGAAGTTCATGGTGTAGTTTTCAAATCATTTTGAACAATATCAACAGAGTTATAGCGAATTTAACAAGAAATTATTGTAGCGTATTTTCTTCATTTTCTTGGATGATATTCACTGTAGCCCGTATAACAATGCACTATCCGACAACTATCGTGGCAACTAATATACAAAAACAAAAATAAAACTAATTAACTACTATTACTATTATAGTCTGCAACCAATGGCAACCATTTATAAACTTATAAACTTATATTATAAAATTATTTTGAAAACAAATTTAAAAAACAATATTGTAAAACCGATATGTTCCCGAAAAATAAGGTATCAACAAAAAATGAGTGTTTTCCCAACACTCCCAACACCTACCTACTAAGTGTAAAAAAGTTGTGATAGTATAATTGTATAGGTAGCTAAGTCTTTGAACTATAGATATAATTTGTGTTAAAATAATGTGCTAAAAAATTGAACTGAGCTTGGCGACTTAAGTTAAACATTTAAAAAAACTATAGCAGTATATCATTGAAATAGGATGGTAGTATAATCAAGTTTTTTGGAGTCGCCAAGCTAAGTTCAATTTTTTACAGCAGATTATTTGAACATAAATTATATCTATAGTTCAAAGACTTCAGTACGTGTGTAACCGCCGACCGATTCACACGTGTGTTCACGGTCTTCGCTTATCGCATTTCTTAGCTTCCGATAGCAGTAACACACACGTCGCATTACGCAACTCACTGCAATTAAGAAGGTATGTTGTTATACTACGGCCCCCCATAACCAAATAGGTAACAACTTCCACCCCCGCCTTATACACCATCATGGACAACCATGATACACACATAACCCCCAATTCACAATCTAACTCACACAAAACATTCGCGGAAACAACAGCGAACTCATCCTTTCCAAAAAAAGACCAAGCAATTATCTTCAATACAGTAAATGACGTCCCGCAAATCGAGTACATCAAAGCATTCAGCCAACTTACATCGCCTAATAACATAAAATTCGCTTCACGAATATCCAACAATAGATTCTGCATTTATTTTGCTAGTAAGAGTATCGTTGACCATATTATCTCAAAACAATCGTATATCGTTATAAATAACACGCAAATCGCTTATCGTCGGCTCATTAGCCCGGCAAAACGAATCATCATATCCAATGTGCAGCCATCTATACCTCACGACATAATTATAAAAGCTATTAACAATAGCCTCATTAAAATATTATCTCCCATTACATTTATGAAAGCCGGTTTCTCAAACGATGAATACGGTCACATAGGCAGTTTTCGACGACAAGTATATTTACATCCCGACGATATCCATAGACTACCGAGTTCATTATTAATTAATTACGATCAAACCGATTATCGCATATTCTTCTCGGACGACACCGTGTTATGCTATATCTGCAAACAAACTGGTCACACCTCAAACCACTGCAAAAAAGATTTGGATAATACGATCTTAACTAATAGCAATATCCCTCCTCCGCCGGAAAACAAAGAAATCGAAAAAGATAATAACTCACAAAATGATCAAAATATCATGGACCATACTAACATAAATCATAGTATCGAAAACAATTATCAACAATCTGTCAACAAGCTGACTCCCCTTCAAGAACCAGCTGACCACATTAAAAGACCTATCTCATCATACGCCAGCACCAGCGACACCGACAATGCATCCACCACTGAGAACCCTATAAACACGTCATCAACAACACCTACGGAAACTCAAAACCATCAAACCAATAATAGCATCCTCACAACAAAGCTATTAGAATCCCAATCCAACGAAAAAAAAAAAACAAATGCAGGAATAACACATAATACACCCCTAACACCAATTAAGAGCACAAATATAAGCAAGCCTACCACCGAAAAATCCAAGAAAAATCCTCAACCCGCCAACAAAAAAATTAAACGCTCCAACTCCATAGAACTAATAGTAGCTAAACTGGACGAAACACTAGCCCCAGCCATAACTGTTTTTGAAGGAATCCCCAACCGTAAAATAGACTTCAATCAGCTCAAATACATTATTGAAAACTCCCTCAGCGTGGATCATCCCTCTAATATTCTAAACCAATTTAACATAACCCCGATGGAAATGATTGAAATATTAGACACGATTCGTCCGAAAATAAAAAACCTCACGATTAAAAACAGGCTCACGAGACTATGTAACTCATATCTCGAGTCATTATGAATACGCAATCCCTCTTCAGTATAAATAATAAATAAAGCAAATAATTAATAAATCATCTTCTCAAAATTATATAATAATCATCTTTACAAACACCAAATGCAGTCACAACCAAAAAATATTATACAATGGAACCTCAATGGACTCCATAAAAACATCGATGAAATTAAACTTATAATAAACTTACATCAACCTATTGCAATATGTCTTCAAGAGACTAACCTTAAATATGACGAATCTCCACCTTATATAAATAACTACCAATATGCAACTAAAAACCGTAGAGGCTGTCTGAGGGCAAGCGGTGGTGTCTGCATACTCATCAATAACTCATTTCCTTGGGAGGAAATCCCTATCCATTCAAACATAGAAGCCGTCGCAATATCAATCACACTCGAAACAAAAACCACCCTCTGTAATATCTACATCCCAAATCAATTCAACTTCACACTCATAGATTTAGAAAATATTATCAAACAATTACCACGTCCCTTTATTATTGTCGGGGACTTTAACAGCCACAGTATTACATGGGGTTCATATAAAACCGATTCAAGAGGAAAAATAATAGAAAAATTATTGGAACAAGATAACATCGTAATACTTAATAACAACGAGCAAACTAGAATAAATCCCTCGAACAGAAACCTTTCAGCTATCGATTTAACGTTCTCTACACCTACCATAGCACAAAGATTACACTGGCAAGTATTAAATGAAATATACAATAGTGACCATCTCCCAATCTCTATACAATTCATTTCCAATGCACTTCAAACAAACTACTCTACAACAAAATGGAACCTCAAAAACCCTGACTGGCCTCTATTCGCAAACCTTCTGGAAACAAAAATCAACGCGTCAGAATTCACGGATGAAGATATAGATATCGAAAAAACAGTATCCAAATTCACTGAAATCATCATAGAGACTGCAGAACAAACAATAGGCTACTTGAAACCCCCCTCCAAAAAAACACCGGTTCCGTGGTGGAACAATGAAATTAAACAATATATATCACAAAAAAATAAAGCACTGAAAACATTTATAAAAACCAGATCACTCGAGGACCATATAAAACTAAAAGAACTCAGAGCAAAAACAAGATTCTTGGTCAAAAGTAATAAAACTCTAACATGGCGAAACTTCACCTCCGAAATAGGTGCCCAGGTTGATCCCCACATTATGTGGAACAAAATCCGTTCATTACAGGGACGGAAAAAGCACAGTAATATCTATCTCTCCACAAACTCATCTCTAAACACCGATCCATCTTCAATTGCCCACCACCTTGGAAAATATTTCGAAAAAAAACTCCAGCAATGAAATGTACAGCCACGACTTCTTAAGGGAAAACGAAAACATACCATCACCTCAACCCTCCGTAATATCGCCCCAAAATACTAATCAGTCTTACTTAAACAGCCCTATAACAATTAATGAAGTTTTGAAAACTCTCAAAAAATGTACCAGCAAAAGTACCGGACCAGACAATATCCCTTATAGCTTTATTCAAAACTTTACAATCGACACACTTAAAATACTCCTAAAAATATACAATACCATCTGGAACAACAACGTATTTCCACAAAATTGGAGAAACAGTATCATCATACCGATAAGCAAACCAGGAAAAAACAAATTCTCAACTGATGGCTACCGACCCATTTCACTTTTAAATACCTTGTGTAAACTCCTAGAGAAAATTGTAAACCAACGTTTAATATGGTTTTTAGAACAGTCTTATTATCTCACCCCCGAACAATGCGGGTTCCGGAAAAATAAAGGTACATATAACTGCCTTTCCAAAATTCACGCAGAAATACAAAACACATACTCCGAAAATCAATACTTAGGTATGATCAGTCTCGATTTGATGAAAGCCTACGATACAACATGGAAACCGCACATTTTAAACAGTCTCACTAAAGTACTAAGCCAAAACCAAATGTTCAATTTTATTAGTAACTTTCTTAAAACAAGAACATTTCAAGTAAGAATCAACCAAACTCTATCCAAGACTTTCTCACAGGCTAACGGAGTCCCTCAAGGATCTTCAATTTCGGTTACGCTCTTCCTCATAGCCATCAACAATATCACACAGAACATTTCTCCACCTGTCCATTCTACACTCTTCGCGGATGACTTTAATATTTACTGCCGAAGCAAGAGCTTAGCAACCGTCCAAACCCACCTACAACAAGCCATCAACAATCTGCTTAAATGGACCCATACATCTGGCTTCACTTTCTCTCCTGAAAAATCACAATGCACTGTGTTTACACGTAGGCGCAATCAAAACGCTATAAACATAAAAATGGGTGAATACCAACTAATAAATAATAATACAATTAAAATCCTCGGCATCATATTCGACAGAAAATGTTCCTGGACCCACCACATCAACTCCTTGAAAAACTCAATTTCTCCACGTCTCAATGTTATAAAAATGTTATCCCACACATCATGGGGTTCTAAAACTCATGTTCTATTAACAATATACAAGTCACTTATACTTTCTAAATTCGATTACGGATCCTTCATTTGGACAACGGCACATAAATCAATATCAAAGAAACTAGATACAATCCACAACTCAGGTCTCCGTATGTCAATTGGCGCTTATCGTTCAAGTCCAATTCCTAGTATCTATAATCTTGCCTGCACACAACCTCTAGACATAAGAAGACTCAAAATTACATTGAATCACGAATTAAAATTAGCAAGTACCCTTCCTACTCTCGACTTCAAACCAATATTTCAAATGTTACCATCATTACTCCAGGAGAACAACCTTGATACTTCCAAAATACTCACTATTACTCCCTCTCTCACCCCCCAATGGAAAAATCTCATTGAAACCAACACTGAACTTTCTATATTCAAAAAAGACGACACACCCCCCTCCATCTACAAAAAAGAATATTTCCACATAATTCAAAACATCACAAGTGAAAAAATGTATACAGATGCATCCAAAAGCCAAGACGGGGTTGGCGCTGCAGTAATCTGGAATAATTCGGAACTCATGTATAAACTTCCAAGCACTTGCTCAGTTTTCACAGCAGAGTCAATCGCCATATTAAAAGCACTCGACATAATAACCGATCATCACCTACAAGACACCATTATCTTCACTGACTCCCTCAGCGCTATCAACAATATTAAAAACACATATAACCCATCAGACATCGGCCTACATATTCAGAATAAAATCCACACTTTACAATACCATAATAATTTCAAAATCAAACTCTTCTGGATCCCCGGACATTCGAGCATAAAAGAAAACGAACTAGCTGATCTCGCCGCCAAATCTGCAATCTCCTCTCCACTATCAACGTCCTCACAAATAATCTCTTCCAGCGACATACGATCACTTATAACAAAGAAATGTCAACAAACATGGCATCAGAGGTGGACTTCTTATTACACAAAATTAAATCGTATAAAACACAACACCGTCAATTGGACATTTCCTATCGAAATCCACAGAAAATTCGAAGTCATAATAACCAGACTCAGAATTGGACATACGAAAATCTCTCACAGTTTCCTAATGGCCAAGGAAGAACCACCCATGTGCCCATCCTGTGGTGTCCAAGTCACCATCAGTCACATCCTCACCGAATGCCAAACATACCACAATACCCGAACCAGCCACAACCTGCCCGAATCACTCTCCGAAATATTAAGCAACCACCCTCAATCCATAGTCAACATCATCAAATTCATCACAGCCGCCATTCTTCAAACCAAAATTTAGTTTAATTTAGATTTAGTAAATAATATTTATGTATCTATAATCTCCTCTCTGTAAGCCCAATGGCCCATGTTGCCGAGGGTATAAATATAAATAAAAAAAAAAAAAAAAGTTCAAAGACTTAGCTACCTTTAAAATTACATCACAATTTTTAGAGCTGTTTTTTATACGTAGGGTTTTTTTTTACACGGAGTATGGTGGAGTGTTTTTGTTAGGATATCTATAACAGTAAAAACAATGTCTATGAATGATTATTATAATATTACGCAATCACACACAATACAAATAATGGACAGCAAGACCAGTATTATTTAATACTTTTTATTTAAATTACTTACGTTCGTTATTAGCAGTTTGTACGTTTAATTAGACAGGTATTCAATTTCAACTCACGGTATCTTATTTTGTTTCCTGATTTTTAACCTTCCGCATCCTTTTTATTTTAGATCCAAAGCGGATCCACGCAACGATGCGTGTTTTTTCTTCGGGTTTATTACATTTTATATGGTAGTAAAAAGCTCAACGATTTCCGTTCAGCCCCTCTATAAATTGGAAATTGAACACGTACGGTACTTTAAATACATAGTTTTTCGATAGAATGTAGTGGGAAACTATACGGCCGAGTAAATGCTCTGAAAAAATTGTTAATAAACATATTAAGCATTTTCGAGTAAACTGATATCCACTCAAAATCATATTATTGCTTTAAGTTTTTTTTTTCATGCTGACTTGTCGGTTACCGTAATCTGCAATGCGTACTACTAAACGGCGAACTATAGCAAATAATATCAAATCAAAACTTTAAGCAGTGTAGGTACCTACAATATAATATGAAACTCAAAATAATAATAATAATAGTTTTGAATGAGGATATGAATAAAATAACAATATTCAATAAGTATAATAAATATAATGATGATATATTTTATTTTATTAATAGATGATTCATGTCTTGATGATTTAACAAAATCGAGATAATATAATATTATTATTGTATATTATAACTGGTACAAAAATGTATAATATAATATGTTACAGCACAATTTTTACTTTATTTTACACTAAAATAAAGTAAAGTATGATATAATTAAAAGTTTACACAATACACAATTTCCAAGGACTAAATTAATTGTAAAATAAAAATCACTTATTATTTATAATATAAATGTAAATTATTAATTATTATAATTTAATATTATAATTTAGTAATAGTAAACAAAACCATTATGCACAGTTCACTAAACATGGCAATAGCTACTACTGATTACTTGCCATTATTAATTGTTGTGATTATTATTATTGTTTAAAAATATACTTCATGACGTCTTTCTTAAAAGTACAATACAACATAATATTATGTCATTTACTAATGATGTTCAAAGTTATTAAAATATATATATTACTTTTTGTTTATTAAAATCGATGTAAAACTCTAGTTTGTCGAAAAAAAACTAGATCATCTCTTAAAATCCCAGTAAATGCATGTACAAAAATAATTACGTAGATAAATGTTATAAAATATTCAAACTATTATAGTATATACCTATTCTAAAACATAATTAACAGAAATCGAATATGCAATTTATCGAGTACAAGCGACTTGCGTAATAATAATATAATAATATTATAACAAAAGGAACAATACAAAAGTTTATGATGCAGGATATGGCAATATGTACTCTACAGTGACACGCTGTTCGTCGGGCCGCAGGTAATCATCGACGTCCAAAAGTTCTTCCGATGGCATTTTTCTCAAGCTCAGATGATCAACGATCACCGGCAAGGTGGGTGGCCTGGGCAACGGACTATCCAATTCTGGTCGTTTGGTGACATTTTTCAAACGTTCGTATATGTCAATAAACCGCAAACGCTCCTTGGGGTCACTTTTCCAACATCCGTTCATCAACACGCATATAACAGGAGGGCAGTTCATCGGTATGTCCAATAACACGCCATCGTGAATCAACTTTAAAACCTGAAAAATCACAAAATTACTCAATGCTTTTTAGAGACGTTTTGAAAGTTGTTTATAAACTTTAGTATTTATACGAAAGGGAAACTTCTAACTTCGAACATTCGTGATAAGGTATACCTTATCAATAATATAATATGATGTTGTTAAATTATAACTATACGTGTATGTAATAATAAACATCACGGTTTTAAGCATGCACACCCTATTTTTATGTTTAAATAATACATATTTTCAAATTTGGTTTTTGGAATTTTTCACAACATTGGTTTTGCGAAGAAGAACCTACATGTTTTAATGCAAATGGTAAATCCAGTGGTTTTCCTGAAAATTTAATTGAAATTTAATAATAATCTACTTTAAATACAGAGAACCTTCCTTAAAAGGATGTTAATTACTTTTATTTTGAAAATTATTTTGCTCAATATTATTCAATAAGCATTTTATAATATTATTCAAAATTGTCTGAGTATACTTGAATAAGTAGTAATTATTAACAAACATTTTTTATTGCATACTCATATACAATTACTGAGATCGTATTAATTTGCAAAGTATTTACTATAACTACTATTATCCATATTATTTACAGTAGAAAATCATAATTTGAATACATTTATTATTAAAGAAAAAATGGCGGCAAGTATATGCTTAATTAATCACTCTGTATAGGTGAAATCAAATTTGTAGTGCTGATATTATGGCTATGTGTGATCGCTTTAATGTATGACTTTTACACACAATAATACAAATACACAATACAATATATTTTATTTCTTTAGAATATCATATGGAATGCTATGCAACTAACTCTACTTAAATATCAGTTTTAATACATCCCGTGTTGTTCATGCGTCTTGAGTGACGTATAATCTTAAACTTATAATAGCAAAAGAGTAATTGTTTTATAATTGCATACCATGCATTTGAAATTGCATTTAAGGTCTATGGTTAAATCCCGTACCTTTACAGAGAATTAAGCTCTGACGTCGAAACATGTAAAAATGTAACCTAATCCTAGTGCAATGCATGTAGGTTATTTCATTTTGAATTTAACTAACATATTATACCTATGTAACAATATAATATAACAATTACAATTGAAACTCGAAGGAGGTAGGTTTCATAAAATACTGACAAGGCGTAGTAGATTTTTGATTAATTTGCTACTTATAGTTACAGATATAATATTATGTTTTTCATCGTTATACGTAATAATAATATATTGAAGCACATAGTTGTAGTTATTGCATTTCTAATTAAATATATGTATTCTTCTATACTATAGATCATGATGATTTATAGTTTGAATTGTTTTTTTTTAATTTTCCTTTGTCATTTTCATCAAGAATAATAAATTGAATACATTTATTATTATTAATATTTTTTTTCTATGATATGCAGAATGTACATTGCACGTACAATATAATATATTTAAATTATATTATAAGCATATTATTGTGACTGTTGAGCCATTATGGTTACGTAATGTTCGATTTGCCTAACTAACGCCGTGTGTCCATATCGCACACCTAAAGCTCGAAAATGTTTTAAAAGGTTCAACTTTTTATACTGTATAACATCTCTAACTATATTTCGATTACTTTGAGTATGTCAACTATGCACCTTCCATATAACCGAAACTAAACAATTGTACAATATTACTTATAATTACAATAATTATAATATGTAAATAAATTTATAATCCTAATCGTAAATCGCTCACCTCATCATTCGAATAACCGTAATACGGTTGTTTTCCCAGTGAATAAATTTCCCACAACACGACACCGAATGACCACACGTCAGATTCGAGAGTAAATTTCCCATATACTACGCTCTCTGGTGACATCCACCTTACGGGAAGCAATCGGGATCCTCCGACCTGAAAAAGAAGAAGTCAAATTTAATGTCGTGTTCGTCGCATGGTTAGGGCACCTCGTACTTTGTAATAGTCACAGGTGTAAATGTCTCGGCTCATTCCAAAATCAGCGATTTTCACGGTCAAGTTGTTGCCGACTAGACAATTCCTACAAGCCAAGTCTCTGTGGACGAACCGCTGACTCGCCAAATACTTCATGCCCGACGATATTTGTAATGATATCACCAACAACGCTTCCTAAAATCATACGGTTTCGATTTGTTAAATATAAATAAGTACACTATTATAAAGGAATTAAATATTTGATTCTAACTCAGCTTTCAGTACCTACAGCAGTACTCTTATATATAAAACTATTATGATTTGTGATCAACAAACCATCAAGACCATCTTACGAGTTAAGATGCACCTATAGTGTTATGCCTAATTTGTATAAACAATATTCTATACCCTAAGAACTATATTATTTTAAATAGATTTTATAAACCTACATCTATTAATATTTCAATATGTATGTCTTAACAGAGAAACGCATTTATATCATCTGCACAGTGTATATACCTACCACGTCATTTAAAACATTTGGATACTGCTTGTGAGTTATAGGTACCTAAGTGCAAAAATATTTTATTTTTTTTTTTATCTTTTTGGGTATTTAGGTATATATTATAATAAATATATTTATGTCGTATGCACATACTAATTTCAATAATAGCACAGGTATATTAAAAATGATTAATTTTATACTTTCAAACATAATTTACAAATTTGTTAGCACTTACTATATCCAAACTCGGCAAATGTGCAGAATAATTTGTAAACTGATCACTGCTGTTTCTCAGAACTTCGGTTAAATCTCCATATGCCATGAACTCGAATATCATCCACGGTGAACAATTATCATCTAACCGAGCAAAATGTATACATAAACACACATTAATTACATTCATAAACATTATTTATTTAGGTATGTAAATTTATTACAGAAAACTATGACGTATTTAATATACATTTATCAATATTTAACATATTATTGTTATGTATTTTTAATTCAACATAGCGGTTATGATCTAAACGGAAGTAAATTCTAATACGGTTTATCAGAAGTACAATAAAATATTGATTCAATATTGTCTTTTATTGGTAAATATTTACAATGAAAATATTGATACAGTTTACAAAATATCATCTATTAGGTTACCTGCTTGATTGATTTATTTTAGTCATGATTTATTTTACACTCACGAATAGGTTTGTCTGACTCAAACGATTAAAGATTGAATGGTTGGTTATCTCAGAAAACAATAGATGCAATAATAATTAAGTAAATTAAATGGACATGGGAAAATAAATACTAAGTCAAATATATTTTAGCTAAAACAAATGCACTAGATCGTGCAAATATTATAATGAAATTTGATGATTTAAACATTATTTTAAATAAAAATAAAGTAGAAATATATTAGGAAAACATATTTACGACGTCGATAATCATTTGAATATAATTACTATCCAACATATTTCTGTAAGCATTTAAAGTATATATTTTATTAGTTTAGAATAAAATTTATATGAATATTATAGTCAAACAAAATATTGAGCTTATAATTAATTACCTATCTACTGTTCTGAACTTAATACATTAATTATTATAAAATTATTTATTTTTATTTTTGAGTTATCTATTAAAAAAATGTACTTGACAAAATTATTTCATTGAGAATTTATCGTTTTTACCAATGCATGTGTTATGTTTCTTCAGTACCTACCTACCTACATACTATTAGTTTTACGGATATGTACGTTCGATGGGTGTATGGAAAGTTCGTAAACATTGGACGAATAACTCTTTATAGTTCTATTGTTTTTAAATCAAAGAAAATAATTGATTTTACCACCGTTAATTATTATTTAATATCTTCCATTAAATGTAATATACAAATATCCAATTTTATCATTAGTATTATTTAAGTAGTTATATCCTTTTTAAAATAGTTTAATAAAGGAACATTTAGTTGAACTTTACACCTTAAACTTTTGACAAACGCGATAACAAGTTTTGATTAATACCCAAAATGGTGGTTAAAGTTCGAGTGCTCATATAATATATAGCTACCTATATATTACAGGTGGTGTTAATGTATATATATATTCGAAGTAAATTGTTTCACTCTGAACTCTTATTTCCCTTGCACGCTTAAACTTTTAACAACCTTAAAGGCCAAAGCTTATAATATATTATGAGTAATTTTTAATTGAACTCAGGTCTTTCAATACTCAACATCAGCCACACTCAACCTATACGGTCCAAAATAGCACAACATAAAAAGCCATACTATTTTAAAAGTCATTTAATAATCCATAGGCTGTATAATATAATAATTAGATAATTATTTTTAATTGTTTTATATGTATACTTTGTGAATCGATTCCCTCGTCGACCTATAGCGTCCTTAACAACTCAAGTACATCACAACATGAACATGTTTAGTGGGGCACATTATCTTCTTGAAGAATAAATAACATTTTGAAAAATAAAATAAAATATGACTGCTATTATACTGATAATTATCACACTACTCTGGCATTTAAGTTAACGGCGTGCAGAAATCTAGATTAATTAAATGATAATAAATTTGAATTAACAAAAAATATTCATGATAATAAATTATTTAAAAATGTTGGTAAATTGTAACGGTCGGTACGAAAAAATAAGTTTGACGCTACTACAGCACTGTATTACGCTTGTTCAGCAGTGTTGGTAGGTACCTACTCATTCCAATTCGAATTCCCAAGATGATGGCAAAGGGTGGCATTTGCGGAGAGTGGCGTCGTTTTTAAGGTGTTAGTTTTTTTAGTACATATTATACTCCTCAATAATATTATTAACTATAGAATTCCTAAAAAACTATTAAATGAGAACACTTAAACAGTGTGATGATTAGGTGGGTTAGGTATTCCCATTTTTGCGATAAATCAGTGACTAGTGAGTAAGTACCTAATAAAAAGTGAGTAACCATTCAATTTTCCCCTGGGTGGAAAAATGTTACGGCAACAAGGCTTTGATCCCAACATTACATGATGTATACGCGATATTAATTAAAACGCATCGACATCAATCACGGACAAAAACGGAATGGTATATTATATAATTAAATATGCATGTTGGGTATGAACATAAGCGACCTGCCCATATATCGAAAACGCACGTGGGAATATTGTACTGTTAAAATTATTATTGAAATAATTAAATTATTATTATTATTGTAATATTTAATTACTTGTATGTATTGTGTGTAATGTGTATTATGTATTATATTATTTTATTATTGTTATTATTATTAAAAGCGTATTGTGTAATATTACCTTGGGGGCAAACTCCGATCAATGTCAAGATATTCGGATGTCTGAAATACGTCATTATCTCTACTTCCCTCATAAAGTCTTCTTTAGCCTCCAAGTTAGTGTGATCCTTTAAAACTTTTATGGCCACTGTTTCATATTTGCCTTCGGTCTGTTGAAGGATACCTGCATGGACAATAATTACATATTTACTTATTTTAACATTTTTTACATATTTTTCAATGTTATCCTCAACGACATGTTCGTAAATATGATAAATTAATATGTAAGGATGTAAGTGTGTATGGTTTAGTTTTCAATATTTGACGAATTTCTGATAATTCGTTTCGGTCGTTTATAAGAATGTAATGCTGGGTTACATAACCAACCACTAAACATTTAATGAATCAATAGTGAATAGTTCGTAGAGAGCTAATATTGCTTTAAACAAGCTTTAGTGGCCCACAATTAATCAATTTTTTATGCACCCCAGACTGTTAACTGTTCTAAAATTATATTTTTATCTTTTTCTACGTTTTTTATTGATTTTTCTAAATCTCTATACCAAATGGGAGAAAAATCACAGATTTTATTTCATGTACGGCATCGCATACGTCGTGTTGTCTGAATGGCTCTTACATAATAATGCGTACATGTGCATAAAATCCGATTACATAGAAGCAATACAATAATTCTATGAAAAGTATCAAAAATTGTGAATAACTATATAATATATTATACATAGACGGGTCATATTATAGTGTGTACTATGCATGCTGATAGCTATCGGAAGAGAGACATCAACAATTTAAATGCGTTTTATAAATACATAATTAGTTCATATAATTTCATGTTCCGGATAAACATGAATTTTTATAAATGCATTTCTTAATTTTAATTTTTAATTTTTTTAAGTTTATGAATTTAGTTTAGTCCTTGTTGTTTTCAGAGGATCGATGCATTCGAGGTCAGTGTTGAGACTTATCTCAATTAATTATATCTTTTATTTCATCTTGCTATCTTGCAAAATCTTTACTATTCCATAGTAAAATTATACCTTAGATAAAAAAATATTCATATCTATATCAGTTTCAACATTTGAACAAATTGCACATCCTACTCATTTTTCTTTGGATATTTTTGATATTCTTCGGTTATAAATTTAAATAAAAAATGGATTTATGTATTTTAGATATAATATAGAAAAAATCGATATTTGCTTATCATTGTCTACATTTAAATATTACATCTATACAGGATTGTTTTTAGATTTATAAGATTTGTGTTATCTGTACTCAACATCACTGTCCGCCATGTCCGGGATCCTGAAAATAATTTAGAAAAACGCAGCCGTGTCACATTACCTTTGTAAACTTTTCCGAAAAATCCTTGCCCGATTTCCTCCATTGACGATATACAACTTTTACTCAGATAAGGTATCAAAATAGTGTCTTTGGCGACGGGCGACGGTGCAGCGTATTGTGGGTTCATCGTGAAACTGTCTTCCTGGATCACTCCTCTTATCAGTGACACCACAGGTGACTAAACAGACATGTGACGTCATGGATATTACATCATAAATTATTTATAGTATTTTAAGGATATATGCTGAGTGTGCGTATAGATATATTATATAATATTATACACACATATTATTAGTTCAATGTCTTTACAGAAGCGCAACCAGAAATTTCCAGAGGAAGTTCGAGATAATATTATAATATAACTATTATTAGAATTTATCAAATTAAATTTACCACTTGATATGAATACTCAAAGACGGCTCAAGTATTCACCTGGTTGAGATACTGAAACACGTACATTATTGTGTGTTACAATCATGGTTGAAATATCATCCATGGTTATTGCATATTACATACCGCTTATCCACTGATTAATATTTGATGATAAAAACAAAAATTTTAGAGTATAAAGGAAGCCAATAATTATCAAATAATATATTTTTTTTATTATTATTATTATTATTAATTAACCCATGGTAACTGTTAGACCATTGGGTGGTTTTTGCTGTGAGGGAGGGTACTGTAAGTTTAGACATCACGTGTGTTTTGGTTTGGCAGATTTTTTAGTAAAAATGCCTGGGTGGGGGATGGCGGCACTTCTCTCAGGACACCGTGACTTGCCCGAAGAAAAATGCCACCATCGGCCGTCATCGAACCGGCGCCGGTGTGCGTCACAACCGACGCCTTAATAACAGGAAATATAATATTATGTAGGTAGTTCATAAAATTGATATCTACGTGATATCCCGTTATGCAGCCATTTATTGTATCTGATGATAACAATCCTAACCTAGGTATATGCAATAACCTGTATAGGTATATTGCAACCATGGTTATATCATAATATAGTTATACCCACAACGCGCCTATACCGCTAACACGGCCGATGCTTACAATGTTTTTGGCTGCCTTTGACTTGCAACAGCCTTTGGACGAACGACTCCACCATATGGTTAGTATCAATAAAACCGACACGAATGCTGTTATTCCCACCGCCAATAGCATGAACACGTTTATGCGCAAAATATAACCCAATATGTTGACGTCCATGTTCTGTTTCACCTGCAGAAAAACCAAGTCCATGAATAAGAATAATATTTTTATGGAAGAAAAAATCTAAATTAATAGAATCTTTTTAGTTTTTTTTTTTCACAATAGGGTAATCCTTGAAAACCTACGACTCGTTCTTTTAATTAGGTAGGTACTGTATAATGGATGGTATTACATTTGAATTCAACGATGTAATATCTTTGTATAAGAAAAACGATTCTGAGCGGAGACGGTATGTCAGCCGAGGTATAAGACATAGTATATACTTATCTATGGTAGGTAGGTATTAAAAAATTGACCTATAATAGGTACCTATAATAAATTCCAAATTAATCATATCACAATATCCATTAGGTACTTATAACGCGTTATACATCAATAACAAACCGTGATACTACCATAGATAATATATGGTAGTATACTTTAGAAGTTTCAAGTACCCACGAATAATATTATACAATCACAACAAAATAACTAAAATAGTTATTCTAGGTTATTTTTTATGTAATTTCGTCCAAATTTGAACTTCGAATGACTATAAAAATAAACTGTGCTTAAGTATATTTTAGATTTTTTGGTACCTAACAGAATAAACTACTTACGTTTAATCTTGTCTTAAATTTTAAATATTTAGATATAAAAGTTGAACATTTTATACATTTATAACTACAAAATAATTATTCAATTTTAAATTTGATAAATTTGGTTAAAATTCGATCTTTAAATGCTTATAAAAAAAAATTGTGCCAATGTATTTTTTAATATTTTTCAACTGATATTATAACAATATATCAGGAGCCTTGTATTAATTTTTTACACTATTTGGCACAACTGATAAAACTTTATTGATATTTATAAAAAAAAAAAACCAAAAAAATTAAAAACTTAAAATGTCAGTAAACAGCTCAAAAAGAGTCAAAATATGTATGGTGAAAATTACTTTGAATTTTAAATTTTGACCTCCCCAATGCACCAACAATATTCACTTACCCATCGAACAAGATACTGAAGTTGAAAATCGAAGCATTATTTTGACTACTATTATTGTACACAGACACAAAAATAAATAAATTTAAAAAAAACACACATCGTTCCAGTCAGAATCTAAAAACATATAAGCTTTGGAAAAATTCAAAAATGCATTACCCATAGGTACTATACGTATGATGGTTTCAATAATATTTACAAAGAGAATTTTGACGTATACATACAAATATAAATATTATTACATTGTCAATTGTAGATTTTTCCTTGATGTATTTTTCACCGAAGCTTTTTTTTCCACAATTTACCATATATTATCAATTAAGGTATTTTTTAATGTGAGTTGTGCTTTTACTTAGTAATATATTATTTGAACTTTTTGCCTTTTTTTGTTTCAAATTGGAATATTTTAAACTACACTATGAGTACCTACGTGATATAAACAATTCTGTCAAAAACATTAATACTCTAAAATAGATATTATTACAATCAACGGTCTGTAAAATGACATTGCAATCAAGCTTTATTCACAGAATTATTTCAAGTAAAACATCGATTGGTTTTTTTCTGCGTACACCGAGATGGTATTTAAATTAATAATTTCTCATAAATCAAACACAAATTATTAGTTCAAGATTATAAAATACCATTTTTTTTTATATATTTATATTATTAAGACACACGCAATAATGTGTATGCTGACAGTATAATTATTATAATGTGGAGTATGACGTCAAGTCTGAACCCGAGATATATTTTTTTTATTAAACGTTTCTTAAAACTATATTATAATAAACAAATATAGCAAAATTATTTTCAAAGTAGAAAGTTAGATTATATAAAGGAAATCGAATTATATACTGCAAGGAGGTTCATTTTGCAAAAAAGTGTTCACTACATAGGTACTGTTATGACTTGAAATCATGTAAAATTTAAATGTTCACAAACGTTAATAGGTACATATACAATAAACGTATATAGGTATTAAGTATTAACCATTTGGTAACCAATAATATTATTTTATATCACTTCAACTATTTTTCCGTTTCTTTGGGGGTGAAATTATTGTATTGTATTTGAATATTTTTTTAAATATTTTTTTATATACATTTTCTAATATGGAAATGAGTAACCAACTATATGGCTTTATAAGCAATCAGCTATCATATTTTTCCCCATCAAAATCTTTTGTCCAACTAGATTTTTATTTTTATCTGATTTTTCCAATTATTTCTCTTCATTTCCGGCTATCCAGATTTGTTTGATATTGTTCTTTTTATTCTGCTTGATAATAACACATGTATATTATATAGATACAACAACTTGCTCAAATATTCATATCCAAAAACATGTTTCTGTGAAATTTGAGATGTATATAAATATTATGTAAAAGATAAATAGAGCGTGTACAACTGTACTGTAAAAAGTGACAAATAAAATATGCATCTAAAATGCCTAAATATTAGGTATATGTTTTTTTTTATAACATATTAAGCATTCAAAAATTAATATTTTTTTTAAGTGTTTATATTATAGGAAATGTAAATACAATCATTCAGAGAAAATTATTATTTTTAAAGTTGCACTAAAAAATAAAATCGATTTTTTTCAAAAACTGCAGGTTTTGGGTACAAATTTCATTTTTTCCTTAATTTTTTGTTTGTTTACCTTAACGCTTTTGAAAACTACTGGACATTTTTTACTCTTTACCCCCCCCCTCCAAAGTACCAACTAGATTAAATTTCTTTCTAGAAAAGATGCTGAAGTAGACAACTAAATCATTTTTACAACTCCTTAACGTGATGACTGACACAAAAAAAAAAATCACACATCATCATCAAGTTATTACATTTATCTCTCTGCTCAAAATCTAAAGGTTTTCATCAATATAGTTAAGCAATTTGGCGATAATTATACTTTTACCTAATCCATGATTTTCATTTCAACAGTGTTGTTTGTTACTCTTATAATATATTTTATAGTTACCTATGATATATATTAACAGTCGTAAGACATAATAGTTTATACTCACTGGGGGAAATGAAGTCGTTTGGTTTAATGTGGTCTTAATTGGATGACTGGTGGTCGTGAACGGATGTACCACTGTTTCTAAGGATTTCTGTCCGTTTTTGTTGATGCTCAAGTTCACAAATGGTCTCGGGGCCACTGGCACTATATATGCGACAAATTACAGTAAAAATCGACATAAAATAATATAAATTAAAAAAATATATTACCGGTCTTTCTAGTGAGACATTTCAAGTCATCAGTGGGGTCACTCATGTCTTGTGGACATATACACGTATACGAACCCTTTTCCAATGGCCGACATGCCGCTTCAAACCCACAGGGTCTGCTATCGCAATTTCCAAATCGGTGGTTTCTTCCCTCTGAAATTCAAAATATTCACGTTTTGTACATCATTGTGTAATAATATATCTGACAAGTTGACTAAATGACTTGTTATGTTGAAATTGTTATGATTTTATTATATAGTATGAAATAAACAAGCTGAACTCAATTGTACAGTCAAGATTTTAATTTTTTTTAAATGTATTAAATAGCTGTATCTCTGTATTTTTTTTAAGTAGGATAGTATAATATGGGATGAAGCAGTGTCATATCTAGGCAGTACCTACTACCTTCATTATATAAGTACCTAACTTTTCAAATTCAGTTAAAAGTCATGATTAAGATTATTTAAGACTTAAAAACCACAAAAATAGTAACCATTATATATTATTATTTATTAACAACTTATATTATTTTAATTAAAATCGACCCAACGGTTTTTGATCTAATTTAAATTTGTAACTCGTTAACGCCTAGTCTTGGCCCTTGGGTACAATATTGAATGTACATTATATTATATATATATTATATGTATGTATTATGCTAGGTGTGCGTAATCGTGAGAAAGCGCAAAGACGCGCAACCGACCATATGTTTTAAGCCATACCTAAAAGACATCAAAGGAACGCGACCGTGCACAGAGGACGCCGACGTATTAAAATAACGGATTTACATTTTCTACAGAGACCCAAACGTTGAGTAGACAGACAAGAGTCGGATTACCGACTGTAATTTCAAAGTGGTCATAAAACAGTTGTTTACTTGTAATCGCGTAACGTGCACGTGATGGTTAACGCATAATAATAATAATATAATCATCCAGGGTGCGTTTAATTATCGTCGTTAATTATTATTGATACTTTTCTAAACGCGTTTACCTATCCCGTGTATAATTATTATTAATATTAAAGTGGGTAGCACAACGCCGATCAGTGAGATTTCAAATCATTTTACAAAAGCTGTTTTATCGTTATTCGTTCGCACGCACAAAGCAGAACGATCAATTATATTATACTATTATGGCTTGTAATCGAGTGAACGACTGAAACGTCTAACGACGAGGACCAATTGATTTATGTGTTGTTTTTTTTTTTCACGAGGCCTTTATTATACTTACACAACAATGTGTAATCTAAAAGGTTTTGATTGATATCAGTTGACAAAAGATTGTATAATATTTAGTTGTGATACATTTTTTACTAAAACTATTATTAAAAGCAACAACGCATTCAGAAAAATATTTGTAAAAATGGAACATTGGGCAAGAACTATAATATAATATGCTGACCATTTTGTCGAGCCCAACATGTCACCTACACTACAATTATTGGTGCCGTTTTTCAAACGTTGGACACAAGTCATTATAAAACGCTGATTGAGGACTAGAATTTTTTTTACAGTTTCGTTAAAAGCACGTACAGTATATATAAGACGTACTATCATTATTTTTATGCCACACATATTTTTCCTTCACAAATAATAATAATATTATATCGTTGCTATAATACACAATATTATAGTACAAATATTATTATTGGAACGAGTAAATTTTTATTTCAAATTTAACGACGGCGATATCTTATTTTGTAAATCAATTTAATGAAATATATACAATGAACATTTTATTCCCGTAATTGTATTTGGACGCACCCATAAAAGCTCAGCATATTTTTATGAACTTCTATTAAATTTATATTACATTTTATGCGAACTCCAAGCAACGAAAACACTATAAATATTAAATATACAAACTGGTAAACATTGATTCGATACAAATACTGATACAACGCATAAAAATAGAATAACCTTTGGACATAGAAGTACCAAAACAGTAAATATTTCAGTGTTTTTTAATAGGCGCCTGTTATAATGAAAAATACGCTTGGAATCAATATTACGTATGTAGCGACAGCAGAATTCATTTTAATAGGTACAAAAATGAACCTGCAATGTGTTATAACTTTATAAGTTATAACCTACCTAACCTATATATAGTCACCCGTGAAGGGTCGCCTTTAATATTTTTGAGAGAAGGGTGTAATGATGAATGGAAAGTTGAATTGTTGGTGGCTCATTTATTGAATAAAAACAATAATGAACATAATATATTGTAGAAAATGTGCATATTTTTCTTTTTATTTAAAACAATATTTTTATTTTTTGTAAAGCAAAGTTCTTCAATAATCTCGTATATACCGTATTGTTTTTACTTTTCGGAGACATTGTAACAAGGCCATTTAGTATTAACAAATACTATCATCTTGACAAAAATAATGATTATTTAATATGGTATTAAGTAATTGCAATTAAAATGGTCACAAAAAAAAGTTAAGAGATATCATATCCCCCATCCCCCGCGTAAATACACCCCCTGATTATCAGCAGTGTGGACAGTGTGGTAACTAGTCTTATACAAATACGTCAGGGAAGGATCCATGCATTTGAGAATAGTTAGCTAAGTAAGTAGGTATATCAATATTTTTTTTTTAAATGTAAAGATAATTGATAAGATATTGAATAATATGAAGTGGTACTTACTTTAAAAGTCAAAAATGTATAAATAAAATATTTGTGATTTCATTGTGTATACCTATTTTAAATTATGACCCTTATCCTATTTTCACTCTGCGTCCATGCACTGAGAAATTGTATTTATTAAATCTAAATGGGTTGGAATTGTACGTGCTTAAGTACATAATATAACTGAGCTTGATATTATATTGTATACAGAAACTAGTAAGGGCCTACTATAGTTCCTACCTATCACTTGAAAATTAAAACGTTTAGCCTGAAACACCTAAGTTTTGTTAAGGTTAAACTTAGTTAACATGGTCTAAAATTTTGAATCAACAGTACTAAATAGTGGAAAGTGAGAGAAATTAAATGGGGAAGCATCAATGTATTATAGAGCCCAAGTCCGCTATTCGGACGAATTTTTCGCATTAGTTTCTGTCATACATACATTTTTTTTCAACATTACCATGTATACCTCAGTAGCCGGGTGTTTACGAGGAAAAACACAGGGATACAGGCTCGGACATTACATTAGTACTATAATGTATATTATTACCTTATATAGCTATAATATATAATTAATTTACGGCTTTACTTATATATTAAGCAAAATATTATACTTAATATGTATAGGTATTGGCAGGTGCCGCTACTATAATAAAAATATATTTACTTATATATATTATAATATACTATACATAGCAGTCCCGCTTTTGGTGTGCAGGACAAAAATGCAAATGTGTAGTACGTCAATTTGCAAAAAATTGTAAATAGGGATCTGAACCAAAAGGTGGTGAATCGATTTTTTTGAAAATCCAGCTTTCGATACACACGTAAACACATGGATCATTGCTCTAAATTAATACAAGCTCAATTCAAACCTTGTAGGTATCTTATTTAAAGAGTTATCCAGAACTAAAAGGTGCTAAATCGATAAAATTTAAGCAATTGTTATTTGATACAGAGATCTAAATAACAACTTTTGGTTCTTAACAATAGTTTTTAAATACTTTAAACCAAAATATTCTATCTACATCACTACATGATACAATAAATTAGTGATAACCAAAAAGTACTATCTTATATTCATTGTATCAACTATGGCCTAAGCAATAATAATATGCTGGTACAATATTATAAATTATTGAACATTTATCAACAAAATAAAGATTTCTATTTACAATTTGTAAATTATAAATTAAGTAGGCATGACCGTACACAGAACAAATTTTAGGGAGGGAGGGGGTTATGAAAACCAAAACCATATAACTTTAATAATTAATTGTTTAGATAAATAATTAGTTGTAAGATTACACAGTCTGAAAAAAAATGTTGGTAGGGGAAGGGGTTGAACCCTTAACCCCCTCCCTGGGTACTGTATTGTAAATAGGTATCTATTTAAAATTTAAATGAAAAGCTAATGCTACATTATTTATTATTTTGAGGTTGGTAACATCTTAGTAACAACATACCTTTAATTCAGAAAGAGCAAGTTCTAATTAAGTGAACAAAAATTATATTAACCAAAAGTTTACATCTGAAGAACTTCCTGGTTCTTATCGGAACTTTATTACATTTTTGTTTTTCTAACGTTTAGAAAAAGAAGCAAATTGATATTGTTAACTCAGAACACCTTCGTGAATTTTTAAATCATTAAAAATAGTTTATTACGAAAAAATATAATACAGTTTCAAGTTGTATGCAATTTAAAATGGCTCTCCTGTACATGTCTATTGTATATTATAATTTATATTACAACGTACTCAACTTACAGTTTTCATTAACGAAGGCTGTGCGTTATATAATATATTACCTGTCCCGGCCTTTGTGACGAGTTCGATAACATCAAATATTAATTTGAAACAAACACATTACGCTCACTAAGCCCAAAAATCTATTATACGTCCCATGCATAATACACAGGATGATTCACCAAGCTTGTGCAGCCTCCCCTTTAATCATAAGTTGATATTTAAACATAATCCCCTGAAAAAAACTGTAGGATTTTGTTTTGAAAGAATTTAATTCTGAAAAACATTTTTGGTTCATCAACAATATTTTACTATGATTTGATCGAAGTGGTTTTCAATGAGTACCTATTTGTTTTTCAACTGAAATAATACAATAAACTTAGAAACGGTGCTGTTTGTACTTTAATTATTTTGTATTATATGACATTAAAAGTGTTTGAAATATTAAAATCTATAAATTAGAATTAAGTCTTCATAGGTATCAGACTAATTGTCATTCAAATACTATTGTTTAGTACTTTTAATCACAGGTAAGTACTTACAGATATTTTAGACATAAAACATAAGACATTTTACAGATATTTTTAAATCCTTAGATCTATATACTAATTATAAGTAGTATTCTGTGGTATACAAACTTTTTTTTAAATAAATTAATTGTTGTGTAAATTAACTCTTGTTATGTGTTTTTATTTCATCTAAATTGAAATTCAAACAAATTGTTTTTGAGTCTTTAACATTATTTTAATCCTAAAGATAATAGTCTTTATAGTAATTTATTTACATCAAACATAAGCTATATGTAACATTGAGTCTATTATACTTTTATACTATGGAAATAAGTAAAAATTAAAAAGTCTTAATTTACTTAATGAAAATCATCAAAGCGCCATACCCTCTATATCATTTAATCCTATTATCATGCAGGAGTGCAGGACTATTATCTTAAATACATATAATTTAATAAATCAGAAACTATAATTCTTAATTTCAACTGATACATCTAACAAAAAAAAAAAAAACATCTGATTAACAATTCACAATAAAAAAGTTTAGATTACGTTAGGTACACCCCTACCATAAGTAGTTTATGGCTACTTCTTAAATAATATAAAAAAATCTAAGTGCTTGAAAATACGGTCTTTGCATAAACTTTAAAATCGCAAATATCAGAATTTGAATAATTGATAATTAAAGGAGAAATGAGGATGCTTAGTGAATAGCAAATGTGCTATATATCTTAACTGCGTATTTCCGTATTGGTTGCAGTGTGCGCTTTTGTTGCGGGAATAGGGGTTGAGTGGTATACCAGCTATAATATGTTATATATTATGTATACATAATAAGAGATGAGCTTTTAAATTTTAATCCTCTCTCGTCAGTCGTCATCATCATTTTGTCGGCTCTCGGCGGTATAGTCGCAAAACAAATACTATAATTGAATATCAACGTTATATAATATTTATGGTACAATATACTGGGTAATTATTTTAACAGTAAACACTCATTATCTCGAAATGCATTAACAAATTTCGCAGTATTTTCTTTTATATAATTTTAATTAATTACAAAACAACATTTTTACTACATTTTATCATTATGGTTTTTTAATGTTTTCACTTTTTTAAAGAAAAAATACTATTTTATTATAAAAATTTCTTAGCAGAATATTATGTCAACTGTTATCTCTAAACATTTCGAACGATTAGTTAATATAGGTAAGCAGTGTTTAAAGTTTGATGAGAGTAGTGGAGTAGCACAGAGTGCGTATCTCGAAGAACTTGGTCCACTACTGTTTAGTTTCTACTCCGCTTATCTAAAAAAATTTGGTTTGAAGTTTGATTTTTAAACAACAAATTTCTTAACAATAATCCTGCTTCAAGATACAGAATTAAAAGTATATTGGGTTGTCATAAAGTTAAGTAAAAACATGAACATTAAAAAAATAAAAATAGTAAAAATACCATTTTCTTTAAACTGTTGTTTTTTAATGGATTCAAATTATTTATACAAAAAATATATTATCATAAAAGCTAAGAGTTTTTAGATGACGAGTATTTACTGTTAAAAGAATCATCCAATATATTCTGGTTTTACATATATAATATAGGTACAATATCTATAGCGATCAATCGAGAAAACATTTACCGTTTCCGTAATTAACATAATTACAATATAATATTATTAAAATATATATAATTGTATATATTATGTTTCTTGTAAAACAATAGTAATAATAAAAACACAATGTCGCCGTTGATTTTCAATTAAAAAGCTTTTAAATATTTTTTATTAATTTATATTTTTTTTAATTCATTGACAATTTTTAATTAAATCTCTTCATCGTCATGCATATATATTAATGCGCTTTCAGGTTTTTCGATTATGTATCGCGTAAGGATTCTGCTAAATATAGCCAAATTAAATTAAATAATTCATCGAATAAACAGCGAATGCGTTATCAAAGCTTTTTCGTAACTGTCAAACTACCTCTACACACACGATTTAATTATAAGCTACGCTCACTAGGCAGAGGTATATTTTGAAGAACATTTTTGTTTGAACAATATGAAAATTATGTATAACTATTATTATTTATGAGTTATGACTATACTATTTTATAATTCAGTATTTTAAATAATAACTTTCACTGCTTACATTCATTCAAACGGAGTTCGTTAGACGTTAACTAAAGTAAATATTAAGTAAAAAAAACAAACTTATGGTACATTTATAACGTTTATTAACATCAGGAAAATTAATTTTAACTTATGTGTATTCATAATTATATTCTTCGAAGTTTAAATAAACTCCACTGAGTACATTTATTTAAAATCAAGTGTTAAGTCAAATATTTTATTTAAATTACCGAATTCAATTATGACGCTTTTCAACAATCGCGTCACCTAAATTCAACAAATTATTATCATTGTTAATTTTTAGAGAAATAATATTTTTTAAATGTAAACGAATCCTTGAATTTATTAGAAAATACGATTACTTTATAATACATAAAGAAATTGGAATACTAGCAATAAACATAATTTATAAGATTCGCAGTGGTAACTGCAGACTTATTTCGTAAATCTAATAATTCAAGTTTTTATCCTTAAACTTAAATTTCGGCTACCTACTTGTAAATATTTTATTCAAATCGTGATAAGAGTAAACACTTTATTGAAGGAAGAAGGTAATGAAATTAGGTAGGTACCTGCTTACCTCACCCACTTAAAAAATAAATAACTCAACAAGATTTGGGTGTTTAATCAAAGGCATTCTGAAGTACTCAATACAAATATATTAGGTCAACATCAAGAGTTAAAAAAAAAGAAAAATGGGGAGAAAATTTGATTACCTACAAGGCTATAATTTTGCCTTTGTAACTTGTAAGTAGTTAATTTATAATAATAACAGTACAAAACTACAACATATAAATTATATAAATGGAAAGTATTTACAACATGTGGACGACATAATTATTATTGTTATTCTGGCCGAAACAAAAAAAAAATTTTTGGTAGGCTGCAGGTTGGATTGAGTAACATCACTTTTTATACACGAAAAACTAACCGACATTAGTTTGTTATTGCATTTTAATATAAGTATCTACATAATAATATAGTGATTCACAAAGCATGCCTAACCACAATTTTTTCTTTAATAATTAATCTATTCAAATTCAGATGGTTTTTGTAATTTATAAGTGTTCTTGATAATCACATACATCGTATAAGTAGATTTTTTATGAAATTTTAGGAGTGTTCTGTGTCAATATACATTTTTTCCAGTACATTTGGTTTTCGCTACTACCGACGATTTCGGATTTTCAAATATCATGATTAGCTTATATTGATGGGCGTAACTAGGATTAAATAGTTACTGAGTCTAGGGTCCTAGAAAACCTAAATATTAAACTAAATATTAAGTTTTTGTTGACACCATTTAACAGAAGTCAGTTCTTCTGCCCAACAATACATAAAGCGCAATGAACACAGATAGAAAATACGATTAACAACAAACCAATTTGTTAACCTTTTTTTGGTGGGGTTTATTTTATGTTACATTTCCAAAAAAAAATGGTTTCAAAATACTATATTTTGCTTCGTGACCAAACACTAGTTTTTTCGGTAAAATACCCTTTTCTTGGAAGAACGTCCCGGCATCTTCATAGTTTGTTGACAAATTCTATATTTATTACTTTAGTAATTTTTTCTAGACACTGTATACTGTATAGCACTCTCTACACTTACACATTGAAGTGAATTGTGAAAATGGTATATTCTATCAAATATTTATTATGTAGGTCTTTCCGTAGAAATGGAATGTAATGAAAATGGAAATTACATTTCAACGGAAAGACCTACATAATAACTTATAAGCTTACGTAGTCGTGATAACCAAAAAGTACCTTTACCCACCTAATAAATTAAAGTACCTACCTAGGTACTTGCAGATATTTGAAATGTATAAATTATAAATACCTAATCATATAATAAAATATGTTCGAATTAGAAGTACAGGGTGTATATTTTCACATCCATCATGATATCATAGTTGATTTATTATTATTAAATTTAAATTTAATGATTTAAGTTGTTTTATCATAAGTAATTGTATATTTTAATATTCCAATGATAGTAATAAATAAACCAGCATTTGAAAAAAAAAAATTCCGTTTTATGTTATTTACAATTAAAATGTTACTCAACGTTTGAGGTTTATCGGTTTTTTAAAATAGTGTTAATACCTATTAAATTTGAAAATAATAACTAATGCGGGTAGGTAATAGAACAGATACGGAATATAATATTATAATCAATTCTTAGATTGTTTCAGCAGTCCCTAAAATATCCTAATTTTAGTACTACACGCATAGTCCCAAATCGGTCAAATCTAAATTATTTCTAGATAAATACTAGTATACTATATACCACCGTTCACTACTAAGCTGATAATAATTAAAATAGCTACTCTCAATAACAATGAATAATAATCAGGGCTTGAAAACGTTATAATAACTTTATGATTATGAAGTTATATTAGACAAAAAACGACTGAAATGTGTAAACGTTATTATAACGAAAAATGATAGTAAAAAATAATTAAATACCACAAAACAAATATAAAGATTAGCAAAATATATTATATACCTTTAAACAAAATCTAACTCAAAACGTCATTTATAAAATATCATTGAACGAAAAATATCTCAAAACGAAATATTTTAAAAAGTATTTGTTTAAAAAGTCTATTGATGCATAGAAACATATTTTATTTCATGCAAACAATCTAAGAATCTAAGAATTGATTATATTATATTCCAGGCCATTATCTACCTGCAAAAGTTATTATTTTTAAATTTAATATGTATTAACACTATTTTGAATAACGATAAACGCAAAACTTGTATAACGTTTTAGCTATAAATAACGATAAACGCAAAACTTGGATAACGTTTTATTTTCTTACTACACGCTGCACTTTTCGTACTACACACAATTTTAGGATCTGATTGTTTGCATGAAATAAATGTTTCTAAGAAACCAATAGAACCTTTTAAATAAATAGATTTTAAAATATTTCGTTTTTCATTATTTTTTGTTCAATGATATTCTATAAATTATGTTTAGCTTAATGTTTTGTTTAATGATATATAATATATTTTGTTAATCGTTAGGTTTGGTTTTTCGTTATTAAATTATTTTTGATTATTGCTTTCTGTTATAATCGTTTTTTTGTCGAATATAACGTTATAACCATAACGTTTGGAAGTCCTGGTATTAACACCGTTCACAAATGCACAAATGCACAATACACATTTATATAATATATATTATTTTTAAAGTTTGTTTTATTTTTATTAGCATACATTTTTGTTCGAAAAAATATGATATGCAACTGAAATACGTCATTAATATACTATAATGTTTAATAGATTGAAACTAATGCATTTTTCGATATTTCGGGGCATTCCCGGGAGTCTCCGCAAAGTTGCAATCCCGAAAATCACCCACCCTAATTACTATTACACACAGCTATGTGAAACAATTTTTTTTTTTGAAAATTTTTTGGTTTTATCTTTTTCCCGTAATTTATAACGACGTCGGTGTAAGAATAAAATACATACCACAATAACGATAATTTTCCGACGGTAATAAGGTACGTAATATAATATACCTAACATATTATTATATTATTATTAACCGCGAATCATTTAACTCACAGGCATGCTGAAAATGGAAATGATGAAAAATATATAAGAAACGTTCAACATTATAAATATCGTGCATTCGTGCACTCTTAGTGCAAGTGTGTGTGTATGTGTGTGTGCATTTATTTAATCTGTTTTGTAGGTATTTACCCTTAGCCCCAGACACTTGTTTCGGTTTATTAACGCCTCGACCGTCGGCGGCACGTCGACCATTGGACTCCACCCACTCCTTCAACTCACTCAGTCACACTCACGCACGCACGCAAACACGTGGTCGAGTCGTCTCTCGCACAAAGATTATTATTATTCATCACCCGGCCCGATTTTAATCGAATTCGTTTCGCCGTCTCAACGCGCCCTCGTCGAGATAAAACTATTATAGAACATGACTATAGTCTATAATATTATGGGATATTGAAACTTCAAAGTGAAGATCCAAAGTATAACTGCATTTTTCGAGATGAGTTTTACTATACATATTTAATATTTATTTTATAACAAACCCACATGCCTACGTATACCTCCCTACCTATATCTCACTGTGAATAATCTGCACTCTGTATGGATTTGTAGACAATTTCCGTTTCATGTGCAACGTAATATAACTGAAAGGTAATTTCCTCAACTTAAATGATAATATAACAATAACACTATAGCTAGTATAACTATACAGGGTGTAACAGAAAGATATGACATATACATATACTGGAAATGTTCCTAAACAGTTCAAAACAAATCAAAACATTTTGAAAATTTTATCGCGTATAGAAAATGCAAATATAAACTACAAGTGAAAATTTCATGTTCATACGTTCATTTGTTTTAGAGTTTGACCAAAAACCAAAATCGATTTTGTCATATCTTTCTGTTACACCCTGTACATATTATGTAGGTACTATGAGACAGGAACGGATAGCAACCAGACCCACCATCTCAGTCCTGCTGTAAACAAGATCACCCTTAAAATATTTCTCGTGAAAATCTGGAAAATCTATTACTTTCTTACAGTTAAAACAAAGATGACAAACCAAATGTAGAAATACATCTTATATGTAGATAGATGTATATTATATTGTAATCCTCCACAAGTTGAAAATATTAATAAGTAATAGTAAACATAGTGTTTATAATGTTGTGATAAAACAAATATATATATATAATATATACATAACTTATGTTTATAATCGGCTAATCCCATAGACGTGAGCAGAGTTGCCATAGTTCAAGGCGTAGAAACCGACCCAATTACCAGTTACAACTTACTACTCACAAATTAGCTAAGTTTTTTTTTTTTTTATCCTTATAATGTAATAAATACTACACTCCTGCTGAAACTATGGTAGTGAATAATTTATACTTCACCGCAACTATACAATATTATTGTTATTTCGGGTAATTTGGAGATGTACTTTTGAGCCCAGTTTTTACCTAAATTAATGTGCTGTAAAAAATGTTTAATTAAATACGAATTTCCAATGTCAAACGTACATAATAATAAATGTAAATAATAATATTTTTGGTATACTTTGTTATTTTATCTTACCTAAATGTATTATAGTGGTGATGATGGCACAATAGTATTATTTTGAGACTCTAGACCCATAGTGCCGATAATAACATATATATATATATCAGGGCTTGAAACCGTAAATATTTTTTCCGATTTCGATTTAAATTTCGGTTATTGGTTTTTATATTTTTCGATTTCGATTTCGATTTTGTTTACCGTTATTGATTTTTTTCGATTTTGTTTTCGGTTTCGGTATCGATTTCGGTTTTTAACGGTTTTAACCTTTATTCAAAATCGGTATCAAATATCGGGTCAAACCCTGATATATATATACAATAGTATTATATTATTATTGTACGTATTTTTATTTAATCATATAGGTATATTTATAAAATGATCCACAGAATATAATAAATGCAGCCTCGTTACAATATTAATATGATTTATGCAGTCACTGATGTTATTATTAGTATACTAATAGGTACAAATATAAGAAATTGTATTTTACAATTGGCCAAGCGTTGCCTTTGTAACTTATAAACGTTATTACATCTCGATGAGGCCAAGAAATAAAGTCCAAAATCGGAATATAAATTAAGAAACATGTTCCTGCTACAAATAAATAAGAATCTACAGAATAAAACATTGTACGGTATAATAAAATTCGTTTCTAAAACTCTTAATCTTCAAACAGGGGAAAAATGCTCAGATTTTTAAATGATATTATTTCATAAAATATTATTATAATAGACTTTAAATTTATGGTATAAAATATTAAAAAGAACAGCGTTATGTAATATTAGTGGACATAAATATGGCCATGTTAGACAGATAAAACTGTCAGAAAAATGTTTTATTACATTATTAAATGCTAACTGAGCAACCGAGTCAGTGGCTGCACGAAAACAATATTTTATATCACTAAATTCTTGTCTATTTATATTATTATAATATATTTTTATTAGTAAGTCAAAAATGAGCAAGCTTTAAACAAACAAACAAAAAATTATTTTTTATGATATTGATAAAAAAAAACTTAATTGATTAATGTTTTATACTTTTTTTTCGCCACATCAATTTATTTGAAAATGGAAAATTGCATTATTTTTTTGCACTTTATAATACTACAAAATACCAGAAATTTATTATAAAACAATGGGATTAATTTATAATACCATTTTCAAGTGTTAATAAATTTAACTCCTATAAAAAAAAAATAGAAATGTATACATTTATCTAACGTACTTAAGTATCTAATAACCTCGTAAATTGTGCTCAAATTAATAACTATTCTTATCTCTTTATATTTCAAAATAATAGATTAATACCTGTATTAACCTTGCACACACTTAATTTTTCGAAGCAAAAAATGAAAAAAATAATTGAAATGTATATAATAAATAATAATGTATAAATAACCTCCCCCCGAATGACTGCAAGAGCTACATTGTGATGAAATTACTTAAAAAGTTTGTGTCACTTCGTAGTAGTTATAAACGCAATTTGTTAGCTATATAGTTATAAATAATATAGTTGTACAATATGATATAGAAGCTGCTGAAAACAACTAAAAGTGTTATTCTGGAAAACGGAACCCGTAACTCAACTTTTAACTTTTAAACTCGTTAACGTCTGGCCTCGATCGCAGCTATATACACCTTAACACAGGAACTCGTAGCTTCAGTATGAGTTTCTAAGAACCAAATTAATAAATGAAAAGCTGAAACTTTTGTTCAGCTTACCCTTTTTTAAATATTTAAAAAATAATAAAATTAATAATGATATAATAATTTGGCTTTTATTTATAGATATCAGAGTATAATCAAAATATGCAGGTATTTAATAATGTTTATTGAGATCGAAATATTGTCTTTATTAAGGATCCAGCTGGTTTCTCCGCATTTCTATAAAATGTGAAAATTATATTTTATATTTTAGTTGCGTCCTTAATTATAATACTTGTCCACTAATCTATATTATTCTATACTGCCCGAAACCTATTTAGGGGGTAGGTTGATACGGTGTATTATATTATGTCAAAAAAAATTACTTCACGGGAATAATTTTCAGGCCTATAGTAGAATTGTCAGATTATGATAACTTTTTTTTATCTGAAAGAAGATGTCTTAATACAGGCCGCATAGAAATTTTTTATTTTATTTTAAATAATTTTATAGTATAATTTGTAAAAAAAAAAGCTTAAAATTGTTTTATTTTTGAAGACATATTATAAAGTTTAAGATTAAAATATTGAAAAACAGAGTTCAATGGGGATTGTAAAATATTATTCCCTATTACTTAAAAAAAAAAAGTATATCAAATTTGGTTGATTCTAAATTATATTATGTTCCTTAAGATTATATAATTATTATGATATTGTTTTTATTTGTTATTACCTAGTTAGGAGTACCTATAATAGTGTTAGCATTGATGAATGACCCTTATGTAGCCCCTTATGTGCTACCCATAATATCATATACTATTTTTACTATATTTTACCTATAGTTACTTATTTATATGTGATATGACGTTTAATATTAATATAGCCTAAGCCTTCCAAACGGCTTTTTCTCATTAGGTATTTGGAGTAGTATTTATTCGTAAGAAACCAAATGATATAATACATGTAGCTACTCAGAGATATACATCGACTAAAATATATGTTATATATTACATTGTAATCGTGTTATATAGCCGTGTCAGAACATAATGTGGTAGTGGTGTAGGTAAAATTACCAAACTATGTATTAGATTCTGAAATGTACGTGTACCCACACTTGCCCTGCAAGCAGATAACGAATTATTATCGACCGGGACCTTTATAATATTATTGTTCTGTATTAAACAAGTGTTGTGGTTACAGCAGCTGTGCAGCCGACGTGTTCTTTTCGGTTCACGTGCCTTTATCGGAATGTTGTGTGTGATCTTTCACAGATTATTACGTACACGGCAGCCTCACACGTCGTTCATACACATACATAAAAATATATTACATTATTATTGATACGAATATTAGATAATAATATAATATCATATTATACGCATACACGATTGCAATATATTATATTATCATAATATACTGGTTGTGCTCTTTTGGACCGTGCCGATTTGTATTCAACATTGTACTTATAATATATTATAATAATAATATATTGCATGCCTATATAGGTACGCGCGCGTCCGATAGCAATATATCCCGCCGACATCGCTTTTTTCCGCTCTTTTTGAGTTAGACTATAATATTGTTATAATAACACAACAACCAGGGACTACAATTGTGTGTAGTACGAAATGCTAAGTGTGGAATACGAAATTAAAAAGTTTGTAACGCAAAGATGGGTATTAACTAGTTAAAAAGTTAATTTTTTTTAACTTTTTAACTTAAGCAGTACACTCTGTTCAAAATGAGATGATGACTCGGCGGCGACAAGTTTTCGGGCGCTGCAATGGAACAAAGCCACGCCCATGCTCACAACTTGGCCGCCGAGTCATCATCTCATTTTGAACAGAGCATAGTTAGTTTATTTTCTAATCAACTTATGAACTTAACTAATTTAATTTACAGTTGAAATAACTTAGCTTTTCTCAGTTGATTTAAAAAAAATCCATCAAGTTAAAAACAACGTAAATATTACTATATCAGTAAAAACATAATAAAATACAAAAACACAAACATTTTTGTTCTTTTTCTTGATAAAATAATTTTGTGTCGGTATATTAATATATTTTATTAAGTTGTAAATTATATATTATGCGGGTGGTTGCAATTATAAATGTTTTTAATAAAATTAATAATTTTAAATTACAAATTGAAAATTGTTATGTTTTAATGTTATATAACTTATAAGTTATAATATATATGAAAGGCATGTACTCATCTTCAAGTATTATGATATTCAATTGCTATACGGTAAAAAAAATATATTCGTTAAATTATTAATTTGAGATGAGTATAGTTTAAATTTGTAAATAATAGTTAAGTAAAAGTAAAATGGTATACAGTGTACATTATGATAAATGTTCAATAAAATTGTTTTTTTTTAATTTATAAATAAATTAGAAACTAGAACGACAGATTCACTCTTTATTTGATTTACATACTAATTAAAAAAAAAATAGATTAACTGTTTTTAAACCGAGTTAAGTTAATATTTTTTTCTATATTAACTTTTAACTTATCGAGTTAAATTTAAAATTTGTTAACTGTTAACTTTTAACTTATCGATCTTGTGTCCTCTTAACTTAACTTGACTTGAGTTAATTATTTTCATTAACTTGCCCACCTTTGGTGTAACGGCCTGTGATAACTAGTAACTTTTTTTCACAGTTTTTTCTTCATTAATTAAAAAATTATTTGATGTTACATTGGGAAATATATAGATAAGAATTTTAAATATTAATAATAATAATTATAATTATTAGGAGTCGTTTTTTACAAGTCTTAATTATAGATACAACATTTAAAAGATTAAAAAATAAAAAATAAAAATATTTCAAATGATCGATAAGTCGAATAATACAAATAGTTATCAAACAATTGTTAATTAATGTATGTACTTACCTATTTTTATAAAATAACCATTAATATATTTTGTTTCAAATCTTTATATGAGACAAAATAATATTATTGTTAATGTTTGAAAATTATTTATTATTTATTAATTTTTTTGATGATTAGTAGGTATACCTAAACCTTGTGTACATTTGTAATTAAATATTGATAATGTGGTAATTTAACTAATTAGCATTTAAAAAATATTTGATCAATCAATTTCATGTGATTGTGAGTAATATTGTAGTCTGGGGGTCATTTTCCTAGGTTTGGGGATTTATTCCTGGACATTTTTTTTCTGCAATTCACTGTCTCTATATTTAATATTATAGTTCAGTGCATATATTGTATAATTATGTATAGTAATCTTACAAATTTACCGACATAAATCGTTTTATTGTTATGTAGTCTGCAGTACTCTGTATATAAAGAAAAATAGAAAATTTACTACCTTATGCTTATTTGTATGGATCAAATACATTTTGGGGCGAGGGAAAGCCCCCCTCAGTAACTCCAAGTTTAATATAAAGTGTGTAGTACGAACACAATTGTATTTTAGACTCTGACAACTACAACCGTATAACTGCTCATTCTACTTATAATAATATGATAATATTTAATAATAATATCAATAATATAATACAATATTACCGATGTTAAAATAATATAGCAAAATAATTTATTTTTTTATTTTTTTATAAAAAAATAATATAATAATATAGTCATTCCTCCAACTGCTACGGAGAAACGTCTCCGACGTCATAATAATATAAACTATAAGACGTACTACCTAACAGCATTAAATAAATTAATAATATAATATAATTATATATTTATAAAAATACAAATATATTCAAGAAATTGATTAATGTGTAGCGTTGAGCGACGTTCTGTATCAAGAATTTTACCAAAAAACATTAACCCCCCCCCCCACTTGATTTGTCATTTTTCAGAATAATTATATCCGATTATTCTCATTTATTTCATTCATTTTCAGGTCAAATCAAACACTATATTTGATTAGTAACGAGCCATCTATTCAAATTATTGTACATCAAACCTCGAACAACACTTTTAAAATATTCTATAGTTCAAAATTAACTTTACATTATAATATTATATTCGAAAAATCAATTATTAGTTAACTAATAAAATAATAATCGTAAGTACTTCCTTAAATATTTATTTTACCCATTTGGGCCTACGGTATCCAAGCTTCCCAATACATCTATCTCCGGCTAATAGCCTCGGCCCCTTGGCAAATAACAAATGAAACCCTGCACAAAGATCTAAGAATACCAACAGTTGACCAAATAGCTAAATTGTACTATAACAGATTTCACTCTAAACTGCAACACCATCCCAATTCTTTGGTTACTCACTTAGCACCACGTACTCTTCCTGACAACCCACCGACTCAAAAGCAATTGGTGCCGTGACCTATCGAATTAATGAACAAAAATAATAAATTATTGGAGGGTCCTATCCCTGGATGATTTCCCTCATCTCGTGCTTCATGTGTTTTTTATGTATGTATATAGTATTATATCAGTTATCATATTTACTTATTGTGCAAATTGTATGTACATATTGTACATTTTATTATAAAAAAATTTAAAAAAAAAAATATTTATTTACAAATTATAATTGATACCGATTTTCCGTGGCTCAGACTTATTAAAATATAGAACAGCTAAAATAATAATAAAATCCATAAATATATGTTATTGATTACATTGGTTTGTAGCTTTATTAATGAATTTCATAAATATAAGATAGTATAAAATCTTAGAATTCGAACCGTACATACTTAAATTGAAAAACGTGTGCGCTTATATACATGTTACATAATTATTGACATATTTATAAAACGTATAACTATGCCTCTCTTTTGTATTTTTATTATTTTATACACATAATTTTCTCATAATATTATGCCGTATAAGAAACACGCATTGCAGCATTCGTGGTGTGGCGCAACTATAATATAATAGTGCCGTTTATATTGGCTGTGAGAGGGGTGGGGACGTCGCTCTGATTTAGCTGGCTCCCGTGTGATGAGTTAGTGTGACGTATAATCAGGACTATGAATTAAAATGCACCAAAAATGTGTCAAATAACCACGCACTTATAATATGACGTTATGTGCAGTAAAATTTAGAAAAATATCTTATAATATTCCCAAAATACTAAAAAAGAGAAAAAGAATTTTATCAACGTGAATCGAAAAAAACTATAAAAAGTAGACAATTTTTATGTGTCTTTAAATAGTTCAAAACATTTCCAAATATTTGGTGATCATTTCGAGTTTCCAGCTATGCTCTTTATCAAATTGCATCATCGTGACGAAATCGATTTGGTCTAAAACTAATTACGTTAATATTTCTGTTTTCCAATGTTTTATTTTTTTTGTTTGTCCAAATTACAATGAGAAATCCTTTTATTTTCTATTACTCACCCACCAATTTTATAAATGTATCCGATTTGTGAACAGATACCACCCTTAAAGTTTAAGATTGAAAACGGATGACAGATAACCGATAAGTAACCAAAAAAGAAATAACGCACACGCCATTGCAAATCCAATACATTTAACGCTCAGCTTATAATCTAAAATAATTAAAAATATTGTAATAGGTACATAATATTAAACTATTTTATTATATTGTGATCTTCATTTTAATTGAAAAGTACAATTTCTATGAGCAATTAACATATAGTTATTGACAATTTTGCTGGTATTAAAATATTACATTAAAATATGAAAAATATGTTAGAATCAAAATGTTTGAAGAAAATATACAGTATTCTAAATCCTAAAAATATATGCAAAATATAATTCCGTACCAATAATATGCTCTGATAATTACTAAAGGCAATTTTTTATTGGATTTTCCTCATAATACTAGTACAAAGTATAGAAATGTTTTATGTAATCATCACAATCTTTTCATCCCATCCACGCAATCGTATCGAATTTCAGACAAATTTTATTTTTTTCAACATTGAGGAACACCGTCATTGAAACTTCTGGATTTCAGGTCTAAGTGCTTGATAGTTACAAATCTTAAAGTTATTGTGACGATTTTTTTACATTATGCTGCAACCGCCTATACTGTAAATAATATATTATATTATAATATTATTCTCTCGTCGTTATATTGCAGTCGTCAGATTTGACAATATGACATATATTATGACATTATGTATTATTTAAAGGTTGAGTTTATTTTGCTATATTCATAGTAACACATTCTTCGAGAAAACCGTTTGAACAGCTAGTTTTCTTTATTCCCTCCTTATTTTTCGAATTTGTATTGTTGAAATTTATCATAGATTTTGAACGGTGCTCGTGCGGATGAACAATATAATATTATTACGGTTTTACAATACCGCGATTATATATTTTTTTTTAGATTATAATCGGAGAGATGAATGTATTGGTTTTACAAAGATGTGTGCTTATAACAAAAACATTGACGATTTAATACAATAGATTCCTAATTTATTGTTGTTCTTACTTAAATAAAAAAGAAAGTTTTGAGCAAAGTTCCATTTATTTATATTATGAGCGTTTTATAATAAAATGTTGACGCAGGTAATTCGATATTTATACGAAAAATTACGATTTTCCATCGGATTATGATATATAGGTAGTATTAGGTAGGTACCTATATTTACTTTTATAATTTTATAATGAAATAAAAAAATTTTCAAAATATTTATAATAATCTAAATTATTATAAATAGACAATTTGAAATTTAGAAATTTGTTTGGTATTTTTGCTTGGCACACACAAATACACATTAAGAACTTCCAATTGATTACGAGACTCTAACTACAACCAACTCACCCGCCCCACCTACCACCACGGATCAAAACGTATTTGGACCCTATACAGCCATCACATCACGACACTTAACTATTGGTAGGTGGTCCTTGACATTTCATTCAGCATTTTACTATATTTAAACTGTGAGTGAGTAATATATAGATATACCATTCCTAGAGCACCCTGCTCCACCTTCCAAACTTCAGAAAAAATCATAAAACAAAAAAATATGCAAAAAGATCAATAATTTAATTATCATTAATAATAAATCATTGTAAATGATTTTACACCATCAGACTAAGAGGGGGACTTATAAAGATCTCAATAACCCTTTACAATATTATTTGTTCAGAATTTGTCTTAGGTTTTAAAAGTTGTACAATTTTTAAAATACAAAATAGGAATTTTAATAATGTTTCTGTTGAGTTGTTAGACCAATACTATAGTTTTTGTCGAACATTATTGAGCCCTATACAGAGTCCGATAGAATTAAATTAAAATAATAAAATGTAGACAAAAGAAAATTGATTATAAAAAATATAAATAAAGGTATAGATTTTAAAAATAAAGATAAAAAATAAGAATATAAACATTAGCACGCCTGGGATCGAACTTTACCGTATGAGAATTCTAAAAAATTATTTTATTTTAAGAATTGTTTACAATATTCAAATTCAACTACGAGGTTTTAGGAGATTAAATTTATGAAAAGTCCAAGATTTACCAGAGTACAAAAAAGTATATTACATGACGAAAAAAAAAAAACGCTCGTCTAACTATTTTAGATAAAGAAATTAAAGAAGATTCTAAAAGACATAATGTTTTTTTACAAATACGATGATTAAGACATCGATATATCTTATAAATAATTAAATTACTAAATACTTTTTAACCCTTTTAGACTCTGAGAGGAGCGATGAATGTTTTGATTTTTCAGTGATATGTGTTTTTTAATTTTTAATTAAAATTTTTTTTGTGTATCTGCCATTCTGTCATTACATATTTTTAGGACAGTAAAAATGCTTAGATTTTTTTTAACGGTATATTTTCTGATAGAAAAGTGAAACTAGTTGGTACTTTAGAAGTCAAAAGTAAAAAATGCACCATAGTTTTCAAAAGCGCATTGAAAAACAAAATAAAAATTAAGGAAAAACAGGGATTTTTACTCGAAATCTGTTTTAGAGAAAATCGTTTTTAGTTTTTGGTGCAACTCTTAAACAAATTACAGTAGGTACATGAAATTTTGACTGAATGTTTATATTAGCATTTTCTATACACGATAAATTGTTCAAAATAATATATTGATTTGTTTTGAACTGTTTACGGTTATTTTCAGTTTCTATTTTTTTTAGTTTTTTTTTTCTATTAACGTCAATAAAATTGATTTTTAGGGTAAAAAGTTTGAAAATGTAATACAAGCTCCTAGTTTATTGTTACAATGACAGTTGAAAAATATTAAAAATGCATAGGCATCATATTTTTTTATTAGCATTTAAAGTTCAATTTTTGACAACATTTATCAAATTTTAGATTTTAAAATGATTTTTTAGTTAAAAATTTATAAATTGTTCAACTTTTATAGGTAAGGATTTAAAATATAACACAGGGTTCTATATAATTAGGGTATTCTGTAACGAAAAAATCTCAAAAATATAAAAATAATGTTTAAACTTTAAAATAATTTAGTGATCCAAGGATCATTAGATTTTTCCAATAATATACTTTTAGTACCTAGGATTTTTGTAAGTTAATAAAAATAGCTCACCATATACCCGTGATGGTTTTCAATCCGTGGTTGTGACGAGTCAGTTGATCACTTGTTGTAACACTTTCCTCCCGTTTTAGCGTCATTCACTATCGTATGACAAATTTTTGGGAGAGTGCCGATGAGACGATCAACGACTTCTGTATACGTTCGGCAAGTATGAAAATATACTCGTCGATCATATTCAATAACTAATTAAATTGTAATAGAACATTTGATAGAATTCCTATTACGTCACACGATATCTACGGATATCCTCGGTAAAATCCACATAGATAATTATAATGAAATGTTTGTTGACCTACATTATTTCTACATGCATTTATTTTAATACTATTACACTGTCATTATACGTCTGCATGTGTAAACAAAAACAAAAAAAAATGTTAAAATATAATATTTGTTAACAACATTTATATTTAATATTTGTATTATTAAACTAAAAAAGGGGATAAATAAAGCATTTAATATTTTAAATAATTATAAGATATATTGATCTCGAAATCATCGTATTCGGAAACGACATTATGTTTATCTTAAATAGTTAGATGAGCTTTAATATTTTTTTATTTTCATCGTGTAATATATTTTTTTTCTCTGGTAAGTCTAGGACTCTTTCATAAATATAATCTCTAAAACCTCGTAAGTTGAATCTGAATAATATAAAAGGTTTTTAACATAAAATATTATTCTCGTGCGGTAAAGATCGATCCCAGGGATGGTAATCTTTATACTTTTTATCTTTATTTTTAAAATCCATACCTATTTATATTTTTTATAATCAATTTTCTTTTGTCTATATTTTATTAGTTTAGTTAATCCGAATTATTGTCACTTTTCTATAAACGAAAAGATAAAATATGAGTTGGAACAAAAGTACAACTAATAATGATTCTGAAATCTGAATTATTACCATTTTCTTAAGAACGGAAAAATTAAAGTTGTGTTGGAGTATATCATCAATATTTCATATCTATAAACAAGTATATATAATATATATATTAACGCGTAAATGTTATTAATAATATTATACTAATTTTGTGTGGACATTGGAACATTTTATCAATTACAAATTGCAAATATATTTTAAATCTAATTATTACTGAGCTTTGTCTCTATTACAGATATTAGAGAGAAAAATAAATAATAAAATTGTTTTAAAAAAAATGATGCTACATAGTTAATTAAATTCCAACAATTTTTCAAATATTACATAGTATAGTCTTTTTTTCTTTTTATTTGTTTATTTATCAAAAACAATTATCTTTATGTAATTTTATTGACGGTGCATGGGCATTAATATTTATTTTAATTTTTTATAATTTTGCAATATTATAATATCTTACATTTTACTAATCATATACAAAGTTTTATTTCTCAGCTAAAAACAGCTTAAAATGTTTTCAACACCCATCAAAACGGACTTGTACTAAAGTCTAAAATTAATTATTTGCAATTACATTTGTATAATTCAATGTTAAACATTCAATACTATTAGAATTAAAAAAATATCTTATGATAAATAATAATATTTCCTTATTTTTGCTCGTTGTGATCTTGAACAAATTAAATTTATTATTTTTTTTTGCGTTTATATCTAAGTATGGAATTTCCAACGATTTCTACATCCAATAATTTGACATGTGATTTGACAACGATTTAGGATATTCCATATCTTCACTAACAAATATAAATATCTATTCTTTCTTAAGTAATTTAATGTTCTTCATTTTATTTATTATTTTTTTGATTAGGTATTTATATATTATTGTGTAACACAAGGATGAAGATATTCTTATAACCATTTTTTTAAATTGCGCAATATTATAATGTTTATTTTTGTTAATCATGTTCTGAATTTTAGGTTTTTTCAGCTATGATCAGTTAAAACAAATTTCAACATCCAACGAAACAAATCTAAACTATGTATAAGATAAAAGTTATACCTACAGTAAAATTTTGAAAAATAACTTTTGATTGTATTTTAATAATGCAACACTATTAAAATTAATACACATTAATATAACATTAATGCACTAGTTACACATCTGGAAAGATTTAACAAGGTTTTAATTAAATATTTTTTTAGATATCGCAAAACATTCAAACTACTTACACATTTTTTATTATCTACTTTATTTATTAATTCTAAAAAAGTTTTCACTGGATAATCCAATAATGTTATTTTATTTAATCGATAAATAATTTTAGAATTTTCTTTTTGAAATTGTAAAATTTTTCTGAGTTTTTCAATATAAGATAATATATTGTATTCATCTGGAAATTTAAAATCATCTATACTATATTAGAATAATAAATTACTTTCATTTATTTCTTTGATTTTTTTTCTTAAATCTATAGTGTTATAGGATTTTTTCTTGAATCCATAGTAATCTCAAATAAGGGTTAGTAAACATTATTTTTGTTATTTATATATTTATCCTGGCCTCTTAAAAACATGTACGCATTATCTATTAATTTATTTTTAAATAAAATATATTGATAATGTAATTCTTTGTCCTTTGGGTTAATATTTCTATTTGGTAAAGCTTTACTAAGTTTAGTGTTAGTCTGTTCTTATAATTAATAAGTATTTTGTAGATTTTCTTGAACATCAAATAATTGTTCTTGAAATATAACATTTTGAGTTCGTGTTTCTTCTTGATTTATTTTCATAGACTCTAAACAATGTATTATATTTTTATTTTGTAATATTAAAGTGTCTATTTTATTATCCTTATTGTTTATCTCGTTTTCATATTTTCTCTGAAATATTTTGCGTATACCGGGTAGTGGTTCACTATATACATGGATTTGAAAATTTTCGGCAGTTTTTAATCTTGATTTCATTATCATTTAATATAAACCGGGTTCATTTAAATACATTTATTTTACCTCATAGTCATTATAATTAGGGATTGAGATGGAAGATACGATGTCACTCAGGTTTTGAGTACATTTCAATTGTGAGCTTATTCTTTGTACAACTTTTCTTTATGAAGTTATTTCACATTCTAAAATATTTAATATATCTTTTGCTCTAAACTAAGGTTTATCTACTGTTCCTACAACCTTTATAGTTATGTTATTATATGAAAAATTATTATTTAAATTTGTTAAGCCCCCTCCATCTAAACTACTCCTTAGGGCTTAAAGAAGCATTAACATCAGATTGTTGTAAATTAATAATTTTTTTTTTTTATTATTGAACTTAAGCCCTATGACTAAGGCCATTAGCTGTTGTAAGACTTATGAACTGTGGTAGGGGTAAGGTTGGTACGGTAGGTTGTTTTTACGATTATTACGGTTGTTACTGTAGGTAGCAAACACGTGTATGTGTTGAAAGATTTTTAACTACAATGAACCCGGGTGGTCACCCATCCGGGAGCTAGTAGCTGTGGCCGTTACTTACTCCCAGTCGCATTCCACAACTGGTGGCAGCCAAAGCGCCACGCCAAGCTACAAATTAATTAATAATTATTGAATTCATTATTACATTAATTGTCGGGACAAATTAATTATAAATTAAATTTTCTTTTTTTATTAGGAATTACTTTTAGAGCATACAATATATAGATGATATCGGTCTCTACAGCTCAATAATTTTCGACAACTTTCAAAATCTATGGTATTGGTTCAACAACTCATTAGACACATCACACATGATTGGAATCCTTATTTTGTATTTTAAAAATTGTACAACATATAAAATCTAAGACAAATTATAAACTAATATTATTGAAATGGGTAGTTGAAATCTTTACAAGACCCCCTCGTAGCCTGATAGTGTAAAATCATTTCCAAAGATTTTTCGATTTTATTTCTGTACTCGATTACAGAAATAATTATTTTTTGGGAAACGATCTTTAATTGTTAATGTTAATTTAATTGTTGTGATCTTTTTGAACATTGTGTTCTTTGTCGATCTTTTCTGATGTTTGGAAGGTAGAAGGGGGTGCTCAACGAATGGTATACTATATCTCTACTACTTGCGTAGTTTCGTGTATGTATAGGTATATTTCGGTTATTCTTGAACTTGAACGAAGACGTCATTATATTATTCGTATCGACATACGCATCTTAGGCAGTAGGCTTTAAAGTACCTATATTTGCAGATCATCATCATAATAGTAATATGTGCTTTTGTGCCTCTACTCGAATTTCAACTGCGCCAAAGGTGAAACACTATAAAATATCAGATTTCACGTATAAAGTACGTATGCAATGTTATATTATATTGTATTCTGGAATAAAACGAATTTATTCATCCCAAAGTTAAAAAAAAAGGTGTATGTATTACCTAAGTTGAAATTAAATAAATGTACACTAAAACACAATTGGAAATTGATTTTTAAAATTAACTTGAGATTATATATAATATTATACATTAGTATATTACATAATATTGACCTTCATCTAAAAAACATTTTTAATTTAAAATAGTTGATAATTTACTACCTAGTTAAACGTTTACTAATTAGAAATTGCTAAGTATACCTACTAACTTTAATGTTGCCTATATAATGTAGGTACTCGTGTACCATATTATTATCACTGATAATTTATCAGGTTGAATAGGCAATTTTACAAAAATAAAAGGTGGTCATTAAAATCGTAATAGTTTATAAAGCATAAATATTATTTCTGTTGAATTAAATGTAAAAACGAACAATATTGATCGATTCATATATTTGCTTATGGGTCAGTGTACACTTTGCGGGTATATAACATTCCATAAATTGTTTGAACTTATTCAAGTCGTTATAAAGAATAATAGCTTCCAAAATAATGGCCAGAAAAAAACATAACAATAATAGAATATTCAGAGAACAAAAACCTTTTCAGTTCGGAAAAGTATAAATTAATTTTAATAAGTATGGGCAGAATACGACTTTGACTGTTGGTACATGTTGGCCGTTGGGTAGGGTGCTATACATATATTATTATAATATCGTAGTCTCATTTCCCTCTCTCGAGTGCAAAATTATTGTAAGCTGTAATTATAATAAATAAATTATCAATTACTTATCGGACACAGAAGAAGTTTGTCTAAACGCGATTTAACAATTAAAACGGGTGCTTTTGCTAGGTTATATGACTTAATATTTTTTTGTGGTTAAAACGAAATTGGAAATTGTTAAGGGCACGGCAAACGAATTATTGAAAAAAAAATGTATACGTCTAACCAAATCTTAAATGTGTCTAATTTATAGGAGTTATTAATTATTATATTAATTTTTGCTGTGTTCTATAGTGGGTATACAGATATTTTTTTTTTCAAAATCGATAACACACGACTACAATACACGACTACTATATTATAAAAATATAACCATAGGATTTTCAATTGCTTGTCAGCCATTTCCACAAAAATTATGGTGTTTCCCGTATAGTGGACATTGGTTTATCCGTATAGTTTCCGTACAGTGCTGAAGAGCTATTCGAAAACTGTCTCGATGTCACAACTTGTTCACTTCAAAGTATCTATGTCATGTTTTCTGTTTCCATGCTGAGTACTATATATATTATATACAATGACTGTATGAAACTTTTGCGGGGTCGTCATCTGCAGGATTCTTATCCCATCTATATAGAAAAGAAAAGAAGAGGAGGACAAAATTCACATTATCAAAGAACCATTTTAATGGGAAAAGTAAATCGTTTCCTTTTTTTATATTATCTACGACGTTCTTTTATCCGATATATATGATTAAGTAACACAAAGTTTACTATATTATATAGATACAACGACGACACTCAGACCTATAGCTATTATTACATTACATTAATATATAATTGTTTTGTTATTATTAAAAAATATTACAATCTGTTTACAAATAAAAACAATAAGTAATAAGGATGACAGAGAAAGTATACTATATAACATGGAACACGAAAAGGATTGTTTACAGAGACTCCGAAATTTGTTTTTTCTATTTTAGGAGGTCTCTAGAGGGCCGTGAAATTAGCATTACACTGTTAGCAGACTAGTTTCTTTTTAGTCTACTGGAAATTTGTGGTAATATAAGAGCGGACATGTTTTTAATGAATGGGTTTATATAGTTAGTTAATTTTGTGTAGAAACTTTTATAGTGGCTTTTAGCAAGCTCGTTTACTGTTTGAATTTTTAGACCGTTATGGGGGGCTACATTTGTTATGTACCATGGAGCACCAGTGATAAGTCTTATAAGGTAATTGACTGAAAGGCTTGAATAGGGTGAATGTTCGCGGGTTTAGATAGGCAAAATTTGGATACCATATGATCATACTGGGCTATGTTTGCTTTGTATAGCAGTAATTTGTTTTTAAGACTCAAGTTAAATTTAAGACTTAAGTAGAGTTCTCAGCAGGGACTGGAACCTTGATGATTTTTATGGTTCCGGTTCCTGTTTGATCCCCAGAAAAACTAAAATTTCGGTTTCGGTTGTGGTTCGGTTCCTGGAAAAACTTAAAGTTAGGTTTCGGTTTATTTTTGTTTCTTAAAAAAAAAAATGTCACCTGTTTTGGTTTTATACTTGTGTAAAAAAAATGTAAAGTAATAGTATCGATTCCGGTTCTAAAACCGGTCCTTTTCGGTAAGGTTCCAGTCACTGGTTCTAAGTAAATGGAGGCGAGAGTTAGTTGTTTTCGTTTTTGCTTGGTATGGTTTGACCAAGTTAATCTTTTATCCAGAGTGATACCTATAGGTATTTAGTTGACTGGTTAAGTGTGAATTGGTTTGTTATTGGATTTGAGTAGAGGGCATTCCTTTTATTTAGGGAAAATTTCACGGATTTTTCGTTAATAAATTATATTATTATTGGACGTAATTTCTGCTGCGCATGTTATTATACTTTAAAGTTTTAATTTGCATTCGCCATTAGTTGTTTATATTTTTCTAATACACACAGCGTTCAATATATTAATCGTACGATTTTATTTACATTTCATGTGTGAACACATACTATTATCCGTGCAACTTATCGCACTGGTATTTTCGGCATTTCTGTATGTAATTAATAATAATAATATTATACTTCCGGTGCTAAAAATTCGTTATTGTAATATAAATACAGAAAGTATAGGCATAGGCTTGAAATACTGGCGTGAGGTTAATTTATTTATTGTTATAAAACTCTCCGATCTATATAGCTAAGTAGTTATATAGTTGGGTTTTATGATTTCTCACATGTACATAAATATATTAAAAATATTTTTATACATAAAATTGTTTAATAATATAATACTTACATAACAATATATTACTATAATATAACGTTTGGGCGGTGAGGCGTGTGGAATGTTTAACGGCCGCAGCAGTTTAACTTTAGACAATATTATTAAAGTTCGTGATGAAGCGAAATTCTGTACAATATTAATTCAACATGTACGATTTATATGTTTTTCATCGGAAAACAGAGTGATTATTTGTAAGATTTTTACTATCGTTTAAATACTATATTACACGCAGCTGCTGTAGGTGTGTGGCTATACAGATGTATAAAAAATAATTCCCTATTTACCTATAATATGTATAAATCATAATATGGTTATGGTTATTAATTATTACCAATATTCCATGTTATAATATAATATTACAATTGTTTGTATGATTGATTTTAAATCCAAACAGCAGTGTGAGTTAAATAAATACTGTCACAAAGGACCCTCGAATTATGACCCTATATTATATTATATGATATGAATAATGTAAATAATATAAATATAACATCGACTTTTTTTTCATTAAATTTTCAACCCAAAAACATTGAAGGCAGGCGTACATTATATTTTTGAAAAATCACATTAATAATATTTTATTTGGATTTTGGAGAAAAATTAGAATCTATAACCTAGGTATACATTTTACCAATGTTATTTATATAATTATTTTGCTGCAAATGAAGTAATATTCTTATTTGGGTGTTATTTACTGTTTAGTATATAATACAGTTTCGTAGCTATTCATACGAACAAAGGAAGAGGATTTCACGTGGTAACCCTCTTTCCACCACACTACAATTTTCTGTTTCTGCAATCATATTAATAAAATATTTTACTTATTTTTCTAATGCTTTTAACTTTCGTATATAATTATTTACCTCAATTACTTTATTATTTTTACTTTTATAGTTTGTATAACTTCAACGTTGCGTGCTTTATATATTTCAGTAATAGAGTTATAACTATTATAATTAATATACCTACTTTATGCAATGTGACATTTCTTTACGTTCCAAGCTGTGTAGCAAAATGTTTGGGAAGTAAAAAAAGGTCTAAAAGCATTATGCAAAGCACCTTTCAAGATCGGAAAATGCATTCATTGAGAGCAAGTTTTTAGTATAGTTTTTTTTTTTAAATTAGTGAAAAAAATAATTAAACTTAATAAATAATAATTAAGAGCTGGGTTTTAACGGAATCTTTACAATCATTCATAATTTATATGAATATAATACAAAATACAAAGTACAACAAGAAAATAATGTAATTGAAAAAACCATATTTACCAAGGCATGCTAGGTAAATTGCTTATTTTCTAAAAAAAAACGACACTGGGATCAACAAAAATGAAAACAAAGAGGTACTTCATTGAAAATCTCTGAATTCGCTTCTGACTGATCAAGTATTCGAGTACCTACCTATCTATATAGATCAATCACAGCTTAAATCGGTAAAATTAAAAATATGTTTGGGAAAACTATTTTGCTGTCTATATCGAATTAATAACATTAACTTGATAAATCAATCCGATACATTTTCACGTGGAATGAAAAAAGGTTTGTTGTCTGTTTTATTAACAAATTACCTAGATATATATTATTGTATATAGCAATAAATTAATATTTTCCACAAAGATTCAATTGGTTTTAAATTCAAGTACGTCCTCATTGGCATTCTATTGCAGTTATTTTTTTTTACGTTTTATAACCAAAACATAATGGAGATATTATGTTATATTGCTGAGTACTCGATCCCAAAGTAAAAATAAAATATGCTTGTTTATTATACCATGGGTGATATAGATAGCCATATGTAGGTACGCTTGTGTAGCTCGTGCATTGATCGCCTGAACACTGATTTAATTTCGTATTATAATTTCCAATATAGAACGTGCTTATCGTACTCTTGCCGGTGTATAACAAACAGATAATAATATTAAATCTCATTGTGTGTACTGTATTATACCATAATAATTTATACATAAACGTCATAATATATATTTTTGTAATGAGGGTAAATTATTAACGATACTAATAAGGTAAAATATAAGTACGTAAGTACTCCATTAAAATAATTTTTTTTGTATTTATTTAATATTGAATTATAAATGCAATCATAAAAATTGAAGTATATTTTATATTTCATGTTTGAAAATGTTAAATGTAACACATTATCATATTTATACTTATTTTATAATTGTAACAATATTTTAACAAAAATGAAAATTTTAAAACTTAAATATTATATTTAAATATCAATTCTAAGTATTTTGTGAGCGGTTTCACAATATTGCGGTTAATTGTAGCGTAGTAGTTTAATGAAATTATTTAGGAAATTCATTTAGATATTATATGTGTATGATTTTACGTATAAAACTCATCTTATAAAATGGAGAGATGAATAATATTTTGTAGAAATTATATAATATCCATTTTTAAAATTATATTTATTTATTTTATAGTCCAAGCCCTAAGGTATAAGAAAATTAATTATTAACTTTTTTAGGCAGCTTAAGATGCAACTTTTTGAAAATCAATTATTTCTAAAGAATTGTATCGTTTAATCGTTTCTTATTTGAACGATATCGTACTTTGTCTTTCTGCAAATTATAATGCAATTATTTCAAAAAATATCACTAATAGTATACAAATTATATTTTTAAACCTCAAAAATATTTTTTTTTAAAAACTGGGGTTGTTACTATAGTGTTGGGCAATTGGTCTCTCTTTGTTTACCTTTGAGAAGGATCTTAATTTATATAGTGACATAAATATGGTAAATTTTAAAACAATTCTAAATCTTGGCACTTATTAATAGTTATGTTCCTAGTGGAGCCCTCCGTTAATATCCCGCTCTCGCGAATTTGTTCAAAATTGAATTTTTTGTCATAGATAATCAGACTGATTTGATCTGATTTTTTGTCTCGACTATATACGAGACCAATATCATTATGGCTAAGCTTTACGCTCGTCCTGCAACATCGCGTTATTCGTACTGTTGATGTGTTTCAAAATGAGAAAACCCCATAGCTGACAGGTTCATTGGATTTACTAATTATGTGTATTTTTTGTATAAAATTTGTCTCAAAGTTGCAGAAGCCTTTGCAAATTATTTAATTACAGTAGACAAATTTTTAACAAATAGTGAAAATGTATTAACCATCACTGCAGTCTATAGAAATACGTTGTTTTACATTTAAAATGTACAGCCATTATAATAATTAATTAATAGTGATGGCATTACCTGCAGAATATGATCAGGAGTAAGGGCTTGAACATTTCTGAATTGATGCACCGCAATTGTTATATTTTATATAATAGAGCTTTTTATTTATAGGCATATTTTCAATTTTTATTTAAAACTATCTACATACAATTAGAAATATTTTACTTGACTGATATTTTACTGATAATAATGTATAAACCAATTAAGCAATGTGTTTGTTTGGTGAGGGTACGGAATGCTACTGATAAAAATGAATACACTGCTATCTTGTCCCGAAGTGAGTGAAGCGAAATGAGTGCTCAACAATAAATTTCCTTGTTTAATACGCATTAAATAGTTGATGAGTTAACACAGCATTTTTTTTTTTTGCAGCTGAAATAAATTACTTTTACGATAACGGTGTTTTATGTTTAAAAAAATATTTAGGTACATATAAAATGGACTAGATATTACTAAATTATGTGTTCCTCTTTTTATGCGAAACGATTAATATTTTACGGATCGTAGATCGTAATAGATAAGTAATAATGACCCATGTAGAATATTATCTTAACTGAAAAATGTTTGCTAGTATAGGCAGTTAATATGTTTATTGATCTTCTACAAATTATTAACATTGTTGAACTCTGATATTTGTTAATCATGTATTTGGGATTAGCATTCAGCAGTTTAATCGAATTATTTGCTGCATCAATATTGAATTTATTGGTCAAATTTTCAACTAATAGTATTTTAATTGAATAAATATTTGTATACATACAATTATAAATAAACTTTATACATAGTATCAGTAATCAGTATAACAATTATTCACCGCTTAGATAACTTTTTTCAAATTATTTTTTGAAACACATTAAGTATTATTTTCAAGTTATTTAAATGGTAAATTATTAATGTCCATTTCTTAACCCTGTATAAATAATAAACACTCATAGGATTGATTGATCCTTGATAACAAATAATAAAATAAAAAAGAAAAATAAATCACCTGAGGGGACTAAATAAGGCTGAAAGATATTTTGTTCTTAATGATAAAATTAATAATGTATATGTATTTATATTTACTATTTAATTATTTTACTTAATACCGAAACTTAACAATTTATTATTTCATTTAATTACCTATGTAAATAAAGTATACTAAATAATAAACATTCTTAAAATACTAATTATATTTAATCACGTTAATGGATTTAAAGAAAATAATTAGATTTTAAAACTTATTAATAAATAAATAAATATAAAAATAATTTTGTACATTAACGAAATTGTGTTATTTAAATTATAATATTATAATAAAAAGGGAATATTTACGTAAGCTTTGATTACCTACGTTAATATAACAAGAGAAATATTATTTTTAAACAAGTGGGTAATTTTATTCTGAGCGACACTCTGCACTTATCAACGTAAGAACAAAAACTGACTGAACTTTAATTTTTTTGGTATCGTGTCGATTATTGGCGAAGGAAAACGATATAACATTAAAATAATGTATAATATTATCACGTTTCGTTATAACGAGTAACGAGTTGTTTCCGTTTCCAGACTTTGAATTGGTTTTAAAAATAATAACAACTTTCTTCTTGTTGTATTATTATTATTGTCATCGAAATACCCCTTTACGTACACAGTTGGTCCGTTTCATCCTTGACGGCACGGCACAGAGACGTAGGTCTAAAATGTAAATAGGTACCTACAAATCACTGGTACTATATATATACTAACCACATTCGAGACGGTATGGAAGACGTTTTACCTAACTACGTTTGTCTCAGGTCCGTAGACACGGGAGGGGGTCCCCTAACTACTAGTTCAACCCCCTCCCCCTTTCAACACAGAAACTATATAAATGTATTTATTACATTATAATATTATTAATATGTAATTATTATGATAAAACCCCTCCCCAAATTAAATTTCTGTCTGTGGCAATGGTTTATCTCTTGTTTTTTCAAAAGACAGAAAGACCGTCCGTCATATTATACCTACGTTATTGAGAATTTGGGACTATAACTAATTCCATATTATTCTCGGAGTGCTATCGACATTTTACCTTACCGTAGTCGCTTTAATAATTGCCTACGAATAAATATTGTAAACGTAAAACATCAAACGGTTACACGCTGATAAGCGCCATATACAGCTATAAAGGTCTTAATAGATTCCCTGCGGCCAAACTCTTTGAATATTAATATCGTTATCCGTGTTTGTTATTCCGTTCAGAATTACACACTACAATAATAATAATATACACCAAATATACAATATTGTGGTCCCGTGCCCTATATTATAATAAATCGATTTATTTATATATATACGAACGATTGAAGGAACACCATTAATGTTAGTTTAATGTTAATTTGAAAAAAAAATAAAACGTATATATTGAAACGATTATTGTATATATTTTTTCCTCATTTATTGCCCGCTCTTTAAATTTCTCGATAAATTAAAAATCTAATTAAATAATGTTTATTGCTTACTTTTTTTTTCAATATTATAGTGCGCCACGAATAATGAAATCGAAATAATGGGGTAAAAAATAACAGGAAATTAATCAAAGCGTTGGAGTGAACAACCAAAAAAGATTCTGACAATGATACATTACTAATTTATTTAAACATCGTCGGTGCCTATAGGTATAAGTACAAACTAATTAAAAAACATTTAAAAACCGCTCCGTTTTTTCCTTTGTTGATCGGTACATTACTGCAGAAAGCGCAGAGAAGGTGTGAGTGGTTTTTTTTTTTTTAATTACCCACCCAGAATATTGTATTATTTTTTTAATTTAAGTTTTAATTTTATACACCATTATTCAATAAGAATCTTAGAAGTATTTTAAAACGATTAATAAGAATCGTGTTATGTTTGTGAGTACTGTGACACGAACAACATTGTCGTTGTGTTTTGAAACACAGTTTTTTTTAATAAACTTTTAAAATATATTTATGAAATTAAACGCAAACGACATTAAAATATTATACAAGCAGCTTATTAATTCAATTGAATATTTCGTTGTGGGTGTTCAGTGTAACTCAGTAGCGTATATTATACAGCGTGGGATACGAGAGGTATAAATCTCCCCATGAATTTTTTTGGTTCCAGGATTCGTGCCACGTTCGCCATTCCCACACATTATTATAAGTTCTAAATTTAGTTTAGTCTAAGGTAGTTGAAGCTATGACGGTTCTCATAAAAACGATATTCCTTGATATATATTTCAAAATAACATATTTTGCGTAGGTATTTGTGAAGGTAGAATATTTATTTATTTTATTGAGTTGTTTAATTAGTACATATGAGTTTGACGTGATATAATAATCATACACGTATCCAAATTTCGAAAAAAGCTTGAAAAATGTTTTGTTATATTTTCACTTCACTACGTTAAAAAAATAAGGTGCCTCTGAAATAACATTTAATATGTTTTTTTTTTTGCATAGTTAGTCAAGTACATTGTATGAAAGATGTTCGTGTTATAAATAATTTTATATATATTATATAAAATTGTGATTATTGTTTTTATACCTGTATAATTTAATTAAAGTAAATTCACTTCATTTAAACAATAGGCAAACGGGAATTTATTAAGTTTTAAGTAAGGTACCTATGTCACAAAAATAATATGGTAGAACAATATTTTTAATAGTTTTTACGAGCCAGTTTCATAAATTGTAAACTTCGTGAAAAACTGAAAAACAATATTATTATTAAGTACCCAATTCAGTTTTGACGTGGTATTATAATGTCTAATTTTAATATTTTTTTGTATCATATAATAATAATTTTTTCTTAAAATTTAAGGAGATGTAACAAATTAAATGTTACTACTGTATAATATTTATATTTTTGAACATCTTATTTTGTTTTATTTAATATAGCAGCATAATATTATTGCCGATAAGCTAGAAGATTAAGTATAATGATCTCAATAAGACTGTAATAATATTATAATTGTTTGTAAAGATATTATATCTTTAGCTAGGAAGATTAAGTTTTAAATGAATACGATAACAGACGTTGAAATTTTAGACTTGAGTATAATAATTACTTTATAGAAATCGCAAATTAGAGATAACTGATAATGAGTTTTAAAATAGTTCAACTTTGATAACATATTATTATTAGAATCACAAGAATTATTATAGTATTAATTACTATTAAATGTTATAAACTATAGTATATTATTTAAATTTAAGATATTAACAATAACCTTTTATTAACTTACATAGTTGCATGGTTACTGTTCTCCTATTTCCTAATCTAATTCGTACGAATCCAGGAAGAAAAACAAACAAATTAAAACTAAACCAAAACTACTCTTACGATAAAAAAATTAATTTGAGACATACATTTTAATAAATGTATTTATTTATTTTGTCAAAATGTATAATACAATCGTCTATCTAACCTACTATTGTACAATATAGAAATAACTATAAGTGCTAATAAATATTATGGAGCCTCATTAGCTGTGAGCAATAATAAAATTGAATAAATCATAAATATACCTATTACCTATTATTAATTTTAAGATCTTGAAAAAAAACTACCACACCTAGAATAAAAATAAATATAATTACTTTTATTTTTTTTTTTATGAAGTATTAATGGTGTTTCGAAAAAATATTAAATAATATTTATTACCTAATCACTCAAGAAAATTGTTGTAAATGAAAGTTATGATCACTCTTTATAAAAAAAAATAGCAGTGTAATTGTCTACAAAATTAATCTATTTTAGTGTTCGAAATTCCCTATAGAAAAGTTATATCGTGTTAAAAAAGTCAAAACAAATTATAATAACATTGTAATCAGACTATTCAGACAAATATTATGGGTTGTCTTTGACCAGACATTATAATATATTGTTAAAATTTGTGGAATTATTTGGACCGTATGTAATACTCTAATGCGTGGGACGTTGTGCTATATTGTGTTCTTCTTTGCAAAGCTATTTCAATTTTATAAAACATATTAAAATATGGAAATTACAAAATCTAATAAGGATAGGTACAGAGACATTTTTGTACAATGGCCAATGGGTTTTAACAGTGTATGCACTCTGAAATACATATGAGTCCTATATGACGTGTTGACAAAAAAATCTCTTAAAATTCTCTCTTAAATTACCCTGTTATCCTCAGAACCGAGCAATTTAAGTGCATAATTCATAAAGTCGCAGACACTGTAGATCAATATTATTGTAGACTATATTCTATGGTTGTACTGAAATTATATATTTTTACTATAATTTTGGTTTATTTTCATTACACTATCTCATACGTTAAATCGTTGTATTTATGTATATAATTTTAATATATTATTATATGAGATAATAATAGTTACTAATTGAATTATTTTATCACGAAAATAATATGTAGGTATACCTACTCGAAAAATACAATATATCGATTTGTGTATCTCTACAACATTTAGCTATGGAAATGTAGAACGATTAGCGTTGTAACATTCATACATTGGACCCTAGATGTTTGGTTAAGCTAATCTATTGTACCTATTTAAAAACGAGCCATATCATACTGAAAACATTATATTGTAAAAACGTAATATTAATGATCAACGACGATAAAACATCTATAAACTCCATATTTTTATTCACATAGAATAAATAAATAAATTCCTATAACAGAGTATAGTATAATACTATAATATCGTAGAATTTACGTAAGTCATTGCAGGCTTATTTTTGTATTATCTAAATAGATTTGCAAGACAAAAAACCGATAATTTATTGCTGAGTAATATCAAACACTCCTTGACATTTTCTAACTGAGAGGGAATTTAATCGATTTGTATAGTTAAAATAAATATCAACGACGTTTTAATAGTGACTAAATTGGATGTGAAAAATGCCAAAGAAATTATCCTCTCGTTAAATCACCATTAAAATACTTCTCCCCGTCGCGTCGCAGCGATCAAAAAAACCGCAAGCATTACAATGTAATCGGTGTTTGTTATAAACGATTATCTTGTACGTTCTGTAGATACATTTGTCAAAACCTTAATATGTGATCACAATGTTTTTAGTGTTTACATTTTATTTATTGATTACCTACGCGAGCACCTACCCAAACAATAATAATATTATTATTAATAGTATAAAGGAAACGGTTTCATCGTTAGTGTCGTATACATATCAGTTGTAGTCCGGTTTCCTCTGGGACGATTTCGGGGTCAAAAGTCGAAACCAATCGATGGGTAAAATACGAGTGACGACTCCATTCATCGCGAATGAGACTTATTATACATACTATTATGTACAATACACGTGCCTCTAATATTGTTATATTATATACCTAACCAACTGCAGCAGTTCGATTACTTGCGAAAAAAAAACATAGCTATACCTACCTACTCTGAGTCTCTGAAATCTGAATAGTATGATAATATTATGTATATTGAAATACTTTGGAATAACGGCAGTAATACTGCCATAATTTAATTTTAATACTACTCGACAATATTTATTTATTTATTTGTTTATTTCTCCCCGTCAGGTGACACTAACGGGAAGCTTCTTTTTCAAAATTTGAATTTTTTCTTATCCGTTGTCACATATAATTATTGTGTTAAGAAGTACACAATGTGTATTTCTTAATATAAAATGAAAAAAAAAATTATTTATTTACAATGTTATATTATAAAATAAAGTCCTAAACATTTTAACGATTTCAATTTACTCCATATCAATATATAAATTATAGATCCATATATTATATAACAAATTTAAAAGATACATTCGACTCGAAGTATACCTATATTATAATATTATTAATTATTATTATTATTATAAAGGAAACGGTTTCGTCGTTAGCGCCGTATTTGTATATCGCAGTTGTCTCGTTTGCTCCTCGTCGATTTCGGGGTCAAAACGAATGAATGGGTAAAGACGACTCTATTCATCGCGAATAAAATGCGTGTGAACGAGACCTTTAAGAGATATAACACAGAGATATATACACAGAGATATATACATATATACAATACACGTGCCTCTAATATTGTTATATTAGGTATATAGCTAACCAACTGCAGCAGTTTGATTGGCAATACTTTCAGAATTAAAGTACATATTATAATATCCGAATACTTGTGAAAAACAGAACTTGCAGCTCTGAATATACCTATAATATTGAAATATTTTGGGAGACAGTTTTACTGCCATAATTTATTTTGAACACTACACAACAATATAATAATATAAAATCCCGAAAATGTTAATGTTTTCAATTTACCCCATATTTTGAATCATAGAATGACATAGATATAACAAATTAAAGGAATGAATTTGGCCCATATACCTACTTATATTATAATATAGTAAATGAAAGTGAAGCTCTATTATCGGAGCGGCGGCCAATAACTATACGGACATACGGTTGTACATAATAAATTCGTATAATTCAATCACCAAATAAAACGTTGCTGGTGTCCTTTATCCAATCCTTTACTGTCTACGATTCATCGGTACAATATTATTTGGTTGCATATACAAGCATCAGTATCTAAATATAGTAATTTCTATCAACCTGGAAATGACAATGTTTATTAATGATCTTTTATTGGAACATTTATCCGTAGAACATATTATGTTAAAAATGTGTTATATGAGTATTAAAATACTCAGTTAACGTTATATATTTATTTAGCTATATAATATTATTATATTTTAGTGTGTTGATCGATGGTGGGGTGGAGGGGTAAATAATATATTATAATATTATACAATTTATTTATCAAAGCTTTATAGAAAAAAAATTATACATAACACTCTCGAAAACAGTGTACAGAAATTTTTATATCTATCCGACCATCCAAGAAGGTAGGTATTAATACTAATGCGAGCACCGAGCTGCATTATAATATTATCATTCAATACGAACAGCGTCTTTGTACAGGTATATTATTATTATTATAAAAATTTATACCGTTTGTGCAGAATATAATAATATGTAATATAGTATTGTTGGTAGCAGCGGTAACAATACAATATTGCGTAGTCGTAAAACACGTACATGATATAATATTATATGGTATGTATATCTAGCAAAAGGTGTCTACTCCATATTTTAATGGTCCGCGTTGGCTCGGTTCGGTGGAAACCGTAAAAATACTAAAAGTTCATCGTCTTCATCGTCGTTTTGAAAACACAACAACAAGAGAGGGCACGGGTTCACGGGCCAGTGATAAGACACTGTTTTCCACTCGAATTCGAAAAAATTACAATATTGTACAGATAAGAGCTGATATGGAAGAAGGATTAAAACGGTGAAGCAAGATCTGTTAATAATGAGACTCCGTAATGACGTTAGACATTTAGAGTTGATATGCATATTTTATTTATCGTACGTTGCCATTCCTCGTAACTAATCATTATTTATTGTTACAAGTAAAATGTAAATTCATATAACTCGGCCTCTTCGTATACATATTACTATGAACGTTTTCAAACGGTTTTTTTCACGGTTTTAATAATAATAATAATTGTATTCATTGCGCATAAATTATATTGTCAAAGAAACATTTTCCAGCAACATAGATAGTACACATGGGTAGTAGTAGTAGACACCCTGCACGTAGGTACTCAACAGTTATTTATCAATCCCATAATTTAAATTATTTTCCTATTGTACCGGTTTTTTTTCCTTTTTGAACACAATACAACATTTAAATTGTTACATTAGAGTTCTGCTCTGATCTCTTGATATCGTAGACGGACAATATACAATAATATTATACAATACATCATACTGTTTACAATAACATCTTTATAGGTACCTACTAGTTACTACCTAGTACCTACCAAGTTTGTGTACAGTATTCATAATATTAGGCTTCAGGAACTCCTACTAATGTAACCAATGTTTACTTATTTATAATTATGTTTGCATATTATTCTATAGTAAAACTAAAACATCACAAAACTTTCCGCTAAGTAGGTCATTAAAAAAATACCCAGGTAAATCAATATTATGATATTTACGTTATAATATTTTACGTTAAGTCTTAAATCATATTACGATTAGATGAAATATGTTATTGATTATATTATGTACGATGTACCCATACTTACAGTACCTACATATGATCATATTATTACGTACAATTGGATACAAATATAAGTAGGTATGCCTAAGTACCCACAATACAATAATTAGTTATAGTAGGTACATAATATTATTTCAGCACCTACAAACCTTATAACCGTAACACCTTCCTATAACGAACTTTTTAATCAGCTATGTGTAGGTGATTACATTTATAAGTCAATAATAATTATAAATATTTTACATTTTTCTATCACCATATTATATTATAAGCTGACTACAATATCGTTGAATTATAGTATCTGAAAATGATCAATTCGAGATTTTGATTAATAGTGAATAATAATATCTGAATATACCTACAGCGAGTTTACATTCGCCGTACGATAATATAGACATAACATAATAGTATACCCACCAGTACAAACAAACGCACATAGGTAGGTACCGGAATTGATTTAATTTTGTTTGCAAAACTTTTCACGGTGCACCTATCTATAATGCGACGCATATTCGAATTAAACAAATATTTGTCCGTTAAAATAAACGAAAAATACAAAATTTAAAATGGATTATAACAAAATATTTAAATTTATTTTATTTGTTTATAATTATTAAGTAAAATAAAAAAAACCAACAACACACGAGGGACGAAAAATAAATAATATATACTTAACACAATATTTATATTTTCAAAATATAGATGATTATTTATCGTGTGATTTCAAAAAAAAAAAAAAAGTCGGTCACTTTTTTTGATTGGGACTAACCAATCGTACCGAATACTAAACATTAAAACTATAATAATAATAAACAATAATACAATTATTAATATTTTATTATGCTTATATTACGATATAATATTATTATCATTAAGGTACTATAATTATTATTAACAGGTATTTAATACTGACCTTTAGCCGATCTTTTCTGGTGACCGATATGCATGGTGACAGGGACGGGTGTCAATTTGCTGGTACTCGAATGCGATTTTACAATGTCAAAACGATGCAGCGGCTACTGCTTCTGCAATTTTACTAATTTTCATTCGTGTCGCTGTATGGGAACCGACGGGACATTGACGCATTTCACTGCGCGTTCGGCCACGGAGAATCGAACAGAATAAAACGAAAATTTACGAAATCTTAAAGAATGAAAAAAAAATATAAAATATCAAAAAACTGTGAAAACGAAACTATAGAAACGTTCCACAATCGCACTAGGTCGGTAGCGCGGCGTTTGCAGCAGTGCGTCGAGGGCGAGATGACGTCGAACTGATCACGCGGACCTATCGAAACGGTTTCCTTCCTTTATCGTTTATTAATTATCGACGTATGATAATGTTATTATTATTATTATTATTATTATTATTCGGACGCGTTATCACGATTTAATTACCGTAGGTATATTATTTTATTTCATATTATAATATTATTGTCCGTCGACCTGGCGTACGGAATAATGATAGCGATGATATATGGGTAGGTATATATTATTATAATGCTACCTACGGATCACGGGCGGTGGGCACGGACAGTGAATCATAAGTGGCGATCGGTGGCGGTCTATCTCGCGTGTGAGAGCCCGAGATCGAGAGCCTCAATCATAGTCGCGCGCATCGATCATTGCAATGGCGTTTTTGTATTTCTATATGTTGTTGTTGTCGGTCTTTTCGAGACGATTATAACTGTCATCGGGTGGTGGGTGGGGGGCGTGTGTGTGCGATACCGCGTTTACAATACGCCGCCTTCGCCGCTGCATTTTAATGTATACCATTTATATATACATTATCCCGCTGTTTCTACTACCACTACCACAGTTGTACCACCTCCACCAACCCTATACCACCACCGCCACCACCGTAGCATACTGCCGCCCCTGATCCAGCAACCCCTACTCGGCACTGTTGCTGCTGCGTATTGTATCCGTCTCACAAACGTACAGCAGAAACGAACAATCAATTTCGCGTTTATAGCTTTAATATTAAGAGTGAATTGACCAGTTATCAAACTCTCACTTATAAAAGTAAAAACATCATCTATGTTTGTACGGCCCTTATTTTTTTATATAACATATAAATTATTAACTGAGTTATAACTTAAGTAAGTATGAGTATGAGTATGTAAATGTAAAATATTGCAATTTAAAAATGCTCGTAACTCGTTTTAAAGTCAAATTACCTCAAAAAGCTGACTTACACGGATCAAAATTATTATATTCTTACCTTTGGGTTTGATTATTTTTTTCGTATGGCATTTTGAGCAACATGCTTCATACAAAAAAGGAAATATTCGCTTCCATATAGTTTGCCCCGGAAAACGTCATAGTCAATAATAGTCGGCTGGAAAATTTTAAGACATTCGGCTGCTGTACTATTCTTATAACCTCACTGCAGGAATCATGAGAAACACCAATTTTACGATCCACTGCAATACCTACTAAAGATTGACAAAAAAATTGTTCTGCCAAAGGAAAATTCGCAATGTTGAACGTTTGCAAGATGGGGAGAACACAACACGTCATGCGGCGATGTATCCTCTTATTAAGTCGTATTTTTACGTATAATGTAATAATATCACACCTATGTCTCATATGCACGTTTTGTTTAATATTATATATTTTACCACCCCCCCCCCCAGATTACACGGCCAGACAATATTGTTTATAATTGAAGAGGCGTTCGAACGATAGGAGTGTCTTGGGGTTGATTGTTTTGGGTTTTGTTTTATTATTATTATTAATATTCTTTCGCCCTACCCTCTTGTCTCTGAATCATTACGTATAAGCGTTCCGACTAATTAATAATCATATAATATATTATGTGTGTGCAAGCGGATCCGTGACGCGTGTGATGGATGTATAATATGCTTCTAAATGAAAATTGTTGTGCTCCGCTGTTTGTATTTTCATTTTTCTCCCACCTGATTGTAAATAATTACTATAATATATTATAACGGCTAAGGCCCCGTTATTATGTCATGAAGTCGCGGCTGATGAGTTTGGATAATGAAAATATTATGTCAAATCATAATAATGTTATGATAGAATATTATGTCAATATATATTCTACCTAATGCATGCATTTTATAAAAACGACTTCAGTGTTCTCGAGAAAAGTATTTTGTTTTTATGAGTGCGTTCTCGGTAATAATTATTTTTATATTTCAAAGCGAATGTGATAAATTTGTAGACAGTTGATAGTGGTTAAATGCAGTATGACATTAAAAACATCGGTGAAGTCGTTGAATTTAATTTTTTTATTTTAAACATTTTGTTCTCAAATATGTATGGTAATGATAACAATAATAATAAATAACTATACCTAATTATTATTTAAATTTAGTATTGTTACTTTATTTTTATATATAACCAAATCATAAAAGGAATTTAAAACAATTTACAGTATAAATACATTTTTATTAGTTTAGTGTCTGCTTTATTAAAATACAAATATAAAATTGTTTTTTCTAAAAGTAAAATAATAAACACAAAGCGTACTATATAAAGAAGCCATCGTAAATCGATATTTTCGGTAAATTACAAAACGTGAACGAGTTCGTATTTGGGGGATAAATCCGACCACGGGATTGTATATTTTGATATAAAAAAAGGTCACAGGAATAAATAAGTAAACCTTAGGGTTTCAAATATATATACGCGCAAAGGTTGAGAATACCGTCAAATATTTTTTATAGAAATTTAAAATAAGGAAAATATCGAAGAAAACATTTTTATAATTCAGAGTTTCTTTACCTCGGTAGGTAGGTACTAAAAACTTAATTAATTAAAAAATATGTTTTTAAATAAAACTTTTTGCCACAAATTTCTTTATCAAATTCCAGTATAAAATTGTATGCAGATACTATAAATTATAATATCGCTATAATATATTATGTATATGTACCATTATTTACGAAAACAAAATATATATACGGAACTCCTTGAACAACAACTATACAACAACAACTACAGCCGTCGTTATATATAGTAATAAACTACCATAACAAGCTTACATTAATTCGACGTAGATATTTTGTCGGTCCCTTATTTTTCTGAAGTAAATATAACAATACCTAAGCATAAATACTTTGTAAAATTTGCAATTTAAATTTTAAACATACCAGGAATATTATACTTATCTCCATATACTGCTTTAAAAACCTTTCACGTTGACGTCGTTGTGGCATGTCATATTAAAAAGTGCCTAATTCAAGAATATCGCAAAAAATATAAATAAAAAAGATAAAATCGTCCATACTTCGGATATTTAAAGCAAATCACATTCCTCATATTATACATTAACATTATCATGCAGAGATAAGGCATCATCGTTGACATGTCTCTAAATCCCTAAGCCTAAAATATAAGTAATTTTTTCTCTTACTGAAACGGATAATAATTACGAAATCAGTCAAACTAATTATTTATTCGTTATGTTTCGCTCGATTAATGTTTATAAAAACTGATTTAAATACATTTATTTTATGGACTTAATCACATATTATATTATTATATATGTATATACATTGCTTTATTATTTGTACATAATATACTGAACTACGGTAATATCAACTGCACATTTAATTAAGCGGCATATGACATTATAAGTTTAATTACATGAGTATATTATTATGCGTATTTATCGTTATATAAAATATAATATACTTAGTATATTACATGCATTGACCTGATAATAGATCTAAAAATTATCAGGTCTATGATTATATGTACAATTAGTTCAAAATTAGAGATCTTACATTTTGTATAATTTAATATAGGTGTACATGTATAATACAACGGTAAACAAAAACGAATACAATTATAATATTATTGCTCTGAGTTTTATTTTTCTTATTTAATTATTCTAAAAAAATTGATTATAAAACAATATATCTATCGCCTCAGGCGTGTAATCAACAACACAAATACGTCATAAAGCAACGTCTCGGTAGAAGTAGAATAGTATGTATTTTGATGTATTGACCAATTAAAATGTAACAGATTATAATATTATATAAATTAGGTTTTCAAACTATTAATATTAAAATAATATTATTCTGTCAATATAGTATTATATGCCATTTTATAATGCCGAGTAGTCTTTATGTAGGTACGCATCATTACTTAAGACTTGCTATATAATACCTATATTGTATATATTTTATACCAAGGATAAGTAAATAACTTTAACTACCTAGCAATTAACTGGATTGTGTTAAGTTGATTCAAAAATCAACACAGTAACCATTAGACGTCAAGTTAAAGGTAATAATTAATTATTAATAACTTTTGTCCAATAAATTATCCATAATAATATATAATAACAACTCGGACTCAATTGTTTTTATAAAAATAGTTGTAACTGTACGAGTACAGGATCTGTATTACGGATTGTTATTTAAAATTGTTCGTTATACTTAAAAAGTTTAAACCTTATCTACGCCAGAGGTCAAGTGGCTGCATAGGTTCACTATAGAAATAAAACCAACGAAAAAAGACATAATATTTATTATATGTAATTTGTTTGGAATTTTTAAAATACAAATAATAAAATATAGATACATAAGTACTCGTTTCTGTGTATATTTATATGAGTAATTACTATGGATGATAATATTGTGTAAGCCACTGTAGATAGTCACCATGTGTATTGGATTTTATCAAAAATTATCTTATCTTATTAAACTATTGATATTTTTAATGGCTCACAGAAAGTGCAGCGGTCTTCACACCTAACATGTGTTGTCCCGACTTATATACGGAGGATACAGCAATACAATATTATAGGCCAAAATATGGGTGGTTTTTGAGTGGTCATCCCCCCCCCCCGATTGTCCGGTGAAAATGAAACAACCTGGCCTACCTATATAGCTTATTATTTATTTCAACTAGGTACGCAGTGACTGTATATATTGCATATTATGTATACCTATAAGCACTATAAAAAAACATTTTTATGAAAACATAATATTCATATTAACATGGCAATATATTGTATGAAGTGAACGATAGTATTTTCTGCCATCTTAAGATTGAGAACAAAGAATTAATAAAATATATCAATAATATTATATAAGCGATTTAGAGCAGGTTTAGAAGTGTTCGATTGTTGAAAAACATAATACAAATGTGCGTCACTCGAAAAAGCAATCATTTGGACGATATATTTTCAAAAAATAACTTTAAAAAACCTTATTTATGTAGTTTCAATTAATAAAAAAAAATTTCTCATATCTCGCATAATTTTTTTTTAATTCACTTCGGAAATATGGGAATCCATTATGCCGCACCCGTATAAGATAATACTGATGGATAATTATAATAATAATTATAATAATATTTATAGGTAATAATAGCTAATAAACTCCTAAACTCCTAAATGATTTTTGTAATATTTAACGGGAGAATAAATTTAATATTTTAATTATTAATCAATAATAAAATATATTATATGGGCATAATATTTCAGAATTATTATTGTACGATTGTAGGTACTAAATTATTCTAGAATGATTAGAAGTGTGAGTTTGTATTATACATAATATAATGGTATACATTTGTTTTATAAAAGCTGTATATAAAAAAAATATAAATATTAGGTAGTTAATAATATTAGACAATTATTTCTATAGCACTACTCACAAGGTAAATATAAATTTGTTCTAAAATAATTTTTGTATTATTGAGGTTTTTTTATTTCTGAAATTATTAAGCCATTTAAAAATTAGTCATAATATGTATACATACAATTGTTTTCAATAGTTTATTTTCCGATGGTTTATGGTGCTGCAACTTGCAAGATTATAATATATATTATAATATATATATTATATATGGTACAGCATTATACAAAAAAAAAGAAATGCCGTATTTTAACGTTTCTATAAGAATGGTTTCTGCAACAGCGGGGATGAGGGAATGGTTAAAACTCGTCAGTGTTCAGTAACATAAGCTCAAGTAGGGTTAAAATTCTGGGAGGGGGGGGGGCTACAGCCCAACTAACAAAACTATCAATTTAAAATAACCCATCATAGGGAGTCTATTATATCTAAATCAATAATGGATATTTTTGTGGGGGCTAAATCGTAGTCAGGGGTTACACAGTACACTCGTTGCACCACTGCGAGGAAAAGTCGAGTTCTCGTTTATTTAATTCCCTATAATATTTGCTTGTACTATGCAAAATAATGTATAACACAATATATTATGTACATAGATTATTATATTTTACAGTGCACAGCAGTTATGACGGTGAGCAGAGCGTTAATATTATTGCTATTGACGTCAAAAGAAAAATGTTGTTGCACGCCTCGGAGGAATGATGACGACGACGTTTGGCGGTCGAAAACGCTGCCCCAGACGGCAATAATAATAATAATAATAATAATAATAATAATAATATTAGCAGCCTGAGGAAAACAGTTATTTACGGGTGTACGGCGCAGAACGTCAAGTCGAGTTGGCCGTCTATACGACGTATTTTTATTATATCATTATACCCACAGTTATTATATTATTATACCTACCCTATCCTCACGGGCCCTCTGGCTGCTCCGAGTTACGACTATAACGCTAAGCCTAGATTAGTGTTTGTATACATACGGGACGGCCGCGTGTGGAAACTTTAATCGTTATTATGGTTTTTTTCGAGACACCATTAAGTTTCCGACATTTCCAAATCGGGTACGTATACATCAATATTATACGCACAAACGACCTTTTTTCTTGTCAGTATTATCAAAATTAAGTTTCAAATACACAAAACAATATACGTAGTACAGTAATGCGTATTATAGTAAACCCGAAACTCCCATTTTAGTTTTCAAAATATTATGTGTATAGTACCAAAGGATTTTAAAAAAAGAGTACAATATTAGAATGACGATTATGAAATGTATAATGTGTTTCTGCAGAACTGACGTTTTTGTAATTTAACTGTTGTGCATTTTAGCCCTAAAGGTGATTTACCGAAATACTATGCGAATTGGGTATTTTAGATATATCATTAGTACGAAATATTATGGTCTATATATGCTTAGTTATACACTTAGTTAGAGATGCTGAACCACAGGATTTTTTTCATGAGTTTTATTATTTGCAAGCATAAAATATAACTTTATAGTAAATATATTATAAGTGTCCATAATCCATTCATAACAGGTCAGTTTCAATGGAAAATGTTATATTTGGGAAGGCTTGGCAATCTATATAGCTCAAACTAATGTGTATCTGATATAGTGGTATATCTATAATACCCGGACAATAATGTGAAATTCATATTATGGTAAATCTATATAAACTATATTAAAAAGAACGGAGGAAAACCTTTTCATAAACATTATTCAGCTTAATTTAATTCACCACACCCTTTCGTATTATAAAATGTTTATCGATAGCTAAAGAAAATTCTTGTCCTAAACATAATATTAAAAATATGTATATAAAACTTATGGAATGATTTCGAGGCAGGGGAAACAAATTATCCACTTTCTTGTAAATACAATTTCGTCCTGAAAATTCAAGAAATAAAAATATAAACGACATTTTTTATTTATATATTTTATATTAATTACTAACTTTGAAAAGTTTATCAAAAATTCGACGGTAGAATCTAGTTATAGGTTTAGACAGGTATCTCATTGTACCTGTAATACTTGTGCTCTAGCAGTACTAAAAAAATAATCTCCATCTTAAAACATTTAAACATAGGTATATTTTATTATATTTCTCAAATATGTACTTATACTGCAATTTCAGCTGTTCCTATATATGTATGTTGTATGTATCCGCACTGTGCACTGGAGGTTTCAAAATATCCCATCAACGAACATTATCACATTATGTTATCGACGTAAAATTTTGTAATAACATGTATACAATGTATCCGTTCTGTTCTAATAAAACAACAATTTAAGATTCATCACAGAGATATCATTTAGAACCTAGTGCAGACATAATATTATAATAAATGATAATAAGTCACACGGTTGTTATATTATTTTATTCAATTACGAAATTGAATTGATCCACTTGAAACGTACCATAAACAAAATATCGATGTTTCAATTTTTCATAAAATACTCATAAATGACTAAACTTTTAATTTTTGCATTCTTTAAATATAATATGTACATACTAGGATTTAACTATAAGTGATATATAAGTATGTTATTTTTTCCATTCCTTTATATACAGACATGACAGTATGATACAGCCATCACGATTAGTACACAAACTTAAGTGACCTCATTAATATACAATGTAGGTACTCTTTAAATTCGTCGTCATCGTAATAAATTCGCAAGGCGATAAAATTATACAACATTAAATTTGCGCAATACTTCCTATTTTATCTCTTCGCTCTCAAATTCCACAGTAGTACCTATGTTGTTTATATTACGATTGTTTACAAAGTAAAGTGACAGTAAATCGTCTTAATATATTGCGAAAAATATTAACACAATTATTGGTACTTGTCATATTCTACTTAAAACGATCCGTGATGAGTACTTGGGACCCGGGGTGTATCTGATACTTATGAAAGAATGGAGAATAGCTATAAATATGTGGGGCATACACCACGGTAGCTCTCAAAATTACATTTTTCTATACCAGTTCTCAAAAAAACTCTCTGGAGCAAAATGCACCAGTTGTCCCCTGCAACATATTCTAATCAGGATAGTTGAACTGCGCTTGGGTTAAAAAAAGGTAATGGTCAAACTACACTTAGGAAAAATGCAGAAAATGGTCTAACTGCACTTGGGTTCAAAAAAGGGTTTTCAACAAAAATATTTAAAAAATAAACTTAATTTAAACATTTTGAAAACACTACTTCCCTTCCTGCTTAAAATATAATAGTTGTCACGCTAATTATAATTTTGTATACTGCTTAATTTTATTTTTTTATAAGTATGATAAGTAACGTACTTTCTCACTTATTTTACTTTTTTTCCAAAGAATGTATTTAAAAAAACGGGTAAGTGGATGTCACTCTGCTGTACAAGTGGATCCTGTATAATGGATTGTATTAAATTTGAATTCAATGATATAATCATATCATTGTATACGAAAAACGATTTAAAGTAGATAAGAGACAGTATGTTGAAATCTATAAGTACTCTTTCTGGTAGAATTTAGTATACAGAATAAAAAAATAAACACCATTGTAAAACCACTAGAACCCTCACTCCGCTCAGAATCTAAAATATGATGTTTTGCTTAATTTGTACCATTAGTTTCTGAGCGGATCGATGAATTTATTTATTTTACAATGATTTATTATTTTTTTTTTTTTATTCTCGTGTCTGGCATCTACACAGTGCAGAATTTAGACATTTTTCGCCCCTGTGAAAAAAAAATTTGCTCCCCCTAAACCCCGGTTTAAAAAAAATGGTCTCCCTAAGGGGCCTATCTACGGAAAATATGGGAGATAGATGCTCATTAACATTTTAGATTTTGAGCACAGAAAAGAATATTTGTTCTACAAAGTGTGCTTTTTTAAAAAATATTGTTTAGTAATAATTGCTTGATCCTCTCTCCGCAAAGATACATTTGAATTTATGTCACTTAAACCTTGCTTATAACTCATCATATTATAAGTTGTTTTTTTTTTTAATATTTAAGTAGGTTGTAGGGACCTACTTCATGAATAAATAAAATAAAATTATATAAAACTATGCAAATTAATACTAATTAAAACAATTTTAAACAGCATAATACTATATATATAATACTATTATACTAAATTATATATTATATAATACTGTTATTAAAATAATTAAAATTATAAAATTATAATAATTCACAAGTAAACAAATTTCTGACCACAACACGATAAGTAGTCGAAATAATGCTTTGATTTTCAACTTAATTATTTTTTCCAACGGAAAAAGGAATTTAGGTATTGCTTTGGAGAGATCAAAATTTAAAACTCCCAGTAGTTTTCAAAGGTGACAGGAAAAACAATAAAAAGAAGGAAAAACGAGAATTCTTCCGCAAAATATATTTTTTTGTAATTAAAAATACAAAGTCACAATTTTTTTTCATAAGAATTTGAAGTTCTAATTTTGACAAAATACGTTCAATACACAAAAATGTTCAAGATATTTTGAGTTAAAAATTCAAACAAATTTTTCTTTTTAAATCTAAGATTTGAAAATGTAATACAAGATTTCTCATAAGTTTTCTACATAAATAAAAACAAAATGTCTATAAGAAAGTTAAATTAAACTGTTATGAGAGTTTGAAGCTCATATTTGTACAACATTGGATTTTCACTCAATTTTTAGAGTGGTGATTTTATTATTTTGTTGTTAATTGTAATTCAAAACTAATAACTGTAGGTTCTTCAAATTTACACCATATATTTATTTTTCCTATTTCTACACTTGATGATATTTTGACTAATATTAAGTTTGCATGTTTAAGGATTTTTTAAAGACAATTTTTCAATTTTTTTAGTTTTTTTTTTCTAAAAAATAAAATAAAAATAAAATTCAATTTCAAAGTCAATAAAATTTTTTTCATTGGGTCAAAAAGCGTGTAAAGATATATTTTTAGTTTAAACAGTAGTTGAAAAATATTAAAAATGCACAAGTTCGAATTATGACAAAATGTATTAAATTTAAAATGTACATTCTTTATAATTTAATAATGACTTTGTAATTAAACATTTATAAAATGTTAAACTTTTATAGCTAAGGATTGATCATTTAAAACAAGGGTCCGCGTAACCAAAAAATAAAAAAAAATAAAATACAGTTTGTTTTTGTAGTTGTTATTTAATGTTCAAATTTGGAAGAAATTAGATATTTACACGAAGAAGAATGACTATAGTTTTGTGTTAAATTTTAAAAATATTATTCTTTTGTACTTGAAACTTCTAAAGTATATTATTATATACAAATAATATTAATTCAACCTACCGGCTACCGTTCAATTAATATTAATAATAATAATATACAATTTATAATATAAAATATCATCGGCTAACAAACCGCCTCCGCTCAGAATCAATTTTAGTATACAATAATATTATAAATAATTAAATTCAAATTTAAAACCACCCATTAGGTTCAGTAACCCACTTTAAACCTACTGTACAGCAGAGTGACATCCACTTACCAGTTTTTTTAATATACATTTTTTATGATTGAAGAGAATAAAATCAAAGATAGGGGACAGTTGATCTCAATAGTTACGAATATATAAACTTGAAACAAATTCAAATCTGTTTTCAGAATTCGTATTGCTCTGCTAGATCAATCGGTATGTATTGAAAATAAAACCAAATATAAATTCCTTTAGAGAATATTGTGTGTGGGTTCGACAAAGGCAAAACATAACCAAGCGCTTTCAATCCCCCTAAGATTAAAACACGCCATGAAATAGGTTATCGCAGAGTATTAACTTATATATATGATATCCTGTATATATAACCTTATTTATATTTTCTATATGATATCTACATATTACACACAAATAATAATATTTTTAATATAAAATAATTTAATGATATTTATAGATTATTAAACTTCGTTACGTGCATATACATTATAATATTTGTGTATACATTATATATGTGTATACACTTAGTGTAAGGTCTACGGCTACGTCATATGATCATCATTTATATTGATCAGTGATAACTGCAGTCGGTCAAACGTATTATCTCCAGACTATAAAACTACTATAAAGTTGTAGAAAAAATTTAGACTTCAAATTAGGTTTTAAAACAAGCACTATAAAAAATGTTAAATAAATATGTTAGCAAAAAAAGTCAAAGTGTGCCGATCGCCATAAACCGCCATACACCGACATTAGTTGAGACCGCAAACGTAAAGTATATATTATAAAACAATATAATATATGTATTTCTAGTAGGTACATAATATAATAATATTATTATTATGACATTCGAAAACTGTCGTCGCGATTTATTATTACAAAAACATGATTTGCAATATTCAGTATAAAATAGCATTGTTGAAGTTATTTTTCATAATACCTAATTTAATTATTCTTAAAAATGAAAAAAAAAAAACATTGTTTTGTGAAATAATGTTCAAAAACGATACATTAAATACTATAAAATATGATGGATTTGGATTCAAATCTCAAAACTATATTTATGTAGATGCGTACCTATTAATGTGTTATCTCTATTTTACTAATACATAACATTACAAATTTTACGTTAAGTAGAATCCGTTTAACTCTGTTATTTTTAATTTTAGAGCAGGCCTACGGCTAAGTGTCTAATCCCCTCCCTCCTTTCAAAAAGTTACATATTATGTATTTATTTAATGTATTACAACTTAAGTTTTTAATCAATAGTTAATAATTAATAATAAGCAATGTATTTATACATTTAGCAATTAAAAAAATATTTGTTCGTGTTTTAATGTTATAATAATAATAATATGGTTAATGCATTAGTTATAACTTATAACAATGAATTACCTACTTAATGTAAAAATTATCAAATAACTTGTTAAAAGTTATTGATTATTAATATCATTATTATATGGGTACCTACGTCTATGCGAGCAAGTGAAGTATTTGAGTTTCAGTTTTTAAAATACAGCTAAATTTAAATATTGTAATCGAGTATTAGTACAATAATGAACTATTCACAATTTATAACCGTTTCACCGCCATTAGTTTGTACAATGATTAAATTAATATAAGTTCAATTAGCCTATACAAAACGCCTTAAAACAAATTCATTTTATTAGAGAAATATTTTTTTGCTGTTGAGTTCATCTGTTCTTATACTAACATTGTGTTGATTATTATTTATAAGTATTTTGATTCAATGTTTGGCATAATTTTTCTATATTTGATTTGATAAAATTATTGAGTTAAACTATTTGTAATACGCAATGACATTGATTTATTTAATCATTATTTAAACAATATATTATACAACGGAAAATATATACTCATTGAAATAATATTGGTTTTCGATATTGTATTAATTGAATTAGGTATTATCATATTTTATTTGAAAAACGATACTATAAAAGTAATACAATTTTGAATATAAAATTAAAATAAGCCTAGCATAATTTTATATTTTTCATGAATTACCATTTTAACGATGGAATAAAATATAGAAATGCTTTTGTAAAATCACTTCGTTAAACAAACACTCGCTCAAAATAATAATATTGAATTTGTATAATAATTATAATTAAATGTATAAAGAGCAATTTAAACTTTTTATTATTTCGTTCTAGTCGATCGGCACCGTAAAGTAAACGCGCAATAAAATCAATTTGAATTGAATGAAAAACGTCATGAACATATTCCATACCAAACACAATTAAAAAACGCATGATTACTAGATTCGTGGAGAAAAGGGCTGAACAGAAAATTGTCACTTGGTTAGAAGTAATTTTCCAACTTTTTTTTATAAGCATTTGATTTTGAAAAACCCAAGGTAACAATTATTATAGTAAGTAGGTATTATAATACAATTATTATCATTTCGCATTTAATTTAAGAAACAGTTTCGGGTTAAAACCATCTAGGGAAATCTAAAATAATTTATATGACGTGTTCTATTCCCTGCTCAACTCGAATGCAAGCAATTATATATAATTATATCATAATATTAATTCAGATCATGAATTACGGTCAAAACTTTCCTGTTTCCATAACTAAATTTTTTCGAAATTCTTGAGACTAATATAAAGTTATATTTTGAGTGTTGAGTAATATTATATTAAAAGTTATTAAATTCTATTAAATCTAATTTTAACTTTTAAAAAGGGACAAATATAGGTAAAAACCCCTATACGGCTATACTGTACAGTAATTAACGAGTGTACCGAGGACGAGTCATAGAGTAAGTCATTGTAATGTATGTGTAAATTTATATTCAATGATGTGTATCAATCAAATTATAAAATGTCGATATGTATAAATATAAATAATTAAAGAAACATTGGTGTTAATATTAGTAATATAAATTAATCAATACTATGGTCTATGGTATATCTAGAAAATTAAGTGAACTTTTTAACTGTATAAGAATTTTATATATCATTACTATATATTAATATTGTATTTATCTATAGGAACTCCGTATACCAGATGCGAGCTTGGCTCAGTTAGTATACGTATCAGCTCTTAATATCATTAAAGTTATTATTATATTATAATTGAATAACGCTGAAATAAATAAATAATAATAAAATCATAAATTTTAAATCATTGTAGGAGGAATACATTTTTTCCGGATAAATTGTATTTTACATTATAGTTATTAACTTTTGAGTCAAAATAACCGAATTAATACAGCCTGCCATCAAAATCCACTAAGCAGCAACTCCAAAACAGAGTTACTGCCAACTGCCTTCTGATATCATTATGGCATACGTTATGTTAATACATTGATGTATATTATGCATTTTAAAATTTTAGATATTTAAATTAGTTTGTAATTACATATTATTCGTTTTAGATTCTAAGTGGAGAGATTAAGCTAGTGGTTTTGCAATGGTGTTTATTTATTATTTTTTTTTTATATCAAATATACAAAATTTCTACCAGAAGGAGTTCTTTGATTTCAACATAATATAGTAAATTATCTTTTAGCAAATTGGATCAATATGGTCATTTTTCGATTTTATCAATAGGTATTTAATGCAACGGTATAATTTCTAACTATTTGTATATTACCATAGAAACGAATAAAAAATAATAATATTATAATATTAATCCAACTTCCATGATATAATAACTAATAACAATATAAAATATCTAGATTGACAAACCGTCTCCACTCAGAATCGCTTTTCTTATACAATGATATTATATCATTGAATTCAAGTTTAATACAATCCATTATACAATGACCCACTTGTAACCTACTATACAGCAGAGCGACATCCACTTATAAGTATACCAGCTTTTTTTTTTTATTAAATTAACATTTATTGAATATAAAAATGTACATGTGATATCATCTAAATTAAATATCTAAATTTGTAAAACACAATTTCATGACACACCAGGGACTGGAACCTTTTGAGTTTATCGGTATCGGTAACGGTTTTATTTAATAACTAGAAATCAAGGAGATAATATGCATTTTGGTATATTGCATAATGCATATAACATATATGTATAACTTTTAAATTATTTTTGTTATTATTGTTATTAAATTCTATTGACCTAATATTAATGTCGGAAAAGTTAGTACTGGCCAGTTAGTGCCTTGATATGTAAAGTTTTGAATCCATGGTAAATTCCAAAAATGCACTATTAAAATCCAGCAAACTCCTACCAAATTGTTGTTAGTAAGTTATTATATAATCATACCATACAATTCGTTTTCTAATAAACAGGTCATAATTCAGTACCAGATTAAACATTTGTGGACCCCTAGTTGGTTAAAATGTCGGGCACCCCAAGAAAATTATTACCTACTTTCGTCATTAATTTTACTACCTATTCAATAATTAATAAAACCAGTTTTAGTAATAACCAACTACTCGTAATTTTAATAAATAAAACAATGTTTATTAAATTATTGCACTATTATAATTCATATACAGAAAAATTATTTTTCCTACTAATTGAAAAAAAAAAGATTTCTCAACAACTACTATAAAAATAATTAAACATAATATTGAAATTGTAATGCTTAGTTTAAAAAATGAGAACTTCAAATATTGTCAGTGGTCGATGAAAGCTTGCAACCCATGATGATAATGTATTCTGGTATTCGTAACCACCTGATAATATACAATAAATATTATCAAGTACCTATTTATAATTCTACAAAATCCAAAAATTGTTTTCTTCTGCATATAATTAAATACAGTATGATATTCATAGTTACTTTTGTTCCACTAATCTATAAATAAAATGAATACAAATAATTGTAAAAAATGGTTTTCCGTTTTCACGGGGCCCCTATAAGTTATAACGTGAGGGCCCCTAGGTGGCTGCCTTCTTCATCTAATGTGTAAACCGGCTCTGGGCCATATAAAGAATTATAACTAAAACTAGCTGCTATGACTATATTATGACTAACATCCCTGGACAAAAATATATTTAGCGATATACATAAAAATGACTGAAATTTACCAAATGGGTTATTACTAATATTACATTAGTTTGGTGTAGTATAAGTGTAGGTACAATAATTCAGTTTCATATGTACAATATAATAAAAAAAATGAAGAGGGGTTAAGAATTCAGAAAATATGTTGTTGGATAATACAAAAATTATTATGATTGAAAAGCGTATTGATAAGAAAAATGTAGAAAACTAATATTGTATTTTGTCTGAAAAATATTTCGAATATTTCGATTGTTAGAAAATGAAGTTTGTGAATAATGTTTTGGTTTAAATATATTTTTGTGATAAAGTGTTTCCGTTAAGTATTGATTTTGGGCAGAAAAGTAATTTATATGAAAATATTTTTATAGAAAAACATTATTTTTTTTTTAAATTAATTTGACTTGGATATTATAATATACACCATTTAATAATGGGATTTAATATTAATAATGGGATTTGTCTTTTAACTATAGTAAGATAATAATATTCAAGACAATACACTACAATACTAACTGTAAGCTGATTAAAAGGCAAAGTTATTGGTTTAAAAGTTCTGTCGGTTCATCGATTGCTTCACATGACATTTATTTTATTTTATCCGTCAAGAATTACAATTCGTTGTCAAAATATTGTAAAAATCTATCTCTGTTCATTGTTTTTGTGTGTCATCGTTCGTCGGTTTGACGGTCTGACGGTTTTCGGAAAGGGTGGCATTGATTATCTACGTGTCCGAAGAGTGGAGGTTCTATATTTGTGAAGTATTTATATAATATTGTGTGCGGAGTTTTTCAAGATTGAACAGTTATTTACAGTTCGTCTACAGCAATCTTACTTTGAGTCTTACACATTTTACACAACCGTATGATACGTGTGTATACGTAAGTATTGTTAACTTCAATTCGCTTTACTTACCTATAATAAATCATCCTACGCCTTAATGGACACTTTCTTCTATACACCACGAGTGTAATATTCTGTCGTTTTTTCGTCTGGCACTACAAACATATACCTACCTACTACTTTTTACACGACAATAAATCTTCATTTTTGTAACTTTTTACAATACCCGTGGCCAGTATTCAATCAAAATAATCAAATTAACCACAACACAATATTATTATGCAGAGTGATTCACTAAACATGCTCGACCCACTTTTATTCTTTTTCACGATGCTTATTTTATTCAAACTCTTAATTTTTGGAAATTTTAAGTAGTATAAGTTTTGAAGACCATATTTTTAAATATTCAGTTTGTTTTACTCCATTTAGTACAGACTTGTACAAACTTATCTTTTCAAATAAAAACCACCCTTGTAACTGAACATTATAAATCAGACGACTTTTTTGAAAATGATTGTGTATCTAAATCGAAATTCAAACGAATAGTTCCGGAGATATTAAATTGTATATACTAAGAATATAAGTCATTAATAATGATTTTATATCAAATATAAATTAGTTTTACTTATAATATATTTTTAATACAATGAAAAATGTTTTAAAATGATTAAAATTGTAATAAACTAGATTACTTATATACTATATAGGTGAATATAAAAAATATCTCCTCGAGGACACTACTTAAATTGCATACGAATCATTGTGCTTAGACAGTGTCTATGAGTACCTACATTTAAAATTCCAGAGCAAATCAGAGCTTGAATAATATCATTATGTCGGGGATAGTCGCATGCTTTGTGAATCACCCTAGATAATAGTACAGAATACATTATACTATCGCTCATTTTCGACACTGCAAGTCCGTGAAAGTTACGAACTATTTGCACGTCCACATAATTATATTAGTATAATCCGATGATCCATTATTATAGGACAATATAGATTATTGTTTCAGCCCTCATAGGTACAACGGCTGTCATTTGCATTTCCGAGTTCGGCAATGTTATCTCTTAGTTTTAAAATCGTATTATTTTAGGGACTTCGTCATCGATGAGGTGGCGTTGTGGAATTCAATATTGTACGAATAAAATATAATAATACTATCATAAATCATCGAAGCGACACGGTGACGAATTGTCCACCAGACCTAACGAGGCGAACCGCACATAATGGCTAGCTATACCTATATTATATTATTACAATACGTTTTGGCTATCTTCATATTATTACAATTTCGATACAACTGTGTTTTTGCTGTACCGGTCTACCATGGTTTTTTCACATTATTACTTTCCAAAAACGGTGTCGTTAAGGGTCGCCGTATTGTTTGCTGTATATTGAGTCAAATAATAGAGAGCTCCTAAATGGGGTTAATGCGAACACGGCTAAAGGGTATAGGTACAATGATAGTGCGATACCTACTCGACCTGCGTCCGGTCAGCTATTCACTATTGTGTTGTATGAACATTATAATATTATTTACATTATCTTCGGTAATTCGGGTGTCAGTTAAGAGATAATCGAATTTTGAAATAAAGGTATACACCTATGTATTATTTTATGCGCTTACACTACACGCAAATTCAAAATGTAAAATATTATAGGCGAGTAAGCGAGAGGGAAATTCGATTATATTATAGAATCGTTAAATTGGACCTCATGTGGACCACTTCCGGCTAATAAAGGACAAAGAATGATCGTACATTTTCAGAAACGTATTTTGGGACTGCAAAAAAAAAATTACAATATTACCAATAATAGTATGGTAATAGAGAGTATTAATATGTACAATAGACTGTAATTCGAAATGTTAATTTTTCAAAATAAATAGAAACACATAGAATTGTAAACCATATTATTATTATTATTATGTGTTGTGCGTTTTATTACAAAACTAGAGAAAAACTATGATTCCAAGAAACTGACCTCCCCCACTACAAACCATGAAATATTAAATAGACCTCTAATTATTATGGTTTCAACAGTTATTATATTTTGTAAATAATTTGTAAGTACATGATAATATGTGGGTAATAGCAAATATTTTTTTCACAATAATATATGTATAGGTACAAATATGCAAATAAATAGTCTAAAATATAACTTTTTTTTATAATAGTTATTTGTTACATAATAGCCAGTATATAGCATATTATATAATATTATTTTATATTAGGTAACATAATCAACTTGGACAATATACGTCAGGATTATTAAAATACAAAATAAATGAAGAGTACTTGCTGTATTTTAATAATTCATAAATATTATAGAAAATTACTATCATCAATCAATAATATTTTGTATAATAAAAAGAGTGCACTACGCCACTAGTATTTGTATATTAAACATTTCTAATAATAGTATATCAACATAAGCCTAAAAGTATGACTAGATTTCAAGTATTCTAACGTTTGTTCGAAAAAATAAAATGGTATTCTTGTTTAAATACAATTAAATATTAATAGAAAACTGAACAAACCGTGGACCTGGAAAAAAACTTTAAATCTTTTTGAGAGTACATATTTTATAGTAGGTAATGATTACATTTTAAATTTATTTTTTTTTTTAATGCATTATTTAAATTCTATTACGAGAAAGCTTTTAGTCCCTTTTACAGGGAAAAAATGCACAGTCCATGGTACATCATTGTAAAACCAATACATATCTCACTTCAGTTCAGAATCCAAAATCATAATAACGAACACAAAAATATAAAACGAGCATTTCAAAAAAAAATAATGAGTATAATATAATATGATTCGCAATAAATTTAACCATTATAAAACATTTAAACCAAATAAAATAAAGTAGGTACCATAAAATATTAAAGATCAATAACAAGTTATATGAATATAGAAAATAATATTTATTGGAATTACACGTGACTACGTGAGATATATATTTTTAAAAATATACTAAAGATATGTTTTCTGTAGCTTATACAACTCCATTAATACAAATGTAATAATATAATAATAATATGTTCGATGACATTTTAAAATTATTATATGAATAGTATACCTCCACGGCGTCACATATTTGTATAATAATAAAAAGCGAACAATAATAAATAAGATTTCGTCAACAGATTAAATTAATATTTTTTTATTTTTTTTTACTCACCTGCAGGCTGCAGGGGTGTACATTCTGATTGTTCGTCTTTTTCTTTTGTGGTGTATTGTTTATTAAACATTTTAAATTCTCTAAAGTAAAAAACTTTTATTTTCATTTTATTTTCCATACTAATCAATAATATTCAACACTTATTCAAAAACATGTTTTGGAGCATTTTAATATCGGGCATGTTATATTTAAATTAATTTTCTCTCGACATATGCATCGAAGTACCTAACTTTTTTGTGACAGTTACCTCACATATTATTATATACGACAGACATAACATTATGATTCTTATATTTTATTTTTCGTTGGTTGACAATAATTATAATGAATCGTCAAAGAGGTCTAACTGCTGCAGGTGGAATACTCTTCTAATCAGTTAATGGTTTAATTCAGTCGTTACATATTAACTACCTATCGAAGACGAATTCGGAATTGAACTATTGTGAAGTTCATATTTGCAGAGTCGACCGCCATTGTTTTAGGTACCGGGTATCAGGTTGTGGGTAACTATACTGAAATTGCTATTATAATATAGTACCTACATAATAATATGAAATCATCGGTTCCTTTGATGCATACAAAGTCTACCACGTACGAAAAATTCATAAAATCTGCTTACAAAAGGGCTTTATAGCACAAATAGTCTTCCCTTTATTATCGTGGCTTTGGTTGCAGCTTGTCCAATACACAAAACCATTCGCTAAATTCCACCATTATTAATAATTAATATTGTATAAATTATCATGATAATCTGTTCAACGCGAGTGCAGCTGTATATTATAAGTTTGGTACAAACTTTACCAGTGACGATTAGAACAATGTAGAGCATAATCTACGTATGCCTGCTGTAGCTAGTCCAAAGTTGGTGTGGTAGGTACCTATACCTACATACCAATATACATATAGGTAGATACAGAGAAAGTTCATATGTTGACTAAAATCATAAACCTCAGGTAACATTAATAAACCCTTTGCATGTTGGGAACCGAAACCTCACCGAAACCCTTATTTAAATTAATTTAAAAACCGGAATCTTACCGTAACTGATACTTTTACTTTACACATTTTTTTACATAAATAGTTATAAGATTTGAAATACCGACTCTGAACTTCAATATTGATACTTATAATGCCATTTCAATAGCATGTTCATAGAAAAAAATCATACCTAAACTCATTTAAACACCAATTTGTCTTCTCATGCGCTCATATCATATTCATTGGTACCTATAGTAATTTGTAACACTCAAATAATTTCTTTCTATATATATTTTTTTTTTAATGATGGTTTTAGTGTTAGGTACACAAAAATATTCCGTACACAAACCAAAATTGTAAGCCCGGTGTATTATTTACGGCCACTGGTCAGGTTAATTAGGCTAACTGGAAGACGGTCAGAAATGGCAAATTAAAATTTTTGATTAAATCTTAATAAATTCAGCGCAGAAAAATTCTTTGAAAATTTAATATAAACTCATGGGCATACGATTATGAAAATACCTCATTTATAATAATATTATCGTAGGTATCAAATGTTTTTTCAAAATGTGATGCTTTTTAGTATACCTATAGCAGTTATACTGTGGTAAGTTTTATAAAACGAGTTATAACTAAGTAATGCAACTTAGTTTAGACTATATAGGTACCATAATATTGCTTATTATATCAAATTTCGAACGCAAACGTACTGTATATTTTCATTCACTCTTAATTTCAGACGTATATTTCCATTAAAATTATATCAAAATCTTTACCAGCCGATGTAATACCTACGCAAAGATGCAAAAAATCAAAATTATTTCGAAAACATATTTTAAAACCATATTGGTGTATATAGGTACTTGAAATATTCAGATTTAATGTTTTATAACAAAATATATAGACTAAATATTCATAACAATATTATATATTATATTGTACATTTGGGTGCATAAAAACGAAACACGTGTATAATATATTGTATAGAATTACCCCATTCTCGGGTAAACAAAATGAAAAATGCATATCCATGTGCTTATCACGATGACTTGGTCGGTATCTGTACAATATAATAGTACCTATATTATACGTTGGAATAAAAATGGATTCGTTTAGTGGTACAAACCTCGTGTAGTGATTATATTGTGCGTGGCCTGTGGTATCGCTCACATTAGCGTGCGTGTGTGAAGCGAGTGTTTTAGAGATAAATCATAAATGGGAATCACATGTACACATACGCTCGTTTAATGAATAAAATATCTATTTATTTTTAAAAAGAAACACACCAATCAATGTTTTTACAAAGTTATAAATTTACGATAAATACAAAATATAAACAAGGAGATATATATTTATTTGTTAATCACATCTGGACGGTTTTCTACAGAAATACGGTTGGTGTGGATTTAGACTAGGTTTTTGGGTTTTTCGCCGACTTTGTAATGGAGAATCCTTCGGTTTTATTTAGTTCATTGTTGAAATGTTTGTATTAGTTAATTATCGTTGCTGATAGGTCGGACAATCCCTTGTCATTGTGCAGTTTCCCATGAACCAAAGGGCTTTGAGTGCTAATCTCAGGAATTTTTTTTGAAAAATGTAATTTATTATTTTCATACGTAGTCACACTTATGTAAATTTTCCTATATTCTGATCACGAGAAATTGTACAATCATATCATAAAATATTATTTTGTATAAAAAATAGTTATCCACCTGCTCGAAAATTTATTATACAGTACATACGTTTATGCAGACTTATTATTTTGAAATACTAAAAACTAAATTATGAATTGATTGATCTAACGAAAAATGTTTAATAATAAAAATATTAATATTTTTAGTATGAGATTATTAAAAATTCCATTATAAATTAATTGAATTATTTAGTTATAAATTATAATATAGGCATGAAAACGATTATGTATTATAACAATGCTAGTATTATATCTATATTTTGTGATGAATATCTCATTAGTGTTTTAATATGATAATTTAGTACATTTTAGTCTTTTATAAGATAAATACACTTTTTAATCTAAGATTTAAAAGATTGACTTGAATAAAAATAATTTGATAATCAACTACACGACTATACTTATATAAAATAGTCAGAGGAGTTGCTCTGCTGTATGGTATATGTCGAATTTTATAATATGATGTATTAAATTTAAATTAAATTATAATAAATTCATTACATTCGATAAAGACAATTTTGAACGAAGACGGTCTGTCAGCTTATATTTCTAAGGGTGTTTTATTGTAATATATTGCTACCTACCAGTAATTTATTTTCCACGGTTGGTTGAACTAAATTTTTCCAAAAACAAATGCATAATGTATAATATGTTCCTTGCCTAGCTATAGTAATTATTATAATGTGTTGATTGTGTTATAACTTATACATAATTTACTTACAAGTCAATATACAGACGTAGGTACTATAAAATGGTATGTGAATAGGTTCGTGGTATAAATTTAATGAATCTAAATATTATGAAAATTGCATATTATAAATAGGTCAAACATAATAAAATAATACTTTATATACTATACCTATAATATCCTATAACTGTGATTATATATTCTTTTAGATTTTTTGGTTATAGTATAAACCACTTACTTGGAACCTTGATTTACATTTTAAATCCTTAGCTGTAAAAATGTAAAATTTTATAAATTTTTAACAGTAAAATGATTTGTAAATTTTAAATATAATAAGTAAATGTTGTCGAAATTTTAAATTTAAAAAAAAATATATTCTCTATGTATTTTAATATTTTTATACTGACATTGTAACAGTGTGTGAATAACTTTGTATTAAGATTTCAAGGTTTTTGACGAAACGAATAAAATTGTTTTAATATTTATCCACAAAAAACTAAAACATACTGAACAATTTAAATGTCCATAAACAGCTCAACATTAGTCAATACATTTTGATTTAAATTTATCAAATTTAGAAAATGTAAAAATAAATATATGGTGTAAATTTTAAGTATATACGGTTATTCGTTTTTTAAATTACAACTAAAGACTAAAGAGTAAAATCTCTCTATGAGAAATCGAGTGAATATCCGATGTTGAAAACTGAAATTAAAGTCCATATAAAAATTTAATTTGACTTTCCGGTAGACATTTTTTTTTTGATAAAGGTAGAGGAACTTATGAAGAATCTTATAATACATTTTAAAATCTTTGACATAAAAAGAAAAATTACCTATATGAATTTCTAACTCAAAATAATTTGAAAATTTTCGTTATTTTCGGGATTTTTACTATATTTCTATAATTTTATCAGATTTTAAAATCATTTGAACCTCAAACGCTTATAAAAATACGATTTCATTCTAAACTTTTTTTTAAATTTATTAACCAGTAAAAAACATATGAGTAATAGTTAGGTTAAAGGTTAATTAGAAGTTTAAAAAATGCATTCCTAATCGCTAAAAATGCAGTTTAAAATTAAATTATTAAATAATATTTAATATGATATAAAATATTAACAAGATAATATATCTACTTTTGAAAAATGTTGTTAGTGTATTTTAAATTTAATACACTTTATATAGTTTATGCGGCTTTATGCTTTAAACAGTTGTAAAAAAATGTCACATAGATTTCGGTATTTGAAAAATGTTTTAATTGTTCTAAGAATAACTAATATGTGTGGTAATCATGCATTACATATTCAAGTTTTTTGATTGTAAGTACGTACTTTTTTATTAAAACATACAATATGTATCAACACTTAAAAAAAACATTTTAATGATAACATACCTACATTATGTTTTTTAAGCACATTGAAAATTATAATGTATGATAAAGTTGCATATTTTCAAGTTTCGAAGGTTAATATATATTTTTATGAATAACAACAAAATGACAATTTATGTTTGAATATCCAATGTTATCAAAGTTTGGACTTAATTGCTCTTACAAAATCTTCTTATGTGGTGTTATGTTTGACTTTTTTTTAATTTCCATTAAAAAACTTTTGAGTAATCTATTGCATTCGATAATGCCTTCAAACCGTATTGTTATTACAATTTCAAATGTCACAAATGTCTAACTGCAATAATTGCAGAAATTTAGTATATAACCAATGGCACCTGTATCCGATAATTTATAATAATAGTATAATCTTTTTCGATTACTTTTTCACTGGGTCATTCAGGTCAATGGGTAGAGCAGCCACGTCCAAAACACATAATTCACAAGGTCTGTGCAGGGTACTGGATACACATGTGTACATCACACACACACACAAACGAATTCACAAATAAATTATAGGCTTAGCGATTGCCGGTTTTCGTACGCCGACGATTCAATTACACGACCCAAGAGCAAATAGTATGTATAAGGCGTTCGTTTCAGGGACGTATTTAGGAGGTGGTGAGGGGTATACCATCGACCCGGGTAGCAAATTTGTCAGGGATTTAAGGGTTGCAGCATTACACTGTCCACAACCTACAGGTCACAACCGTCATTCGTCAATAAACAGTTATGAACGTTGTTTTGTCATACCTCGATTTTATACAAAAATCATAAATATAATATTATTTACAAAATATGGGTAATTAAAGTTTTGATATTATAGGTACTGGGTGAAAAAAGTATATCGATTATGCTATTGAAAATAATATGTGTATAATTCACATTGTATAATATTGCTTTGTGACTCTTGAGATATAATTTGTATAAAACAAATTTCGAAAGTAAAATAACATATTATACATATATATATATATATTATATATACATATTATAATAATAATACGAAGAAAAAATAAGTAATAAAAACTTAAAAGTTTAAGTCTTATTAAGTACACCATTTAAATATTCCAGGATTTATAGTATTTTTCTTTTATTTTTATTAACAAATCAATTTTGTTTAGAGTTAATTTGCTTTTTTTATTTATTTTAATAAGTAACTTATACATTTTACGTACAGCTTTTTGTGAAGGAAAATATGATACATAATAAAATATTATTTATTTATTTATTTATTTATTTATTTATTGAAATACGGTACGTGCCCAATTACATAGAATGTACATAAAGTAAGGAAAGTTACAAAAATTACAAAAATACAAATATACAATTAGGATATAGAGCAAATAGACATAATAACATAATAACTATTATGTACCTATATTTATTTTTTTAATTTTTTTTTTTTTATAATATTATATAACTTAAACTTAGCGTTAGCATAAATTACTCCGCCTTTGATATAAACACGTACATTTAATGAAAACATAATACTACTATTACTAAATTTAACACAAGTACTTTTATCCGATTTTTATGATTTTTGATCAATTATTTAAATTATATAAGTTTTCTAAGCTATCATTATCTCATTGTTAGTTATTACACTATACATTGGCGTATTAATTTATTTGGGTGTCGAATCCCTCCTCCATGACTTTTTTTTTAAAACTAGCAAAACATATTTAAGTATTTATTTTACTATAAATATTATAGGTATTATGTACTTACTGTAGTTTATAGAAAAAATACATAATGGCCCGAATCTCTTATGCTAGCTGTACGCATAACAGAAAAAAATAATATTACACCGTAATAAACGCTAATTATGCACAAGTCATAAATTAGTTTTAAAATGTAAGGTAAGCTATTTTGAGTATTTTACGTCTTATTATTCCACGAATCTACATAATTCTATTAAAAGTATGTAATTATTTACAATGCATTTGTACAATATGTACTTACATTATACAGACCACAATGGTTGTACTTATAACCAAAAACAAATATTTTTTTTTTAGTGGTGGTAGGTGGAGGGGTTGAAACATTTACCCCCTCGACTACTAAAAAACAATGCATGACCAGACATTGGACCAAATTACGCCGCTGACACTGTAGGACTTTAAAAACGTGTTGTCTGTTTTTTGTTTGCATTTAGACTCTATAGAGTCTAGAGTAATCCATTCAGGTTTGATTTATTCAGTGTTTGAATAACAATATGTACAACGGGCATTCCCACTATTATACGTCGTGTCGTGTATGCAATCGTGGAAATATCAACAATGAGTAACGCAAAAGAGTGACGGCCGAAATCGATCGGTTTACGCACTAAAACACAATATTTGGTTGTAATGTGATAATGTTATTTCAACGATACAACTGAAAATGATATGATGTATTACTGTATTTATAAGCTGCAGTATACTGCATAGAGATATAGATATCAAAAGAACGAAAGAACTGATCGAAATGTCACATGTGATCGAGAAGTTATACATTTTGAATTTTGTTATATTATTATGGGTATAAGAACTATGTAGGTATGGTCGACGTTATTTTCATCTGCAAATCATAATCTAGTAAAACCGTTTCATAAAATATTCCATTTTAAAAAACAATGTAAGAACGTATAAGTGAAACAATTAAGTAGGTAATAATACAATAGGTACCAGTAAGTAGTTATAAAATGATACATATATGGAGATAATAATGTATAAATGGTTAAAAAAAATTAAAATGAATCGATAATCCCAAAGTTGGTATATTTTTTTTTTGCTGACGATCCGGCAACAACAATCTGAATATCTGATATAGTAGGTAACTAAGATTTTGAGTTTAAACATTTCGATTAATTAAATTGCCACCTTAATTGTTTACATTTGAGGATAAAAATCTCACACTAATATTATATTTTAATATCGAAAAATCGCTACCGAACAGTATCAATTATACAGATATTATATAGAGCTACTATACGGATGATTATACGATGGCTATCAGTAGGAACGGAAAGCGTGTGCACTTCGTCATTGCAGGCGTAGTGACGGGTAGCAGGAAGGATTTCTTCTAAGACGATGAGTGACGTCTTTGAAAGGACACGTTCCTAAAAGAAAAAAAATATTTATTTATTTACGGTTGTGCGGTTATACTGTTGCAAATTGCCGTTGGCTTCTGGTTATAGAATTTTTAGAACTGGTTATCTATAGAGCTTTAAAAAACGTGTTTATAAACATTGATATTAAAAACTTTATTCCAACTTCTTTCATGCCTTGATTGAAAATGTTAAACAATAACGTTTGAAAATATAATAATGTAATGTATTATGTACATATTATTATAGAGAAATAAATACAAGGTATAATAAGAATATTACCGAATTCTTTAAAAACCAAAAAGTACCATGTTAAACTGATATAAGTAGGTATATGTATAAAACTAAAAGAACTATCACTTATTACTTACACTGCTATGAACAGATATTCATATTTCATTATCATTATTATCAACTGATGAACATCGAGTTACCCAAGTACCCTCAACTTCATCACGGACCCCAGAGCATTGGCTCATTACAGAACTATAGATTAAACACTTTCAAGGCCAAAAACCACTGTATAATATTAGATTCTGAGCGGAACGAGGGATCTAATGGTTTTACAATGGTGTTTATTTTAAATTCTGAAAGGATCGAGGAAGCTAGTGGTTTTACAATGGTGTTTTTTTTTTTATATCCTGTATACAAAATATCTACCAGGAGTGCTTCGTTTTCATTATATAGTACCTTATCTTTTAGCAAATTGGATTAATATGTTACTTAAGAAAGGTCATTTTTCGATTTTCTCAATAGTTATTTAGTGACACAGGAAAAACCACCAACAAATTACGAAAACCCGCTAAAAATGGGATTTCAATTTCTAACGACCGTCTCCGTTCAGAATCGTTTTTCGTATACAATGATATGAAGTAGTATAGATTTGTATGTTCACAATACGTTTTTTATTCACCGCGGTAATTTAACAACGTTCAAGCGAGGATGTCCGGCTTGAACATAATGATTTTACCGTAACACAAATCACGGGGAGATTTCACACTCGATGTCCACCTATTTTCCACTCACCCAAAAATATTTCCCTTATAGCATTTTACATGGAGATTTCACATTTTTTCCACAAATTCTAGCCTTACACAAAATATTTACGGTATTTTAAAAATAAAGGGAGTTTGCACACTCCAAATCTATTTTGCCACTTACTTACTCACTTACCGGGAAATGTTGACCTCCCCAATGCACCAACAATATTCACTTTCCCATCGAACAAGATACTGAAGTTGAAAATCGAAGCATTATTTCCTCTCCTGACCCGCAGGCTCCTGATATTAATAATATAGTGTCAAGTTTCATAGATGACTTTAAGTCTCTTATAAATCCGTTATTTCCCTTCTCACTAGATTAATCTCCTGCATACTTGATAAAAATTCCAAATAACAATCAGAACAATAAATCTGTCACAGACAACTCTCTACTTATATTACTATTCAACGCAAATGGCCTAAGAACTCATGCTCACTAACTCGAAACAGTATTAAACAATAGACGAATTTACATTGCCCTCATCTCTGACACTCACTTCACTGATAATTCCAAAACATATATTCCAGGTTACAAATTGGTCAATACAAATCATCCTGATAATACGGCACATGGCAGCGTGGCTATATATGTTAAGTCATCTATTACTTACCAACCTTTGCTTGGTTTTTCCCAAGACTTCTGTCAATCTTGTTCAGTTCAAATAAAACTAAACTATGCTTCCTTTACTATTAAGGCGATTTACTCCCCCCCCTCAAAAAAAAAACATAATATAACAACCTCTAAGTTAACAGAATTATTCCATACAATTAAAAATAATTTCATAGTTGGTGGAGATTTTAATACCAAACACCAATCGTGGGGCTGTCGTACGGGCAATCCTTGTGGTACCACGCTACACAGTTTTATAAACCAAAAAAAATAAAAAGTACTTTCCCCTCCAGCTCTTACGTACTGGCTATCTTCTCTCAAAAAAAAAACCAGTCATTATTGATATTTTCGTCACTAAATTACGCAATTCACTTTATAGCAACACAACAAATATCCTTGATTTAAATTCTGATCACTCCTCTGTACTATTAACTTTAAATGCCTCTCCCTTAATTCCACAAACATCGCCTAACTAATTCAATCGATTCACTGATCGTCTTAAATTCCATGATAATTTAAATAAAAATATTAAATTAAATATCAAGCTCAAAACACCTGAAGATATTAAGGCTGTTAAGGATCTCACCAATATTATACCGACAGCGGCGTGATCTACCACAAATACAAATTTCACCACTCCTCATATTTCCAACTCACTTCCGGAAACGATAAGAACAATGATGACTGAAAATCATAGAGCTAGAGCATGTAATCAACGCACTCATTTACAATCACATAAACAAATTTACAGTCAACTTGCAAACTCTTCAAAGAAAACAGTCGCTAAACACAAAAATATAACCCTAGTTTACAATCTTTCAAATCTCTCCTCAAAAGACGGCAGTTTGTGGAAAGCCACAAAAAAAATTCTCCGATATAAAACCTCTAACCTCCCTTTAATAAAACACGACGGCAGTCTTACGTCATTGTACTGTGAAAAATCTGAATTATTTAAAATACAAATTTCTGAGATATTCCTCCAAAATCCAGATATATTTGATCCTGTTACTAGGTTACTGGTCAACAGGTCTCTCAATGTCCTTCCTTATTCCTCTCTCCCAATTAAACCTTTCTCTCCTAACGATTCAAAACATCAAATCCAAAAATACCCTCAAAACAAATCTCCACGCTATGATCTAATCACCGCTGAAGTAGTTAAATGTCTCTCAAAAAGAGCCATTGTTCATATTACACATATTTTCAACTCAATTATAATTAAACCTTCTTACTTTCCACTACTATGGAAGTTCTCAACAATCATCATAATCTAAAAGCCAAATAAGCCAGCTGATACAACTTCTTCCTTCAGACCAATAAGTCTTCTTCCCTTCCATGCGAAAATACTAGAAAAACTTATACTTAAACGTATCCTGAAAATAATTTCTGACAAGAAAGTGCTGCTGGATTACTACAGTTTGGTTTTTGTTCTTCACATTCGACGACCCGTCAACTGCATATTGTAGTAGATACAATATCTTTCTCCCTGGAAAAAAAACTATATCGGACAGCCGCTTTCCTAGACATATCACAAGCGTTTGATAGCGTCAGGCACGATGGTCTCCTACATAAACTAAAAACATTTCTTCCTTCAACCTTCTATCTTTTAATCAAATAATATCTAACTGAACGTACCTTCCAAATACGATACGGGTCTGGCACTTCAAATATTAGTAGTATAAGTGCTAGGGTCCCTCAGGGTGGCATTTTATCTCCCATTCTCTATAATATATTCACCACTGATCAACTTCTTACACTAAATACATCAGTAGCAGACTATGCCGACGACAAAGTAATTATCTCAATGAAAGACAATCCATTCATAGCATCTGCAAACCTCAAACTCAACTATACCTTATGGAGAATTGGTATACTAAAAGGAGATTTAAATTAAACCATAGCAAGTCTACGCTTAGACCCGCTCTTTCCCCCGAATTAACTCTGTACGGTGCTCCAATCCCATCTTCTCCTACAGTTAAATACCTTGGTCCTACACTAGATAAAAGGCTAACATGGGCCTATCATATTAGAAAAAAAAGACTATCACTCAACAACCTTTTTCGTTTCCTCAAACCTTTAATCTCGAATAAACACACCTCCCCTAATATCAAACTCCTCATCTACAAGACACTACTGAAACCAATCTGGACGTACGGGATACAGCTATGGGAAAGTGCAAAAAAGACAAATTTAAATAAAATTCAATCATTCTAAAATATTGCGCTAAGAAAATTAATAAATGCTCCCCCATATATATCTAACCTTACTCTCCACACAGACCTAAAAATAAAAACTATCCATGAGGAAGCAAAACATGTTTACAAAAGATTCCGTCTTTCCTCCCACTCAAATCCTTTAATTAAACACCTTTTCTAACTCTCAATCCCCGGCAGCCCTCCTAGACGTTTAAAACATAAATGGTACAGAGATTTGTTACAAATTTCGATCTAAAAAAAAAATATACATTAATTATCTGACAACTTAAAAATCATCATTAAAGTGTCATCATTGGGTGGCTTCTTTACTCACTTTTATTTTTTTGTATACTCATGTTATCTGTCTCTTATCATATAGGTATATTTATGTTATCTGATATAGATTGTATATTTCGACTTAAAATAAAAAAAATTGTTCTTAAAGAAATTTAAAAACGTTGAAAATATATTGGCACAATTGTTTTACAAGTGTTTGAAAACTTTGAAGCTTAAACTTTGACAATCTTCGTAAAAACCACGAAGGGTAGATTTGCAAATTTTGTAGTTAAAAATGTATAGGTGCATTAATTAATTTTAATAACTAATTCTTGAAAATCAAGTACAAGATTCCTCTTAAATTTTTATTACAGAAACTGAAAAATCTAAAATATATAGGTATGTATATATTTTTGTATAGACTGTTAAAGTTCAATTTTTGAAGGAATTTTAAATAAAATCAATAAGTTAATTTGTTAATACTTTATTCATAAGGACTCGAACTTTTCACCATAGAGTATATTATTATTAACTATACTCGATGCAACATTCAAAATATTTAGATTAATTTTAAGCTCTTTAAGACGATACTATTCAAGCAGTTCAACAGTACCTAATTTTGTAGTATTGTCTAGAAATATATTATATAATGTATCTATGCTATTTTTTTGCAAAAATTAGTTTATCCTACAGTGTTACAAATATAACAAATAATTATAAATTACTGCAGATATTTAGCTATATAAATATTAATATATTTAGTGATATTGGCTGACAGAAGACGGAGACTATTAATCTTTTTTCATATACCTCAATGATTTATCATTAAATTTAACTTTAACACATAATATAGTACAGTGACATTCATGGATGATTGAATTTATCAACGACGAAGGATACTCTAAAGTCAACGAACTCACTATCTACGAAGTACAGTACTTACATCAAATTTCCAGTTTTAGATTCTGAGTGGAACGATGAATGTATTGATTTTACAATGATGTGTGTTTTTTTATTTTTTTATTTTTGTGTCTGTCATCACGGTTTGGGGCAGTAAAACTGCTTCTATTTTCTTCAACAGTATCTTGTTCGATGGGAAAGTGAATCTAGTTGGTGCATTCGGGAGGTCAAATTTTAAAATTCAAAATAGTTTTCACAAGTACCGGGAATAACGGCATTTGTATGTATTATATTAAGGAAAAACGGGAATTTTTACACAAAATCGATTTTGGCTTTTGGTGTAACTCTAAAACAAATAAATGTGTATATACATGAAATTTTCACTGGTACAAAATATCTAATTTAATAAATATCGCAAATAAGAAGTAAGAACATATCTACCTTGTAATTTGAGATTGAACTTGTACATATATTATGGTTAATTTCCGAACCCACTCACTTAGAAATATTTCAATTTCATATCTTAGCTCAAAAAATCTCGATGGAACTTCGCCATCGAACTGCTGTAAAATACGGTATATTTGGATGCTCTGATTTTATTTATTTCAAAAATCTTGAAACTGACGTTACCTAAGTGCGCTCGAGCGAATAAAATTTACTGTTGAAACTACTGGATAAATAACACAAGACAAGTCTTAAGTCTTTCATCTGCTGATGAATAATACAATGCAAAGTCATTGGTTTAAAACCTTCTTTTTCACAACTCGTAAATATCTGTCCAACCAAACCTTTATTTGTACCACACATATTTTTTCAGCCATCAGTAGTGATACATTTCAAATTTTCCCACTTCAAAATTATAAGTACTCTAAAAATGATTATGCACTTCACAGACAGCTGCATAGATAAATGAACAAATATTGTGGATTGATTATCTCTCTTCAATGTGGCTAATCTCCTTTATATTGAGTTTAACTTGTATAAATAACTAGATAAAATAATAATTTCAGGCTTTCAGCTCATAAATTATTATGATACGTGCCCGCGATAACGACCTTTTGAATTACACATACCTATCTTATATTTATTGATATTTATAAATCTATAATTACCTATGCGCCTTATGTGGGCTACAGGCTGGTTAAATAATATAATAATATCGATAACTAGTATTTATTTTTACCCATTTAAAAAATATTTTTAGACTATATTTGTTTGCTTGTTAAATATCATCGACGTATAAACATGTGTGAAAAATTCAAAGTACATTTTAACATCATAATATAATTAATATTGGTCTTGTAAATATATATGTTACGCATAACTTTCATGATTATTTCTTTAAGCAAATTTGGAACTTCATCAAGAATTCTCAAAAAACATGACCTTATATTTTTTAGAGAGAAAACTATACTTGTTTCCTGTACTTATTTAGGGTTTAATGAAAATATTTATTTTCAAGCGAATCTAAAGGAATATATTTTTTTTAACTTTCTAATAGGGTTTTTACTAGAGTTTACTTGACTTTAGAAAAATTTTCGAGTCGAGTTCGAGTACTCGACTCGACAACATTTTTTTTTATACTTGTGATAATTATGAGTACTCGATTCAAGACTATTTATAGTAATTTATTGAAATATAAATGTTAAAACTATAAATAACTGAAAGAACACAAATATTTCCGATAAGAGTACTATTACGGTGAGTTTAAATTTTGATCTCGTTAGTAATTGTCAGGGCAAGGTTAGTGTAAAAGAAAATTTAAAATTTTTGAAAAATCTATTTAAATTTTATATACAATTTAAAATCTTCAAGTAATTCTTAATACTTGACACTTTTTTCGAATACTTGGCATATTTTGTAGGATACTAAAATTTTTTAATACTTGGCGTTTGTTGAGTACTCGTATTTTGAACTTGACTCGACTCGAAATTAAAAAAAACAATACTCGTCCAACACTACCTAGTTTTTACCATTGTCGTCTATAGGTACTTACACCCTAAAAGGCGTAACTGAATGATTTTTTTTTTTAGCAATTTATCACTGGAGCATGCGGGTAGGTCGTAGGTATACAATTTACATAAATAATATAGTGGCCTTAATACAAGCGTGTTATAGTAAAGACACTTTAGTCTTACGTACAGACAATTTCCGAAATGTCTGTTGGATCGTAGAGACCTTTATTTAGGCTTTAGCTTTAATTAATATTGACGTGACTACAATAATTGTAAGTGATACCAGCTACTAGTTTCTACACAGTAGGTATAGGTATAGGTATAGGTGCCAAATAATGTTGTACAGATGTAACGCGTGGCAAATGGCAATCCGTCACGGGCAACCCTTGGCTGGTAAATTATATATCTACACAGCTATTACCTATATAATTAATTATACGAATCGGTCTGGTCCACTGCCACCAAATCTGTGTCGTTAAAGCTTTACAACCCCTATAATCGCGTTCGCGCCCGCAAAACTACGCGAATTCCTTATATTATATAATTATAATAATAGGTAGGTAACGATTTACGGTTGTCATTATACCCGAGCTATATATATTATATTGGTGCAAGAGAAACGACGAACGATCGTAGTGTGGTCAGAAGGTAAATGAGAGTAATACAATTCAGATTATATAGATTATGAGGTGGAAAGACTAAGTCATTTAGTATAACATAGAAATACCACAATATTGTAATTCTGCATGATTACTTCATATTATAATATAAGTACACTGTACACTGTACAGGTATCATCGAAATACTAATTAATTATTTAAATGCATCACGAAACTATTTTAGAATTTCTACAAGTTCATAAACATTGTTATTAATTACAACAAATAATATGCGGAGTTTATATTGATAATGACTTGGTCATTAGGTGCTGTATTATAATATAATATTATCATTACGACCGCGACGAACGCCACTGTCAAGTCTACCGTACGTATTTTTTTATTTGGTATTGGACGAATTGTTCAACGGGGCTGAAATCTAATAAAGCCCGTAGTGCTCCGCAACCATATTATGGGACTGTTTCTTAGTCGTTCCAGAGGTATAGACTCAAGTCCTGTTTGATTCATTGGACTTCTCTGCCACTGTATAGTAAGGATTCTGAAAATTTCCGTATGTTAATAACATTTTAATATATTAATCTGTAGGTATATAAATTAAAAATTTAACATTTTATAAATTTTCGACTGCAAAATAATTTGTACTTTTTCAATATTATGATAAATTTTGTTGAAATTTAAATTAAAACGGTGTTTTTAATAGGTACTTTAAACTAATGTTGTAACAATGTGTAAGTGGCTAGTACTAAATTGTCAAGCATTTTGACCGAACGAATACAATACAATCCTTATATGTATTAACATATTATAATAGGAATAAAAAAATAAAAAAATTGGAAAATTAAAAATGTTAGTAAATAACTTGAAACGAATCAAGTTCAATATTTTGAAAATTGTATCAAGTATAAGAAATGATAAAGTAAACATAATATGGTGTAAATAAGTAATAAATATCTACGGTTATTCATTTTTGAATTACAACATAATAAGAAATTCGCTGCATGTGAAATCGAGTGAATATCAAATGTTGTATTATATAAATTATTTTCCGGCATTTTTAGAAAAAGAAATAAAACTTGAAATTTTCAAATAGTCATAAATAGTTAAGAAAAATAGTCCAAATATCTTGTATGGAAAATTATCATATAAACATTTGGTAAACGTATCTAGTATCTAAGGTCATTCGTTTTTGATTAACTACAAAAAAAAAAACAAAATTTGTCTATATAATTGGTTTGTATAAAAATTCCCGTTTTTCTTCATTTTACTTTTTTCCACTAGCTAGTAGGGATAATTACAGGAATGTACAGTAATACATAATAAACTAATTTCGATAGAAGGCAACTAAGTTTAGTTGGCTAGTACCTTCTAACATTTTATAATCATCACCAAGGCCTCGCCCTTAACTTTTAACCAACATCACAATTACATTTTTTAAAAATTCTTCAACCACATTTTTGTACAATATTCTTCAGTTTTTCATAATTTTCCAACTGAAAACATAAAAAAAATTATTATGAGAGGGGGGTATAATGACAACCGCCCCTCACCACTAGGTTCACCCCTGATTGCATAGTGTTATAAGGTAGGTACAAAATTCCTCTATTAATTTACTTTTGATAAATGTATTGGTTGGTCTTAACAACTTTTATTCTCCCATAAACATATGCATTGCTTCCAATGAAGCTGATCATCCATTAGTTTCAAAAGTTTTTGACGTAGGGTGTGACTGTGTGAGCTGAAATTATAAAAGAAAATAGCATAAATATTTTTTATTGTGGTATATGAAATTTAAATACTATCTTATACCCCTCCGCCTAACACCACCATTTAATCTTAGCTCATAAATTCATTAATGGCCTAAAATGTAGACACCACTGACGATAAAGGGTCTTTTCAATTAGCTAACGCCTGGGTCTTAAAATTGTAGTTACAGCACTGGCGGTACCTACATATAATAGCCTATAGGTATGTATATGCATACGAAGTCATTGTTTTACTGCTTTCCAGAACATTGAGTATTTTAGTGTTTTACCTTTTTCAGATGCTATATGGCAACCTGCTACATCGATTTTATCTAATATTCTGGAGCAAGAAACTTTTCTAAGAATTTTTACACATACTGAACAATAAATATATTGAAGCACTTAAAGTTCAGATGAGTGGAGTAAAGTACTACGAATTTCACGACGATGTATAACCTGTAACTTTTCTCCGACTTTAAATGCTTTCAGATATAACAATGTTTGTGTTCAATGATATCAATATTATTATACCATTAGGCTTTTTAGAAGAGTTTTCTACTACGGATTATTTTTACAATACGTAAGTTAACAATAAGAAAAAAATATCAGTGACCCTATACTTGTTGTAGGTACAAATATAATATAGTAAATCTTTCAAACACTTCAAGCAGCCAGCTCTATGTTATGATATATTTATTTTTTTAAATCGCTAAAATAAGTGTTGCTGGTCAAATGCATCACTCCGACTATAGTGCCTTATGTTTACACTACTGCATATTGTACACAATAGTATACATATATATATTATACATGTTTGGCGATACTCATATTTACCCTTTCTGTTACCTATAGGTATATTATGTACTATACCTAAAAATAAGTGACAAGAAGTTGGGACCAAAAGCGAGCACAAGAATTATAAGAGGACGTTTTTCAAATAAAATATAAAATATTAGACAAAAATATGACTTTAGTTGTACAAATACTGTGTTGGCTCTACTAAAATAAAAAAAAATGATATAAAGAGTAAGTTATAGAAAGAAGTTCTACGAGTGTTTGGTGCAAGTACTTTTTTATAATCTTGCGAGGGAAAATAAACAAATAATAGCTTATTCAATTATAGTAAAATATGCACAATAATACAATATTAAATGTTACATCAATGTTGATATCAATAGATATTAAATAAAAATTTAAATTTTCTGGACACTTGTACAACTTCTTATTGCCTATTTTATTGGTTTTTAAATTATACTACTCACTGTATTGTCGACGCAATATTGGAATAATACAAAAATACATGATAATAGAATTTTGTAAACATAATAGGTATGTCGGAAATGGCATTGGACTAAGTATTGATTATAAATAGTATTTATAAATTATAATCAATGGATTAAGTCTTTTTCGAGTCAATTTGTAGAAGTATATTAGAACTTATTTGTTTATGAAAATATAATTAGGTATAATCTAAAATTACAGATATTTCCCCTCAAAAGGGTTGTGCACGATTAACTGGAGCAAATGTAAAAGACTATTTTATAACAAAAACAAATTAAAACCCCTACTACACTACAGTCTGTCGTCTGATATTATGATCTTTGGGAAAACTTAATTTGTTCTTCGTTTGGGATCACTCGCTGTTTTGTTTGTATGCGGTAATGTATCAACTTTTATAGCGCGCCTTCTCCGATTCGTGATCGAGTTTTCGATAAAACCTTTTTTTCTTTTGTTAGGTAGGTATAGTTACTTATGGACGCTTCAAAACTTTGACGTGTCTAGGGATTGATAACTGCATCCAATTGATGTATAATCTGATTAAGTTAGAGGCCAATCATCGATTTTCACAGTTTCCTTATTCGAGTTACAAGAAACTACTGAAGAATTACGAAAGCCTATCCTAATGTTGTAATTTTACATTGATCAAGCGGGTGGAGAGAGGGGCATACTAATACGACAATAAAAAAAAAAATCTTTGAGTTTAAAGATTTAACAAAAATAAATGAATATACTAATAATTTTAACTAATGTATCTTTTGCATTAAAATAATATGGCTTATTTTAGTTGTATACAATCTTAAAATAAGAAGTACAATATAAGATTTAAATAGAATTTCTATTGTTAGATTTCTGTTGCATTGTATAAAGAACAATTTAACTATTTTTGGAGAGTAGGTATTCGTAATTTCGTATAGTCCGTGGGTAAAGGGTATACTATAATATTATTATGTAAATAATATTTTAAACAAGCACGACAACTGATAGTTTATAAATAACATTGTACAACACTAGAAAAATATAAATAGTTTACTCCTATAGGTATAATGTATTTGATAAATTTATATTATTATGTTATCAGTACGGTGGGATAACCATCTTTAAAAATACAATGATATTTTTATTATTATTATTTAAATTTTAAGGAATTATATTTATATTTTGTAATATTTTTATCACGACAAGTAAATAAGATATGCTTTTTTTTAGGCAGAATAATATTTTATCTATCCAGCTCATCTTGCCACTCAGAAACCGTTACGATTTAAAAATAAAAATAGTGGTCGTAACATTTTACTGTAGGTAATATTGAAAATGAAAAATACAGTTTTCGGACAAATGTTTGTATATGAAATCGTAAATCGACACGTAGACACTGCTATGTCCCAAGATGAACTGGACGAGTTATACTTACATTACAGTATTATACAATATTATTGTATAGTATGAATAAAAACATAAATAATACACGTTACCAGAGAGCCCTAGAGGGAGGGGGCTAGTATATTCACTGGTAAAGAATAATTATTTAAATATTAAACTAACATTACGTTTTAGGTTATCAAAAACCCCATTTAAATTTTAAAAACATATTTGAATTTCTTATTCTATTTTCTAGATTATGTAATAAATGGATTTTCGAGTTTTTTATTGCTTAATTAGTATATAGTATCAAATTAATTATATGTATATATATATATTATTCTTTTTTCAAAATTCACCGTTACTTTAATGTTGCAAAATAAAAAAAATAAATCGAAAATCCATTTCCTACATTACCTAGAAAACAGCATATTTTTTCAAAATTAAAATCGAATTTTTGGTACCGTGTGAATTTTTTTTCCGCTTATTGGTCTAAATGCATGAAAAACGAAAAAGAAACGACCAGCTTTCAAAATCTTAAATAATACATAATATAAATATATTTATTTTATAAATGAACACCATTAGGAAAAAAATTGGTGGTCCTAGAATATGATCCTTGCAAGTCCCCTTCAGCTCACCTAACGGTTTTATGTTATACGTAATTAGATGGGTATAACCATATTGTTAAGAACCCCTGATTAGTACATATTTTATTTTTTATATATCTATATATGTTAACAACATATATAGACAATCATAATGCAGAGTGTGTGTCGTAAGACGCTGCCACCGTGGGAACCGCTGAATAAGGGTTTTTGATGTGAGACGGGGCACCGTCACGACAACACACAGGGAGTCAGTCAGTCGTAGAATTACCAGTGTTCGAATAACAGATTGTAGCTACACTTAATTTTTACTACCAGTTTTAATAAAAAATACATTAATTATTTTAATTTTCAATTGGTGCGTACGTTTATTTTGTGTTGTGTGTAAAATCCATAACATATTTTTCATTTTGTTTTTTAATTTTTTCTGCAATTATTTTTTTTATGATTTCAAAAGCCTGAACATTCAATACAAAGACCTCAGATGTTATTCTTACCACAACTAAAATATATCGAAAATACATGGTTACACATTTTTTTTCCGTTATAATCATGATTTGCAATTCATGCATGACAAAATGTAATTATTTTGTAGTGAAAACATTTGTACATTTTTTATTTTAATACCCAAGTGTTGACATATTAATTCAAGATCTCACCCATTAAGTTAATCTTAAAGCAATTAAGAGCAATTACAGATATTCTTATATCATTGGTCGAAGCAAGACCTGCATTGTGGGATAAAACATTGGACTTATATAAGGATAAGACATCGAAAGAATCAGCATGGAGGGAAATATGTACAATTTTAAATGAAGACTTTCCAGAATTGGATCAAAAAGAAAGGCAAAATTTTGGTAAGTAATTATAATTTTTAATATTATTTTAATTTGTACATTTTGTAATACAGTCACGTTACATTTTATATGCAGGAGTTTATAACGAAAACGGAAAGATAAATATGTATATAATAAACAAAAACTATATTTTAAGTAGTTAATAAATAATAACTCATGTAATATATATGTATATCTAATAAAATAATAATATCTAATATGACGTAGGTATGTAATTATAATAATCTAATAAAATCTTGATCTTGAAGTTTCTTGACTGCGTAATATAAAAATATTATAGATTGTAATAATTTAATCATACAGATAACAGATGACTTGTATATTTAAAAACCTATGGATTCATCTTGCCAAGGGACTGATCCAACTTCAGAGACAAAATATTCAGCAAATGTTGCTCTGATTGAATTTGCAGAACTGCCTCCTCTGATTGATTGTGCGTTTAATATATTAGGAAAACAGTTTATTTTTGGTTCTATCTGGTCACTTTGAAAATCAAATCCATCTTTTTGTCTGACAAAATTATGTAATACTGTGCATGCTTTTACTACCCAGATAGCTGTTTCTACATTTACGTCCAAAGGTCTATGAAATATTCGCCATTTGTTTGACAGGATACCAAAAGCGCATTCTACATATCTCCTGGCTCTAGTTAATCGATAGTTAAATACACGTTTAACCTTATCTAAATGTGTCCCTCCATAAGGTCTTAATAAATTGTCATTTAATGCAAAACCTTCGTCTCCAATAATCACGAAAGAAACATTTGTGTTTGAATGTTCACTTAAAGGTCTTGGTATAGGTAAGTGCAATGCATTTTCTGTCAACTTTTTCCAAAATGTTGTTCCCTTAAAAATTGAAGAATCACAGTCTTTTCCATATGATCCGACACTCACATATATAAACCGGTATTCCGAATCTACGACGGCTAATAATATAATTGAAAAATAGTCCTTGTAGTTGAAATACATCGATCCACTATTTGAAGGCTTTTTTACTCTTATGTGTTTTCCATCAACAGCACCAATACAGTGTGGAAAATTGGCCCTTGATTGAAAACCATTCGATATTTGTTCCCAGGCCGTAGATGTAGTTGGTAATTGCATAAATTCGTTATGTAGATTGGCCCATATATTTGATGTTACTTCTCTTACAATGTAGCTTATTGTTGAAATACCGATTCGATAGGAATAATGAAGATCTTTAAATGAACACCCAGACGCTAAATACCTAAGAGAAAAAATTAAAAATTAAAAATAAATAATTATATTTGTATACACATTTAATTATAATTTAAATCATTAAAACCAGGTAAAATCGTTTTGAAAAAATGGACCCAAACAAGAGATTCATGGATGAAATCGATGAAAAAACAAAAAGATGAAAAAAGATCTGGATCTTCTGCCAAGCCATCAAGATTGTATTTGTACCATAATTAAATGTGTTTTTTAAAAAAAATAATGGACTCAACAACTGTCCAAGAAAGCGCTGAGGATGGTCCGATTGAGCAAAACGAAGGATCACACCAAACTGATGAGAGGGAAAAAAACCTTTTTAATGAATCACCAACTAACCAACCTAGTATTTCTGGTACACAAAAGAAGCGCAAGTCAGATCCGTTGCGTGAATTGGACGCAAAAATGTTGAAATTTATCGATCACCAAATACAGACACCAGGGAACGAAGAAAACCGTCATTTGTCATTTTTCAAAGGCCTTCTGCCTAGCATGATATCACTTAATGAGGATCAAACTTTAGAATTCCAAGCTGGCGTCATATCGTTGTTACAAAATATTAAAAAGAAAACCTCGCAATATGCATACAACAACCAACACAATTTACAAACACCAACTCCTATGCAACATAATTATCCGTGGCCAAATTATGAATATTACTCCCAACTGCCTCAACAACGTCAACCACATTTCCAGAACATAACCGTACACCAACCAACAGCTAGCCCAGAAAGTGTGATTTCATCACCAGTTTCAGTAATGTCAACCAATTACTCCCAATTGCCTCAACAACGTCTACCACATTTCCAGAACATAACCGTACACCAACCAACAGCTAGCCCAGAAAGTGTGATTTCAGCACCAGTTTCAGTAATGTCAACCACAAGTCAAGAGTCCGATGAATATGACTTTGCTGATATAATTTAGAGCTAAATATATTAATTATCATTATAATTATTAAATTAGTATATTATTATTATTATTATTACTTATTATATTTTGTTAAAAGTTATTATTTTCATTAAAATATGAATAAGTACAAAAATAAAAGTATATAACTTACCTTAAACAGATGGCTAATTTTTCTTCTGGACTGATGCTTGCTCTCATAGTTGTGTCTTGCCTTGTCAAACTAATTTCTACTCTTCTCAATAGATCATCGAAAGTAGGTATCGACATTCGAAAATAATTAAAAAATTTTGTTTCGTCCTGTCGTAATTGACACATTAGCGTATTAAAAGAGCCCAAAATATTCCTTTGTCTCACAATAGGATGTACCCAGAATCTTCGATTTGAAATCCGTTGCTGTTGACGATACTTGCGATACCAGTATATTACTATAAATGTATTCCAGTCCATCTTCATGCGTCTTGATGCACATACGATACGAATGCAACTGAAAACCGAGGACGGTGTAGGGTTGAGTACGGTGTACGGTTAAATTACCGTACCGTCTGAACACTCCAACCGAAAGACACCGAATCGAGAAAATATCCGATACGGCGAAAATATCGAATCGTGTGAACGGGCTGTAAGTAAAACAGGGAATTTTTGTTCTGTTCGGTAATAATGTTTCATAAAATTATCTATAATTTTAACAAATTATATATACAGTTAAAATAATATGTTATTTGTATGTAACATTAGAGGCTTAGGCATGATTATTCAATTAGGGGGAGGTGGGTTAATACGCATACCCCCCCTGGCTACGCCCCTGTATAACATACTATAATGCACCTACACTTTAAAATATATTTAATTTTAAGATCGAATGAAATTTATTTAGACACTACCAATCAATTACGTTTTATCGTCACTCTAGCGCTTTAGAGTAGGTTTTTGGTGTTGAATTCAGTGATTCTGGAGTGTCCATTTTGTTTACGAATGTAGAAAAGTGAAAAGTTTAAACAGGAAAATGGAAACCTATATAAAATCATTAAAAAGATAGCCGAGGGTAAATATAGATTTAAATGTCAAAACCCTAAGGATAAAAAAAAAATAATATTATTTTGAAACTTTTTGGCACTAGGTATGTGTATTATTATTTACTATACACAATCGAAATTGTCCCAATATTTGAACTTGTTTAAGCTATTAATACCTCAAACTTCTTTATACCTTTTCAAGTTTATATTGACTGAATGACTGATAAGTTAACAACAACTAGAAATATTTTATGAAATAATATTTTAATTATTGTTATACCCATAATATTCCTATGTGATAGGTTTTTCGCAAAAATGACATATCAACCAGTAATACACAAATGAAAAAATGAATTTATTATAGAAGTGTAAATATTAAGTGTAATTATATAAGTATTCTTAGAAATATAGACATGAAGCTCCAGGGTTTTGTTGCCTTTCGCCTACAACCACGGACCTTATGTTAGCACTGAGTGCTAGTCAAGAGCCGCGGAGGTCTTACGGCCTTCGCCTGCCGACCAGTCCCAAGTTCGTGGACGATAGGTTATGCGACCACACGTCGTCTAAGGACCACGAGCACTGTTCCGTTTTTGGTCACGGACAACCTTCGCTGCATATAGCCCCAACGATAGGCTGGGTGGGCGCTAAGGATTGTCACCATACAAGTGTGCACGGCTCCATCACTCGGCAGCTTTCCCCTGACCAAGCGTACGGTCTTTAACCGCCACCCTGAAACCAAACCACCGTCGACCACGAACAATGTCAGCCGCGATCGACGTGTGGGGGCACGGAGCAAATTTCTCAGCAACGTGGGGCCCCTCACATCCCGAAGTACCATTCAAGCTTCCCGTTAGGTAAAGCACATTAATGGTAGGTTGCTCGGACTAAGCTTCGTCGGTGGCTTACCTCAGCTTATTATGGTCCTCCCGAGATTTAGGCGGTGTACCGCGGGCTCACGGTTGGCCCGTATAAGCCTCCCAGAGGTGTCGCCAGGTGGTTAAGTCCAATGACCGAATCGCTCTACTCGAGGTCGCTATCAGAATCTCGCAACGCCCTAGTCCCCGAAGGTTTTGATGCGTCCGCGATCCAGGTGCCAGCTCCGGCTGACCTGTTTCCCTTTTAGTCACCTCTTACGACAAGCAGAGAATACTGATGCGGAATTCTGTACGGCCCCACAGCAGGGCCGTACTACTCGTAACTGACGTATGGGAGGGCATCCCGAGGGCGAACTCGAGCGTGCCCCACCGTTTCCGTCGCTTTCTCCATACGCTCTCATTCGAGGCACCCTGAGTGCTAGGCCATCCGTCGTGGACGGTGGCTGTGCCCTGGCCTATAAGGTCTTGAGGCCTCTGTTCTCGCCCTAACGGTCAGTTCTTCTTGTGAGAGGTTCCCTTGCAAAGACGATCAGCGCCTCGAAAGTACTCCTATTTTTCAGAAAAGCGCCATTTCTCGGAGGCCATGGTTCGTCTTCCTCCCTAGGTATCCTTTTCAGTTTTATTCGTGCTGTCTTGGTCCTTAGGCAAAATCTTAGGACGTGGTTTACGGTCTCGGGCTTTCTGTCCTATTCATAGATCGGGTCATTTACGAGCTTAAAACTGTGCAGTTTACCTCTGAAGTTCCCGTGACCAGTGAGAAACTGAGTCATGTAATAGTCGAGGACCAGAGGTAAGCTACACCTTTGCCGCACTGAAGGTATCATTTTCTGGATCCAACTACCTTTTCCGAACTTTCATATCTTGTTTGCCATTCATCCATTAGACCTTCGCTCCGTAATGCCAGTTATTCCTCTGAGATTCTGTTAGCTTTTGCATGTTTTTTGAGCGTCTGGTACCTTACTTCAATATAGACAGAACATTTATAGTTTTCATAGGTACCTATACATTAGAATGTCGTTTACTGTTTGATGGCCGAAGCCGTCATAACAGTCGGACCATGTATTAGCACTGAACGCTACTTACGAGCCACAGAGGTGAGTGGACGAAATTTATGCCATCCACGCAATTCAAACCGACTGCTCCTTCACGGTTGCCGCAACCTATGTACCGTGGAATCGTTCCGGCGCTGTGACCGGAGCCGATTCGCAAGAATGTAACCCAGCTTCTATGGCGCTCCCTTCACTGAGAAGCATACTGGGGGCGGACACTCGCCTGGCTCGGGAGCGCCCTGGGCTAACCCCTGGCCCGTGCTACTTATCGTATAGGTATAGCGACATAAGTCGGACATACTTTGCCCCCGTCCCGTGGCTACCTTGGTAAAAGGGTCTCAGAATCCTTCTGAACCCACGTGTGCTGCCAACCGGAGCGTTCAGCGACACGTCATGCAGGTTCCATGACGCGAAAACTGGCTCTGTTTACCTGGACGCTTCACACGCAGTAACCCGTAAGCCTAAGCGATTGCACTGACGCATACGTTTCTGCGCCAGCTAATTCGGTCCGTAAGCTTACACGTACCTGGCTCGGTCGAAAAGGTAGGCAACGTCGTATAGACTGTGGGTCCTCACAGATCTGTTAAAGACGGGCCATTTGCTCATAGCTGTTCGCGGCGCAGTATTAGTCATTTCTGCGCTACCACACTAGTGTGGGGAACCGGGCTTCATCCAATCCACAACCTGGTGACGAGTACTATCCCGTATAGCTAAGGGTGCTCCAATAATGCTGGAATATAAATATTGAAGTCTTGAATTCATTCTTTCAAGTTCTGGAATAAATTACCTCCCATGGATAGTGGCGGTAGATTACCAATCAATCCAGTCATGTTGTGGTTAAATTGATACTGATGATGTTGAAACGACGTAGAAAATAGACATAGACGATGTGGAAAAATACACGTGTTTATTTAATGACGACGCTCAATGGACAACGACATGTTATCTATGGTATTATGACGTTATTTTATTCTACGGACGACACAGGATCGAGAACACCTGACACCATGTTGTGATTTTGAAATGAAGTAGGTATGTAAAAACCTAGGTACCATCATTATAGAAATAATTACTGACAAAATAAATTGACACAAAATGACAAACTAATAATATAATGGCAAAATAATATCTGACACGAGAACAGCTAATTGTGTCGTTACATAAACAATATATATGGCGTCCTAGCTCTCGATACACACACACACGCACACAAACACACACACACATACACGTTGAAGGACAGTGTTACTATAACAAAGAAGTTGTTTTAAAAATTCTGTGAACAGATTTTTGAAATATGTTTTTGAACCAATTTTATTTGTATTTAGAACTTGTAACAAATTTTCATTTTATTAAAAACTCACATAAAATCGGCAAGGTATCGAACATTTGTTCCAAAAAAGTTAAATGTCTCCGGTAAAATTTCTCATGTAGAAAAGAATGTTGCCTATTGATTTTATAAACACTCTTTATTAGTTGGAACAGAAAAGAATTATAATTTTATAAGATTGACATTAATAGAAAAAAAGCACTGTTCATTTAAATAATGTTTTAGAGAGGGTTATTGTATAAATGAGTTGGATACAAGTCAATATTATGTACCTAAGTAAAATGTAAGTACTAAACTAAACAAAAAAATTTGATTTAATGTTCTGGCCACTAATAATATACCTTATGTATTGTTTATTCTAAGATGAATGCATCATATTGATGATATTTACAATTTAGTCAATTTAGAAAATGTTTAAAGAAATATAATAATAATTAATTGATACAAACCTAAAAATATCATTCTAAAACAATGGATATGGATAGTATGGATAATCAACTCCAGAAATTGAATCACATGGATAAAAAAATAACTTTACAAATAACATCAGGTTTAACTATTAAAATTAAAATTATAAATCATATTACGGAGTCTAACAAACTGCAAAATACTGAATTGTATATTAATATTTCTTGAGACTTGAGTTCAATCAACTATTATTACTATAAATAATACAACCCACGGATTAAAAGAATGATAATATACTTCATTAATATGTATTTTATAAAAGTAATTCCTAGGTGGTAAATTAGACAGAATAAAAATAAAATAAAATATTATAATAATATATTAAGTTAATATTAATGTTTTTATATTGTTGCTATGGAAACTACTAACTCTGAAATATGACAACGTAAATTCCTAAAAACTGGAATTAATATTTTAATAATATGACAACTATACAACTAATATAATATAGATCATGATAATATAAACAAAATGATTTGATTGCAAAAGTCCAGATTTGATTCAAGTCCACGCAATAAGTCACTTTCTTACCAGTAATATCATAATATTGTCATTAAATTATTATTGCTATACACTACGCTACGTCACGTGTTTATCTAAGGATCTGTCCGTCAAAAAGTTACGATCATACCATCAATGACCTATGTATAATATATTATATAACTGTTGATTTAATAAGATATTTACTCTGATTCTCTTATTATCTAATTAAAATATTATAATATTATATTCATTGATATTTAGATTTTAAAAAATTTATTGATAAGCCGAAAGTGTCATATTATGCATAAATAAATAAATAAACAAGAGTTGGGGATGTCAAAAAATTGTGTATATTAATAAAATAATTGAATTTAGGGGAAAAAAAGGCTGAAAGGGGGTAAACGAATTATTCATATAAATTATATAAACATCAATTATTCATATTTATTATTGTACTTATATATTGTAATATACAATTTTTTACTTTTAAGCCTATGGCTTCGGTTTACTTAGAGGATCTGTTGTAATACATGCAACATTCATGAATCAAAAATTGATAACACCTGAAATTTTAGTAAAACTTGAAAGAAAAGAATTGAAAATTACATCAGATAGTATATGGCTCATGGATAATGCTACATTGAAAAAGTAAAAATTATTATATGATTTGTCTACATAATAAGTACCTACTAAGTAGGTACTAATAAATAATTAATATTGTTATTTATTATTACTTAAGGTCGAAAATGTTTAATACATCTATAAAAATTGAGTGCTTTCATGTTCCAATAAACAAATCTAGTCCAAATGAAATACTTGGTTACTTATTATTAAAAGTGAAAGGGGCACAAACTATTGATCCAACATCCAATGACCATGTAAGTAATACTAATTTCATATTTCCATATATAAGCATAATATTATGTTATTTAATAATTTATTGTTCATTAAATAAAAATAGTTTTAAAATAAATTTTCTAATTTTAGATAGAAAATAAATCATACAAATTAATAGGATCAAAAAATGGTAGTTATTATCTTAATTTATCGTTACGAATTGAAGATTACAATGAACAAGCTATCGACAAATCAACTGAAAAAATTAAAACTTTAAAACCAAAGATTAAAAATGATTTGAAAAAAGGTATACCTACTATCTATTTATTCATATATAATATTAAATTTATAATCATTGTAATGTAATAGCATAATAAAATAATATTATAATCAAAATTTTAAATATTCAAAAGTAAAAGTTTATCAATACTTCTGCAGTACCGCCTACTGTAACTAATGATTGATTAATATGTACTGGCCACGAATTAAGATAAACAGAATGCCAAACTAGAGCTTATCTGGTGAAGACGGAAGTTTCCAAAAATCCAGAATGACTTTTGGTGCTTTTTTCCACAGTGGCTTTTAATGAACTAAGACAGTGCTACCATCTACCAAGATTTATAATTTTACGTATCTTTATTGTAAAAATTATCATCATGCATAGATATTAAAGAATGGGTAGACCATAGCTACATTAATAAAATAGAGAGAAGTGTGCCGGAATGGGGAAAAGAAAAAGACTGTTTTTTATCATTGCCTCACATTCTGGCAGAGGTCTTATCATAAATTATATACAATAATTATACATATATCTATTTGTGTTAAGACCCCTATGACCTCAAAATATTTTCATGTTCGTTCCCGGATGACAAGCACAAATGGCCTATCCATTCTTTAATATCTATGTCATCATGTTAATTTCCTGCCATATTTATTACGATACTCGATAGTCATAATCATACAAAATTAGTTAAGGTTTTCGCCACCGAAACCATTTGGGCGCCATAAGTTAATTTGGGAACCTGGGAACTTTCGACTTCGCAAAAATACTGATAACGAGCTGTATATCTTAATTCGTGGTACTGGAATAGCTTATTAATATTAAAACATTGATACCAATATTTTAAAAACTGTCTAAATTGACAACTTTTATATTATAGGGATAACTCACAAATGCAATAAATTGATATTAGGTATCATTATATGTTAATTTTTTTTCTTTTTTGTAGAAGAAATTAAGCATTTTGAAGAAAACGTTGAAAGAGTTTTACCAAAAGCTGTTGTTAATAATTTACCAGAACAAATAGAAAGTTTAACAGAAAATAATAATTCTGAGTAAGCTTCAAATAGAATTATCAAAATTTAATATTAATTAAATAATATTTTGCTTTAGAACGATATTCACGTCTATTCAAAAAAAATTAATTGAAGAATTAGAAGATTGGAAGGACAAACAAATGCTATTATTTAATGAAAAGGTTATTATTATATTGACACTGTTGATAATATTGACATGACAATTTATTTTATTATGTTTATACAGATGAAAGCAAAAAAAGAACAACTAACAAAAGATTTTAACGATAAATGGTCAGATGATAGAAAACACACCGAAGAGAAAATAACACATGATATGTCAAAATGTAAAGAATTAGCTGAAGATTTGGAAAAAAGGTCTGATATGTTAAAAGAAAGGGATGCTATAGTTACAGCCAAAGAACAAGAAGTATAATAATCGATTTTGTTTTTTAATTGTTTTTTTTCCTGTTAAAATAAAGTATATTGAGGTTTTATAGTTAACCTGCCAAAAAGAAAGTATGGAAAATAAATACATTGGTTTAATAAATAATATGCAGTCTTCCAATACGCAAACAATTAATGAGTTGTATAATACAGTTTCTGAATCGGAAGCTAAACTACATAGATTAGAAAAACTTAATATGTTATTAAGAAAAGAAAATGAAGCGCTCAAATATGATATCAATACAAATTGTGGCTTACAAGTAGAAGAATTAGAGAAAAAAATTGTATGTTATTCAAATTCTGTAAGTTAGAGAAACGTTCTAAGTATATAAATATTAAATAAATATAATTTTTAGTCAAATCTAAAGTGTAAAATTGAAGAAGAGAATAAGTCTTGTATGTTCTTCAAAGAGAGGTGGATAGCATCTGTAAGAAAAATTAACCAACTGTATAATAAATTTCATAAAACTAAAACCAATAAACATTTGCTTGACAATAAACAAAAGTAAATAGTTATAATTATAATATTTTATAAATTTAATAAAAAATAGTTTTGATATTTTCAAAATTAACTTGTTGCTTATCATACAACCATCGGAGTCCACACAGCATCAGAATATAATAGTATTGTATGCGCTTGCACCTAGTTATTATCAATACCCATTTTGGGGTTGGACTAAAATTTTTTTTGAATTTTGCATCAAATGATACAGCGACGTATACACGGGGGAGGGGGGGTTGTTGAGTTGAAGTTTAACTTGGAATGTCTTACTATATGTATCGTTGAATAAAATTTTAAAAATATTTTCATACATACAAATTATTCATAACATTTTAGATTCTCAGTGAAACGATGAATGAATTGATTTTACAATGATGTGTGTTTTTTTTTTTTTATTTTTTTTTGTTTCTGTCATCACGTTTTAGGGCAGTAAAAGAGCTTGGATTTTCTTCAACAGTAGATTTTCTGATAGGAAAGTGAATCTAGTTGGTACTTTGGGGGGGTCAAAAGTAAACATTTTCCAGTAGTTTTCACAAGCGCCGGGAAAAACAACATAAAAATTAAGGAAAAACGGGAATTTTTACGCAAAATCGATTTTCCAAAAAATCGAATTTGGTTTTTGGTGTAACTTTAAAACAAATTACCGTAGATACATAAAATTTTCACTGGTTGTTTATATTTGCATTTTCTATACATGATAAAATTTTCAAAATATTTTGATTTATTTTGAACTGTTTAGGGACATTTTCATTTTTCATTTTTTTTTAGTTTTTTTTCTAGAAATATCAATAAAATTTCATTTGTTGGTTGCGAAAGCTTGAAAATTTAATAGAAGGCTCCTAGTATATTGTTTCAAAGGCAGATAAAAAATATTAAAAATCCTTAGTCACAATTTTTTTTTATAAGCATTTAAATTTCAAATATTGACAAAATATGGAAAAATCACTAAAATTAGCAAATTATTTTGAGTTAAGAATTCGTAAAAATTTTTCTTTTTAAGTCTAAGATGTAAAAATGTAATACAAGATTCCTTATAACATTATCTACCTTTATCAAAACAAAAAAAAGGTGGGCAAGTGGGTGTCGCTCTGCTGTACAATAGGTTACAAGTGGGTCACTGTATAATGGATGATATTAAATTTGAATTCAACGATATAATATCATTGTATAAGAAAAACGATTCTGAGCGGAGACGGTATGTCAGTCTATAGGTATAAGACATATTATATACATATCTATGATATTAAAAAAAAAATTGACCTATAATATGTATCTATAATAAATTCCAAATTAATCATATCACAATATCCATTAGGTACGTATAACGCGTTATACATCAACAAAAACCGTGATACTATCATAGATATATAAAAGTACACTTTAGAAGTTTCAAGTACCCACGAATAATATTATTCAATCACAACAAAATAACTAAAATAGTTATTCTAGGTTTTTTAATATGTAATTTCGTATTAATAAATATAATTTATTAATTACAATGATTCATAATTTTCGAGATTTTGATAAATTTTGTCAAAATTCGATCTTTAAATGATTATAAAAAAAAATTGTGCCTATGTATTTTTAATATTTTTCAACTTATATTGTAACAATATATCGGGAGCCTTGTATTTAATTTTTACACTCTTTGGCCCAACAGATAAAAATTTATTGATATTCATAGAAAAAAAAACTCAAAAAATAAAAAATGAAAATATCAAGGTGGACAAACTTATGAGTAATCTTGTATTACATTTTCAAATCTTAGATTTAAAAAGAAAAATTTTTACGAATTCTTAACTCAAAATAATTTGCTAAATTTTCGTGATTTTTCCATATTTTGTCAATTTTTGAACTTTAAATGCTTATAAAAAAAAATTGTGACTAAGGATTTTTAATATTTTTATCTGCCTTTGAAACAATATACTAGGAGCCTTCTATTCAATTTTCAAGCTTTCGCAACCAACAAATAAAATTTTATTGATATTTTTAGAAAAAAAATTTAAAAAAAATGGAAAATGAAAATGTCCCTAAACAGTTCAAAATAAATCAAAATATTTTGAAAATGTTATCGTGTATATACAATGCTAATATAAACATTCAGTCAAAATTTTATGTACCTACGGTCATTTGTTTAAGAGTTGCATGAAAAACCAAAATCGAATTTCTCGAAAACAGATTTTCCGTAAAAATTCCCGTTTTCCTTAATTTTTATGTGGTTTTTCCCGGCGCTTTTGAAAAGCACTGGGAATTTTAAATGTTGACCTCCCCAATGCACCAACGATATTCACTTTAAAATCGAACAAGGTACTGAAGTCGAAAACCGAAGCATTATTTCGACTGCTTATCGTGTACAAAGACACAAAAATTAAAAATTAAAAAATTAAAAAATTAAAAAATATAAAAACACACATCATTGTAAAATCAATACATTCATCGTTTCACTCAGAATCTATAATACATGGGCACAGTTTTTTTTTATAAACATTTAAAGATCGAATTTTGACAAAATTTATCAAAATCTTGAAAATTATCAATCATTGTAATTAATAAATTATAAAATGCTCAGTTTTTATAGCTAAGGATTGCAAATTTAAAATCAAAGGTTCTCATAAATAGTTCATACTGTAACCAAAAAATCTAAAAAATATATGAAAACAGTTATTTTTTACAGATATTTTAAATTCAAATTTGGACGAAATTACATATTAAAAAACCTAGAATAACTATTTTAGTTATTTTGTTGTGATTGAATAATATTATTCGTGGGTACTTGAAACTTGTAAAGTGTACTATTATATATCTATGATAGTATCACGGTTTTTGTTGATGTATAACGCGTTATAAGTACCTAATGGCTATTGTGATATGATTAATTTGGAATTTATTATAGATACCTATTATAGGTCAAATTTTGGTTTAGCACCATAGATATGTATATTATAATATGTCTTATACCTAGACTGACATACCGTCTCCGCTCAGAATCGTTTTTCTTATGCAATGATATTATATCGTTGAATTCAAATTTAATATCATCCATTATACAGTGACCCACTTGTAACCTACTGTACAGCAGAGCGACACCCACTTTTTTTTTACTTAAACTCTCCTATTGAAATTATATAATAGTTACTTCAAACAAATTAAATATTATACACTTTAAAATGTATCAAATTTAGCTACATATTATGCCAGTGAGGATATACCCATTAGCCTTGAAGCCCATCTGCCACCCGGACAAAAACTGTTATTGCCGTTTTACCTATAAACTAAAAAAAATATTAAAAAACATGAAATATAGTGAAAATAAAATTTTGAAAAGGCAAAATGTTCACAAAACTAAAGTCTAAAAAAGTGATAAATTCAATTGTTTCAAAAATAAAAATATTCAACTTTTAAAAAAAAATCAATAAAATTAAAAAATAAAATATTTTACTATCTCAGGAGATATCGCAATGGGTAAATCCTCACGGGACATCCTGTCTAATAAATAAAAATAATGATTTACGTCAGAATGCATGGGCATCAACAATATAACATGGTCCTATCAGGGCCGCATTTAGATTTGTTCGCTGGGTACAACTACTGAGTACAAAATGTTGTGGTCAGAAATGTATTTACTTGTGAATTATTAAAATTGTATAGTTTTGATTATTTTAATAACAGTATTATATAAATTAGTATAATAGTATTATATAAATTAGTATAATAGTATTATATAAATTAGTATAATAGTATTATATAATATGATATAGTATTATGCTGTTTGAAATTGTTTTAATTAATATTAATTTGCATATAGTTTTATAAAATTGTATTTTATTTATTCATGAAGTACCTACTTAAATATGTTAAAAAGAACAACTTATATGATGAATTATAACTATGGTTAGGTTAGGTTAATTTAGGTTAGGTACCGGGGCTTAGGGGGCGCCAATTTTTTTTAGCACCGGGGGGCAAAATGTCTAAATGCGGCACTGGGTGCTATAAAAAAAAACAGCCATGTTCTGCGGGGAATCGCATGGCAGTGAAAGTGATAGAGATTTGATAAACTTGTAATTTTTAAATTATATATAACTTATATTTTATTTTAGTTTTTATATTAAAAATAAAAATTATACTTACATAATATAATCATCAAAATTATTATCTGTATCTTTCAATATTTTTCAGTATTCAAAACATGTTAACTAACCAATTAGAAGAACGGCAACAAGACGAACAAAAATTTAGAACACTTATAAATGATTTAGGTAAATTACGACAGGATATGATCAACACTAATTATTTGGACTTATGAAAAACTTATATTGTAGAATAAATAATTGAATACTAATTATATTGTTTATAAAAAAAAACATAGGTAAAGTTTATCAAGACATTTTTAAATTATTTTTTTATTAATAATCTGGGTTTTCATTAAATTTGTTTGGTTTTTATATTTTTATTTTAAACTGTTATATTATTGAAAATATAAGAGTTTTTTAAAAACAAATATTGAATTGTCAATCTTTATATAAATTAAAAAAACTATCTAGTTCAAAAATGTATTAGTCCCTGAAAAAAGTAGGTAAAAGTTCATTCTTCCTTTACTATAAATTCAACAAAATAAATCTGTTGTGTAATGTTTTCTATAACCATGTCCCACTCATTATTCAATCATCCAAAGAGTTCAAAGAAAGTAAGCTGAAAAACTTTTATTTTTGGAGTAATAATATTAAAAGAAATTAGTAACATCTTCAATAAATACACAGCACAATAATTAAATAAGTATCTGGCTTCATAATTTTATTTTATATTCTGAGTGGTGCTATGAATGTATTTATTTTATAATGATGTATTGATGTGTGTTGTTTTGTTTTATTTGTGTCTGCACATTTTATTAGCAATAATTATTGGAAAATAAACGAATAGAATCGAATATTTTCTAGACACTTCGAATATTTTATTGATTCAACTAGTCTGGTTCGCAGAAATATTTTAGTTTAAATATAATAGCTATAACTATGCCTTCAAGTAAATCAAGTTAAATTTTTATAAGCGTTTGAAGTTCATATTTTTACAAGATTGGATTCACTCGATTTCTCATGTAGCGATTTTGTTATTATGTTGTAATTAAAGAACGAATGACTGTAAATACTAGAAAATTTCACTGAATGTTAATTTAATCATTCCTACACATGATAACATTTTAAATCTTGTTGAGGTGTTTACGGACATTGTCAGTTTTCAATTTTTTTTAGATTTTTTTGATATAATTGTCAATAAAATATTATTTGTCTGTTAAAAATTCGTGAAAATTTAATACAAGGCCCCTGATATATTGTTATAATAGTAGTTGAAAATATTAAAAATACATGCTTGACTCAATTTTTTTTTTATAAGCATTTAAAAATAGAATTTTGACCAAATTTATCAAATTTTAAATTGTTTTATTATTTTGTTCTTAATAAATTATAAAATGTTTAACTTTTATAACTAAGGCTTAAAAATTTAAAATAAGGTTTCACGTAAATATGTTATATATTTCTACTTTATTTCCAATAATATCATAAAATATACTTAGTAATATGATAGGTGGACCGACCGTCTTCGCTCAGTATGGTTTTTCTTATACAAATACAATGATATTATATCATTGAATTCAAATTTAACACAATCCATTACAGTGACCCACTTGTAACATACTGTACAGCAGACCGACACCTACTTGCCAAACCTGTTTTTATTTATGTATGACAACATTTTTGTAAAACAGTTTGAATATTTAATACCATTACTCATAAGGTTATAGTTCTTCCATACCATTCCACCAAGTTTCTTTAATTCAGCCAGTGGTTCTATGCTGCCTACGTAAATTTATAAGTGGCAATTTTTTTAGCACTTTTAAATTTTTATTCGATTTTTTTTCGCGAGTACATCATTTGATAATATAATACATACTATAATATTATAAAATATACATATAAAAAAAAAAGAAGATTTTCGTTATTTTGTTCTCATTCAACTTTTTGTCAATGCATGTATATTATTATTTTTTAACCAATTCCGAATTAAAAAATAAAATTATAAAAATATACTTTAAATGAGAAAATTCCAAAGGTGGGCAAGTTTATGAAAATAATTAACTCAATAGTTAGGTTAAGTAGGAAGATAGCAGCAAGATCGATAAGTTAAAATTTAATAGGGAAAAAATATTAACTTAAAACAGTTTAAAAATAGTTACCTAATCTACTTTTTTAACTAGCATGTGGATCATAATATTATAAAGAGTTTGTTCTAATTTCCTACATTAGAATAACAATTTTTATTGAACTTTCAATGTAATGTGCAGAGTACATATACCTATTTATATACCTATTAGTATAGGATTATTTTTATTTTTATTTTAGTATTAATATTTACGTATAAAACCATAACAGTTTAAAATTTCAAAAAGTTTTTAACTTGATGAATTATTAAATAAACTCAGGAAAGTTAATTGAACTAGTTAAGTTGATTAGAAAATTAACTATCTAGTTAAGTTAACAATTTAAAAAAATTTAACTATTTAATTTAACTTTAACTTATTAACTAGTTAATGCCCACTTTTGGAATATGCAAATAAAAATCATGATTAGAATAGTATGCACCTACTTGAAACACATTTGTAGTTTGCTAAAAAAAAAAAAAAGGATTACAAAATATATTTCGAAGCATTGAAAGCCGAGCCTTAATTATTATAATAACGGTATAACTCTGGGTGTCTAATTTTAGTGGCCCACTCTCCTCAACAACCTTGTAAACGATCGCGATATCAAAACGGCACTTATGATAATATACTCCCTCAGTCGTTTTCAAATAAAACTTAAGTGTTTTCGTGTCATAATAATATCGCCATAAAAAATTATTGCCATCGTTATTATACGTGCGTTAAAGCGTCACAACGATAATATTACTCCTGGAAATTGTGGGGTGACGTGACTACGTATGCACCCAAGTGAAATGTGTCGTGCTAGAATAAAAATCATCGGAACGAATAAAGCGGATAATAATATTATACTAATAATCATGGTTCATCTTTATTATAAAGACAGTTGCTTAGTCTTCACCCCTATACTTTTAACATATACCTACACGTGGGTGTGTTCAGTTATAAGCGTATAGCTACTACAGACCTGGATTTAGTTATGTGGTGGATTTTGGGTGGAATATAATATTTCGACGCACCAATATTTAATGAATTAATAAGTCAATACATTTTTTGATTAAATACATAATATTATACACAATCAATTCATGTATACCTCAAAACCCTGTCTTATCTAGATTCAAAACATCAACCATTATTTTTTTTATCGATTTTAATGAATATTATTAGGTACTTATGTTAATGCATATATTTTATAGGTAACACAAAGTAAGTACTATTATTTATTTGTGTAAAGAAAATTTAATTTTAAATACCTAGTAAATAGAGATTAATTAGGTAATCGGTATGCTTTACAGTAGGATGTTATCTCGTCATTGAGAATTAACCAATTATGGATGTGTTAAATATTTTGATTTATTACCAAGTGTCTTAAGCCATTTATAGAAAAAAAAAAATAAAGAAATTCGGAAAATTCTGAAAATATCAAATTATCCCTACATTATAGATGTATATTTTATACATAGGTATCATAGCTTAAGAAGTATCAAAATAAAAAAAACATTTTATAACTTATAGAATTAAAAATTCTAATTTGGTGAAAGTTAAAACTTTAGAAAATCTCTCTACGGTTATTTATCTTTAAACCAAAAAAACAAAATGGATTTTGTCAAAAACTGGTTTTACGTGAAAATTCCATTTTTTCTTAACTTTATTTTCATTTTACCCGATTATCTTACTCGATAATAACTAGGAATTTTTATTTTTACCTCTCACATGAGTACCAATTAGATTCATTTTTCTATCAGAACCACAGTCAAAATTGAAGAAACATTTTTTCTATTACATGAATATCGTGTATACAAATACATACACAAAAACATACAATTGTAAGATCAATGCATTCGTCGCTCCACTCAGAGCCTAAAATAAAGTTTAATATTAAAAATTTTTAATACGGGTAAATTAAAATTAAATTAATTGTTCTGTATTTATTATTAAATAATATTGAAAAACTTACCTAACCCTACATTTAAAACATTAAATTGTCAAAACGGACAAATAATAATGGAAGCAAAATATAGAGCATAAAGATATTTTGAAAATCTCCTTACCAAAATACCAGATAATCCGATACCATACGCCACTTTTCAGGGCGAGGAATCGTTCATCAATAACATCACTCAGGATGAAGCAAATGTGGCAATCATGTGATTAGAAAACTGGAAAGCCCCAGGAACTAACAATATGCCAGCAGAATTGTTGAAATATGGAAAAAAAACTTCAAAATTTGATACTTAGTGTGATAAAATTTGGAAAGAAGAACGGATGCCAGCGAGCCAGCATGAAGCATTTATTATATACTGCTACACAAGAAAGGTGATAAGATGAAGGCGACAACTGCAGAGGTACATAAGTACTACATATTATAAAACATTCTCCAAAATTCTAATGAAATGACTCAAGCTTTACGTGGACCCCAATATAGGTTAGGTTATGTGGTTTTAGGATAGAAAAGTTGATGACAGACCAATTATCAATTTTAGGGCCAATCGTTGGAAAAATGTATGAATACAGGCAGAACATATGGCAATTATTCATTTTTAGGCTGCTGGAAAAGTCGGCTTAATAATAAATCCAAGCAAGACAAAGATGATGGAACTAACTAATCGACAGTGATGTAGAACCCCAGCAAAGAGAAGGGCTAACTTTTGAAAAAGTGGAGGAATTAAAATATCCAAGGGCAACATTGAGCATCAAAAACCATTGGTCTAAAGAGATAAATATTCATATAAGCAAAGCGGAAAAAACCTTTATGCACTAATGAAATTGCTCAACTCCAAAATGCCATCGAGGAGATCCTAAATAAGATTAAATTTTATTTTTAATTAATTATACGGGTTGGGCCCTTTTGACATACAACATAACATATTCGTCACTACAGACATAATTACAAACGTAGAGTCGAGATTGATAATTCCTTTTTTTTTGGAAACAAAAAATAATTAAGTAAAAACAAGAATTTTTACGAAAAATCAATTTTCGGAAAAAATCGATTTTATTTTTTTGTATTAACTCAAATATAAATAATCGTTAAAATAGGTAGTTATTATGTTTACAAAATCTTTATAATACAAACATTTTTAAAATATTTTGACTCTACTTGAATATTACTACCTACATGTATTTTTTATATAAAAATGTTTTGCTTTGAAATAAAGTTTGAAAATGCAATGGAAAGTTCCTAATAACTTGTTCATAAACCAATTTAACAAAAACAGTAGTATAGAGACTCAATATTTTTATAAACGCATTTAAAATTTAAAGTAAGAATTTATTATTCTTTATGCTGTGGTAGACTGTAGTACTCAGTGTCACAGTAGATAACCTGATAAGTGATAACCGATAAAGCGATAACACGATATTTTATAATTTTTTCTCTTGTTCAGAATTAATGTTTAGTATTTTATCAATAAATAATTGTCTTATGATATTCAATTCGTATAAATGTTAAATTTTTAAATGTTATAATAGTACCTATAATAGTGAACATTTGTGTGTAATTGTAAAGTTCTTTTTGTTTTTTACAAGTAATAATATTATTTGTTTCTGAATTGTTGATAAATGGTTAATGTCGTGTGTAAATCAATATTCAAAGCCATTATTTTAGATTCTGAGTAAAACGATGAATGTATTGATTTTACAATGATGTGTGTTTTTTTTTTTATTTTTTTTTTTTGTGTCTGTCATCACGTTTTATGACAGTAAAAGTGCTTGGATTTTCTTCAACAGTAGCTTTTCTGATAGGAAAGTGAATCTAGTTGGTACTTTGGGGGGTAAAAACAGTAGTTTTCACAAGCGCCGGAAAAAACAACATAAAAATTAAGGAAAAACGGGAATTTTTACGCAAAATCGATTTTCCAAAAAATCGATTTTGGTTTTTGGTGTAACTTTAATACAAATGAACGTATATACATGAAATATTCACTGGTTGTTTATATTTGCATTTTCTATCGTGTGCACTATAACATTTTCAAAATATTTTGATTTATTTTGAACTGTTTAGGGACATTTTCATTTTCCATTTTTTTTTAGTTTTTTTCTAAAAATATCAATACAAGTTTATTTGTTGGTTAAAAAACTTGAAAATTGAATAGAAGGCTCATAGCATATTGTTTCAAACGCAGATGAAAAATATTAAAAATCGTTAGTCACAGTTTTTTTTTATAAGCATTTAAAGTTCAAAAATTGACAAAATATGGAAAAATCACGAAAATTAGCAAATTATTTTGAGTTAAGAATTCTTAAAAAATTTTTCTTTTTAAATCTAAAATTTTAAAATTGAAAACAAGATTTCTTATAAAATTATCTACCTTTATCAAAAAAAAAGTCTATGAGAAAGTTAAGTTAAATTTTTATGAGCATTTGAAATTCAAATTTTTACAACATTGGATATTCACTCGATTTCTCATGTAGCCATTTCCTTATTTTTTCTATAAATATCAATAAAGTTTTAACTGTTGGGCCAAAAAGTGTAAAAATGTAATACAAGGCTCCTGATATATTGTTACAATATCAGTTGAAAAATATTAAAAATACATAGGCACGATTTTTTTTATAAGCATTTAAAGTTGGAATTTTGACAAAATTTATCAAAATCTCGAAAATTATCAATCGTTGGAATTAAATTAAAAAATTATAAAATGTTCAGTTTTTATAACTAAGAGTTGAAAATTTAAAACAAAGATTCTCTTAAATAATTCATACTGTAAACAAAAAATCTAAAAAATATATAAACACACTTATTTTTTACAGACATTTTAATTTCAAATTTAGACAAAATTTCATATTTAAACCAAGAATTACGATTTTAGTTATTTTGTTGTGATTGAATAATATTATTCGTGGGTACTTGAAACTTCTAAAGTGTACTATTATATATCTATGATAGTATCACGGTTTTTGTTGATGTATAACGCGTTATAAGTATCTAATGGATATTGTGATATGATTAGTTTGGAATTTATTATAGGTACCTCTTATAGGTCATTTTTTTTTTAATACCATAGATATGTATATAATATGTCTTATACTCAGAATCGTTTTTCTTATACAATGATATTATATCATTGAATTCAAATTTAATACCATCCATTATACAGTGACCCACTTGTAACCTACTGTACAGCAGAGCGACACCCACTTGCCCACCTTTTTTTTGATATAATTGATTTATTTTGAACTGTTTAGGGATATTTTCATTTTCCATTTTTTTTAGTTTTTTTTCTAAAAATATCAATACAATTTTATTTGTTGGTTTCGAAAGCTTTAAAATTTAATAGAAGGCTCCTAGTATATTGTTTCAAAGGCAGATGAAAAATATTCAAAATCCTCAGTCACAATTTTTTTTTTTATAAGCATTTAAAGTTCAAAAATTGACAAAATATGGAAAAACCACGAAAATTAGCAAATTATTTTGAGTTAAGAATTCGTAAAAGTTTTCTTTTTAAATCTAAGATTTGAAAATGTAATACAAGATTCCTTATAAGATTATCTACCTTTATCAAAAAAAAAATGTCTAAGAAAGTCAAATTAAATTTTTATGAGCGTTTGAAATTTAAATGTTTACAACATTGGATATTCACTCGATTTCTCATGTAGCGATTTCCTTATTTTGTTGTAATTCAAAAACAAATAACTGTAGATACATGAAAATTTCACTGAATGTTTATATTAGCATTTCCTATACACTATACAAAGTTGAAAATAATTTGACTCTTTTTGAGCTGTTTTCTGACATTTACAGCTTTCAATTTTTAACTGTTGGGCCAAAAAGTGTAAAAATTTAATACAAGGCTCTTGATATATTGTTACAATATCAGTTGAAAAATATTAAAAATACATAGGCACATTTTTTTGTAAGCATTTAAAGATCGAATTTTGACAAAATGTATCAAATTTAAAATTAAATAATTATTTTGTAGTTATAAATGTATAAAATGTTCAACTTTTATAGCTAAGGATTGCAAATTTAAAACAAAGGTTCTCATAAATAGTTCATACTGTAACCAAAAAATCTAAAAAATATATGAACACAGTTATTTTTTACAGACATTTTAAATTCAAATTTGGACGAAATTACATAATAAAAAACCTAGAATAACTATTTTAGTTATTTTGTTGTGATTGTATAATGTAAATCGTGGGTTCTTGAAACTTCTAAAGTATACTACTATATATTATCTATGATAGTATCAGGGTTTGTTGTTGGTATATAACGCGTTATAAGTACCTAATGAATATTGTGATATGATTATTTTGGAATTCATTATAGCTAGGTAGGTCAATTTTTTTTAATACCATAGATAAGTATATATAATATGTCTTATACCTAGAAGGACATACCGTCTCCGCTCAGAATCGTTTTTCTTATATAATGATATATTATCATTGAATTCAAATGTAATACCATCCATTATACAGTGACCTACTTGTAACCTACTGTACAGCAGAGCGACACCCACTTGCCCACCTTTTTTTTTTCTACTTATCACAAATATACTATGTTATGAGTACATACAAATATTAAAATGGGTACAAATAATTGTACAAGTTAAGTAGGTACATTGGTATTATGTAATTAACTGTATCAATTTTAAATTAGGTATATTTATAATTAATTAAGGATTCAATTACGTGTTGAATCACAAATGGAAAATTTGATACTAAACGTTTTTAATTTTATTAAAATGTGCAACTTCAGGTAGCTATATTAATATAATACAGAATGTGTGTTTTAATTTAGTATCTACATGGAAGGGGAGCCTTATAATATATTATAATTCATTGTCACATTATCTTATATCGATATGATTATATAAGTAGGTACGTCAATAACGATACGTAATATTAAGACCCTTAATTTTGACTATTATTCAATTTGATCGCCGAATTATTTTATAATGGTAGATAACGATTCTAAATTTGAAGAATCAAGTCAAAATAGTAATTTCGAGTAACAAAATGTTTTATGTTCCTTAATTTATCAAAAGTATACAACATTTTGTACATTTAGACATTCACCATTAAATATTTCAAAGTATATATTTTTTTCTATCACTTTTTCGATACGATCGTATTGATTGGGTAAGCAGGGAACTTATTTGTAATTATTAGGTGAAAAAAAAATATGTATAAATAGGGATTTTCAGCCAGCTATTTTTGATTTCAAAACATTGTGCGAAGGGCTGATAATAATTTTTTTTTGTGTAAAAATACAATAGTTAGGAAAGTATAAAATTATAGATCCATTAGATACATTTAGACTAATAGCTCATTTCTCCTACTCCTACTCGTATTCAATACTGTAGTGGTTATTAATATTATAGGAGAAGAAATTTTGTTTTATTGGGAGAACTAATTTTAGAACTTTTAATAAATAAATGCTTCACAAATAAGTACATTCAACTATTCAAGTGTGTATGACGTAATCTGTGTCAAAATAATTGTTTTAAAATGAACATGTAATTTTCGCCAACATTAAGTTTACATTTTTGAAATTTACTTGATAAATCAACCGAGCTCATATGAATTTAAATTACATTCAAATCTTCAACTTTAAACTTTCGAACTTTCAATCTATTTTATTTCTCTCTCTTTCTATCTCTTTTTCCCTCTTTTATATTTCAATATACCTATAAGTATTCCTCTCTTTATAATTGCCTACGAGCTATGTTGTGATACCCAACACAACAAAATGCAGGTTGGATGTAGGTAATGATATGATCACACATCATTATAACAAAAATACTAAAATGTGATAAAATAATAAATAATGGGCAGACGGTCGCACATAGAAATCAGCACGTACTTACAACAGTACGGACGTATGGTCAAAAAGTCGTTTGCCGTTGAAGAGAAATCTAGTTCCAAGTGAAAACCTTTTGATAATGCCACTTACCATTATTTGGTTAGCATCAGTGGCGAAGCGTCTTAGGAGACAAAGAGACAACTTCTCCCCACTTAGAAATTAGAACACGAGACAAACAAATAATTATTTTGTATTATTTAATATTATAAAATGTGAATTTTATTTAATAAAATAAAATATATGATGTATATGTTTCAGTATTTGTTAAAATCGGTTTTTCGTTGTAGTGTTGTATAGTATGGATTTCTTAAAATAGATTAGAAGCGCGCGATACGGCCGTACATACGAGCTGGCGATACGGGTCATTCCAGATAATTTGGTATAAATGAATAATATTATCTAATAGACGTTGCGACGAAACGTCTCACAAATATGGGCACGCAAGTACAGGGGGAATGTTAATCAGAGTGGGGTTTAATATGTACGCTATGAGACACGTCTCGCGTTCGTAATTACCTCAATAGTCAATACTTATTAGTTATTATCAGTGGCGTAGCCAGGGGGGTTTTGGGTGTTTAAACACCCCCCATTGACATTTTCCTCCCTAATAAAAATATTGTTTATAGGGTTTGGGACTCCTCGCATTATTTTAGATAAGTTATAAATTTGTCTTATGAAGTTTTTTAAATGTCTAATCAAACAAAGTTTGAATTTGCATATTTTAGAAAAAGTGTACATTTGAGCGATTTTTCGCATATTTATGCATATTTTGCATTTTTCCAACTTAAATGTAGGTACATACAATTGTCGGGAAAAATCATATTTGGATAACATTGAAAAATATCTTTAAAAATATTATGTTTGGTGAGGTACAATAGGCTCTAATTTTGAGATTTGGGGAGGCCAAAGCCTAAAACCATACTTTTGTCTATTATAAAATTGAATTAAAAAAATTTAGTACCTAAATGATTGGGAGGGCTGTTAAAGTTATTGGTGGAGCTTGGCTGTACGGTTTGCGTTTGCCCTATTTTCGCATAGTTATGGCATGTAAGATTTTATAAGTCTCTTTGTGACAAGACTGTGTTAAAACTATAATTGACATCTACATTCTAGATTGTACGAAGAAATGAAAATTAGTAGATATACGTGTTCGTTTATTACGGTGTTCGCATATCACGTTATTCTTTATTACATATTTATTAACATTTAACCTAGTATTTTATTCCAGTATTTTTAAAAATCAAGTTGTTTTATTTCACAATAGTTTAAAAATGTCCAAAACATGCAATAGTGGACTCCGTCCATCACATTAATCAATATAGTATATCTACCTATATTAAAATTAGTAAGCCGGTGTATAAATTATTTATATACCTACTTATTTTTTAGTTTTTTATTACCAAAATTGTAGTATGTTTTATGAATTTTTCAAAAAATAATATAAAAATAGAGCTGTATATATTTAAGAATATTTTGACAACTT